>JAWWML010000032.1:10409970-10489937 GCA_035047165.1 Ormyrus rosae
GAGGAAACTTGTTATGATCTCTCTAGTTTCAGAGATTAACTAACGAGTGAAAATTTAGTACAAGTACATCTGCGTGTGTAACGGAAGCACTAAACGTGTTTATGATTGTGTATATAATACATTACAAGTTTCACTTAACTAAACCCAATATTTTCAAAAATCCTAAAATCTGAAGAAACCTCGCGCCGCCATTCGTTAAAATAGTACGCTTAAAAAAGAGCCGAAAGCCAGTTCACCGAATCGTCAATAAAGCGCAGCTTCCCCCTAAAAAAAAAAACTCCTCGCAGAGGTGCCCATATGAAAATCGTAACTCAGCAGCTCCGCATATCATTGCGATCCGTTTTTTTTCAGCGACGGGAAAAAAGGCCGGGCGGACTCGAGTGCCGGTCCCCGACTCGTAAATAAGCGGCGCTTCGGCCTTAAAAAAAAAAAAAAAAAAAAAAAAAATTCTCGCGCCTCGCTCACTTCCGTCGCGCTGCCAGAGCGGCGGCGGCCCCCATAAATTGCTCGCGCGCACATAATGATACATCAGTACCCCGTCGCTTTTCGGGACGCTCGCCAATACAGCCCGCATTACTTACCGGGGAGAGAGAGAGAGAGGGAGCGACGCCTTTGGTCCGAGAGGACAGCGGCGCGTTCGCGAGCCTCGTAAATCCCCCAGAAGGAAGGGAGGGAGAGGCAGGAGGAGGAGGAGAGGGATTTTTTCGGAAAATCTCGCGAGCGAGCGATAAATTTTCGAGCGAGATGTACCGATTTCCCTTTCCTTTTTTATGCTTTTCCGAAAATCTTGTTTGCGAACCGTAAATCTTGCGAGACGCGATTGATTATCTTTTTGTTTTTCGACGCCTCCCCCGGGCGGGGATTTAAAATGAACCTTGTGATGGATCTTCGGTTACTAAATTTTTGGATGCAATGTATTGATTCGTTTTTATTTCTTTTTTTTAGAGAAGGCTAACGTTTTTAGTTTAAAAACAGAAGTATTATTCTTGGGAACGTTATTGATTTATAGGTATTTTTTCGAAGTTTCTGAGAAAACTGGCTTTCATTTATTTAAAGAACAAATATGTTTCCACATGTTGAATAATCAAATTAAATTCACATTCGATTGCAAATATTATTTTACAACATTGAATTTATAGGTATTTTTCCGAAGTTTCTGAGAAAACTAGCTTTCATTTATTTAAAGAACAAATATGTTTGCTCATGTTGAATAACCAGATTAAATTCACATTTGATTGCAAATATTATTTTACAACATTGAAAAAATATACTTTTATTTAAACACTGTAGAAATAACAAAATACATTCAAAATAACATGTTATTTTTCTCCGTTAAAAAACACCTGTATCAATAACAAACTTTAAAACCAAACACCAGACAATAGAAACAATAACCCAAAGCGCGCCATAAAATAACCATCGACTGCATTAAACAAAACGCACATATAAGCTTCATCGAAAGTCGTCGCTCGAAAGAGCTCGACTCGTTCAATATACCCCTCGCGGCGACACCGCACTGCACTTCCTGGCCGAAAAAGCGGGGCTGCATGCGCCTCGACTGCAGTCGTCGTAAATACTTCGGGGGGGAGGCCGAGAGGTGGCTCCTATATGGAGCAGGTCGCGAGCGCGCGCGCGCGAAAAAAAAAGCGCGCGCCCTCGAGTGGCCGGCAGCGCTTTTCGCCGGGCTTAAAAGCCGCGCGCCGACTGACTCTGCTCTCCCACCCTGCAACAATGCCGCGGCGGGCGCCGCTAAGAGCAGCAGAGCCCCGAGGCCGCGCGCGGATCGCGATCATCGGTCTCGCGAGTTCTGTTTCATTGTCTAGGATTGCCAGAGAGAGAGAGAGAGCGGAGTTGCCTGCTACTTTTGCGCCGCGCGCGACCTTTCTCAACTTCGCCAGTGAGAGAGAGAGATATCGGGCTAAGCTCTCTCTCTCTCTCTCTTGCCTCGGTCTCTCTTTTAGCGGCGGCTCTCTCTTGTAACTCTCTTATTCCGAGCGCCTAGCTGCACTTTCTGCCCGACTTTCTTTCGGCCGTTTTCCTTCTTCTTCTTTTTTTTTTTCTTCTTTCCTCTTTTTTCCTTTTTTTCTCCTTTTACACAGCGAACGCGGGAGGAAAAAGCTCCGAGCCGCCGCCGGCGAGAGAATTTTTCGCCGACACTGTTTCGCGTCCCTTTTTGGCTCAAACGCCCCGCGCGCTCGTCGTACACGCGCGCGACCTTTCTTTCTGACGTGACGGCGGAGCTGTGCAATTTCTGGAGGGACGCGGGAGGGAGGGATATTACGAGGGCCGACGTTTTTCAGCTTTACAAGTTTCATTGTTTTACGGCGCGCTTCCGAAACAATGAATGTTTTCCGGAAAGGATTAAGTTTTTCGAAACTTCTCGTGTCGTATCGGAAAAACTCCCGGCAAGTGCGGGCAATAAATATCACGGGGAAAAGGGCGCGCTCTCGTTACGTTGGATAAAGCGACGTGTAAACATTGCTGCTTTTTCCAAATAAATTCTCGAGAAACATACCTGACAAACTGCCTCTTCGCCCTCGAACTCAATTAAAGAGTAATTTCCCAAAGTAATTCAAGGAAAGAACAAACCTCCCCCCCTCCCCTCGCCCGAGAGCTCACCTTGTCCTTTCAAGACACGAGCCATTTTACAAAGAGAGAGCCAGGCGAGCATTTTCGCGCGAGGTCCACTACCGCTCTCCGAGTGGAGGTAAAAACATCAGCTACAGCGGCTCCAAATGCGTTTGAACTAATGCGACAACGGGTCATTCCCGCAATAAAAACACTCGGAACGAGCTCGCGCTCCTTCACTTTTACGTCTTCCTCTCTTTCTCGGTTCTCTCTTCCTCTCTCTCTCCGGCCGCAGCAGCGGCTTTGGAACTTCTTCGGGCTTCACAATGGGAAGAATGGCGCGGGAGAGAGAGAGAGAGAGAGAAAGGGCGATGAGCTTTTAACCGAGAGCACTTTGAAAGCGCCCCCTCACCCCCCCTCCCCATATATATATACGAAATTGCCGTATCGAATCGTAAATTTTCAATTATGGAGGTGTGGCCGTGATTATTTAACGCGGACCCAGGGGAGGAGGCGACGGTCCATTAGTCCTTTCAAGACGTCGCCAGAGCGGGAGGAGGAGGAGGAGGAGGAAGAGAAAAAGGTGCGGAGCGGGGAGAGAGAGAGAGAGTTTATATGCGTCGGTGTGTATTACGGTCAGGCCGTTGGGTTCGACTGCGCGCAAAATATAGCGGCCCTCCTTTTTGTTTTTAAGGGGGTGCGACATCGAAAACGGATTATTAATCATTTTCTTTTTGGCGTTTCTCATTGATTTAATGATTATTATAGTTATTTGTATTTATTCGGAATTTTTAATAAAACTTGTAGTTAAAATTGCTGTTGGATATACAAATTTAATAAAGCTTTGTTAAATATTGATGAAGGGCATTGTATCAACAAATTAATTATGAAGCTTAATTAAACGGCGTAAATTACCTTGCAGCGTATAATTAGTTTTTATTAATTAGTTCGCGAACAAAAGATTAAAGCATAATGAAATTTTTTTTCAACAAACAAAACTCGCGGGAGTACCGGTAAAATGCGCAAGTAATGGAAATTCTGTTTATTAAAAACTTGAATTTATACTTTTATTAAAAATATATACTCTCCAGCATTCTTCACATCTCGTCGATATCGCCGATAATTCGATGCAAAACACAAATAAATTCCTCGAAAGAGCGCCATCGTTTAAATCACCTCTCGGAAAAGCTCCGAAGCAGCTTGCGCGCCTCTCCCCCCTAAACAGCCATCCGCTATCTCGAGCAAGTCGAACGGCTCAGTAGTAACGGGGCCGTATCGCTCAGGCGAGCAGCGCCGCACCGCCGAACAAGAACAAGCGTGCTTACACACGTCGCTCTGGACCATTAATTTTTCCAGCCTCCCGCGCGGTTACTCCCTCCCCCCCTCCCATAAACAGACTCGCGCATCTCTATCAAAACAAGCAATTCCGAGAGCAGCTCGGGCATAGTTTGCCCAAAGCCCCGACGACGACGGAAATCTTCGGCGGGGGAGGAGAGAGAGAGACGCGAAACTACTCCACTACTCCGTGCGGCGCGCTTATCTGCCCTCTTATCCGCGACTCCTCCGTACACCGCTCCGCGCTCGGCGCTCGAGTGTGCAGTTATGCCGCGCGCGGCGCTCCTCTCTCTCTCTCTCTCTCTCCCGAGTCTCCGATATCTGATATCTTCCAAGTTCGGACATAAAGGCAAAGTCGGAGCAGCGGCCCGCCGCCGGCAATAAAAGCCTGATTCAGCGCGCGGGGAGGGACGGGAGGGGGGGGGGGCCGCCAACTTCGCCGTGATAAAAAGCGCATGATCGCCTCCTTCTGCCGAGAGAGAAAGAGAGAGCGAACCCTTTCGGGAGGGTAATTTAAAACGATTGTTCTCGGCGCGTCGGGCCATGAACATAACCGTTGTTCCCAGAGCGCGTTTCTCTTGTTTAAGCGCGGAACCGTATTTTTCTCGACTGTTAGGAGGGGGGGGGGTGATTTCCGATTTTTAGCGCGGGGAAAGCAGCTCTATTAGGGGCGCTCTTGCGCGCGAGGACGATTTCGGTGAGATGCGAGAGTAGGGATCGTTACCCCCTCGAAGTGGGCACCGTGACGATGCAGCGGCTCTCCTAATGCGCTTTCAGTGCGTAAAAGTGTTTTCCGATATTTAGCGCCGCGAGCGAGCGCGTAAAGTCGCCGGGTCAAAGCGAATTAAAAAAAAAACAAAAAAAAAAAAAACGAAAAAAAAAAACGAAAACAAAATCAAGTAATTGATACGAAAACAATGCTATCGGGGATTATAGGGGCTGAAAACCAATCACCGGAAGGGCACCGCCGGCGAAATTCATGCGCGCGCGAACGCTTTAATTAAAAACGTCCTCCCGCGCCGCAAAGGGTGGAAGAGGAGGGGGGAGGGCTTTCATAAAAAAGCATAAATCGCGAGGTCTACTTAGCGCGGACAATACCCCGGGCGGCGATGCATCGTCGGGCTGTAAACGCGCCGCCAACCCGATACGCATCTAAATCGTCGCTGGCGCGCATTTAATTAACAGCGGAGAGGAGGGGGAGGGGGGCCCGAAGAGAGAGAGAGAAAAAAAAGTAAAAAGGACGAAGGGAGCGCGCCGACAGTTTTCTGGGTTAGTGGGGAGATAGTCGCGGACTGCGCATCCTCGCTAAAGGAATACGTGTAGACTCGACGAGTCGAGTGGCACTAAACAAACTTTTTACAGGACGCATTACAACGTCTGTCGCGTACGGCCGTCGCGATAGTCATCGCGGGCGGTGAGAGGGAGAGAGAGAGAGAGAGAGAGGGAGAAACAGAGATAGGCAGAAAGAGTGAAAAGCCCCGCGGCCGGCCGTAAAGAAAGCCACCAAGGGTCCGGCTTCCGTTCGCGCGCCAACTTTTATACCCCGCGACAAAGGACTCTCGCGCGCTCTCTCTCTCTCTTTTATTCCCTCTCGTTTCTCTATTTATGCCAAAGCCTCTTCTCCGCTTTTTCTCTCTCTCTCTCTCTCTCCTTTTTGCTTTTCCTTCCTCGGCCCCGCGTGTGTTTGCGCTCGCGTATATACGCGCGGATTCAATGTCAGACTGCACGCGCCGCTGCCGCACGCTGCATTTTTCCAAGCTGTGTGGATGCTGTGTGCGCACGTGAATGCGTGTCGCGTTTGCGCTTCTTTAAGCGACGCTGCATTATTAACCGTCGAGTCGTATAACTTGCGATTGAACTGTATTTCTTTTACGGCGGGGTTTATCATGTCGCATTTAAATTGGAATTTTTACGGTAATTATTCATTCGAACTTTATGCTTCGGGGATTAAAAATAGAATTAAAAAAACGCCTTTTTCCTTGGAAGCGCGAACGGGAGTTTGTTCAGAGCCGCGAAAACGAAGTAAACCTCCCCGAAATTTTCAAAAATTTTACCAAAATTCCCAAAGCTCTCCCTCTCAGCCGCATTTCCACGTCGCCGAGGCGTATCGCAAACATCGTTACATTCGCATCGCGCTCGTTTGTCCCTCGGCTTCGCGTGGCTCTTCACTCGCTCGCCGCTGACGTATCGGACGGCGAAATTTTCCCGCGCGCCTTTGAGGGCCTCACCTCCCCGCGAACACACGCGAGAGAGAGGGATCGCGATTTCTCTTTCTTCCAGCGCGGCTTCTCGCGCTGAATTGAGGCGCGTGAAAGAAGCGCGCAAGTCCTTTCAAAGCTGCACGAGGGACAAAGTCTTTATGCGGCGAGCGCGCGCGCGCGCGGGGCTTTCTTTTGTCAAGTGACAAATATCGCGAGAGCCGAGCGCGCGCCCGAGAGTCTTGGTTCAGCTTTGAGATTCTTATCTCGGCGGCGGCGGCGGCGGCGGCTGCCGCCTCGAGACATTTTTCCGTTTCGCCTGTTTTTTTTTTCGAAGATTTAATGCCGCTACCGCAACCGGTGAAAGTGCGCTGATGATCATGCGGGAATGAAGTACGCGGAGTTTTCTTTGCCGCGACGCCGAGTCTGTGTGTGCGTGTGTGTGACTTTCGTGAGAGGACGAGGAATATATAAGCAATTTGTACGAGGTTCTGCTGCTGCCGGGAGCAGATACGTTGGCGCGATAACGAAATGTCGTCTTATTCTTGCTTGTTATTGAAATTTATCGACGCGTACGGTAATATAAGCGTAATCCACCTGAGCGTACTAATGAGATAAAACACATTGCCATTACGCATATTTCATTAGACCGCTTCTAACTTCAGTTTAAAGTCCGAAGCTCCTGCGCGAAATCGCATTCGTTCCAATTAATTCAACGAGGGCAACGCGCGTCCGTTCCGTAAAATAAAAGCCTCCCGCTCCGGCCGCAAAATCCCGCGGCTCTTACCGATATACACTTTCTATTAATTTCACCTGAAGCAAGAGGCCGATAAAAAAAAAAAGGAGCAAAGCCCCGCCATATTTCTGGTCTCGCTGGTCGTGCTGGACCCCCCCGGCCCCTCTCCGTCCGCATCCATAAAACCTCTCCCGGCGGAAACGCGGGAAAGAGAGAGAGAAAGGTCCGGCGAAAATTTATAGAGCAGAAGGGGTTAAGAGGGTTCGTACGCATTGCTCGCGCGTAACGCACGTAACTAACCCCCCTCTGGCGAGCTCTCTTTTTTTTTACCGTACCGAGAGAGAGCAGGGGGAGGGGTGGGGTCTGGAACGAGAGGGCGAATCAAAGTTTTTCAGCGCACAAAGCGGCAAGTTAGGACTCTTGAACGCGCGCCAAGAGCCCAGCGCTTTTCCTTTTTCGGCGCAACGTTTTCAGCGCCGCCGCCGTCGTCGCTTCCGCGAATCTTTCTCCTCCTCGCGCGTATACATTTTTTCCGGACGTATATACTATGCGCGACGCGCTGTGCGTTCGGGGTTTATGTAGATACCGCGGGGGAGATGATCGCCCGGAGAGGACTGGTCGCCGGGATTCGGCTGTTTTTTTTTTTTTCTTTTTACCGCGGACATCTGTCTGGAGACTGCCGGGGTCGCGCGAGAGGAAGGGACGCGACGTATATTTTAGGGAGATTAAGCCCGGGTTTATTTTTCACTGCGGCAACGGCGCTTTGTTGGGAAATTCGGCGCCGCGAAGGTTCAATCTAATTTTGCGGATAAATATTCCGCTCTTTTGATAATGGAATCTGCGGCTCGCGTTCCGTTTAAATATTAATTACTCCGGCGAATTGGCTGTCGTTGTTATTGTTTTATATAGCAAGTAATGTGTACTGTGTAATTAATTAAGTTAAAATTATTGAAAGATACAGTTCACCGAATTGTATTGAAAATGGAAAAAAATTTGGTAATTAAAACCGAGTTGTTTGCAATTATTTATAAAAAAAAAAAAAAAAAATTCTCTTGCTTTCAAATCGAGCATCTCCTAATTTATAATTACAGCTGACTCTCTTTCAAAGTTATATAAAAATTGTTAAAACGGATCACCAGGAGCAGGAAATGTGAGCGGATAATTAAAGATTTCCGTTATTTTCTCACGGATATCCGGGAAACAAAAAGAATTCCGCAGTAATCACGGCTCGGCCCTTTTTTATTAAACCTAGATCAGTACGGATTTAACTGGGGCGCGTTTAATTTAAACTTGAACTTAGCGGATAATATACGCTCGGGTTATTTAATGCTTCTTTATTGAATATTAAAATCCAGATTCATATTCTAGTAATATCCTCCAATTTCATCGACATCTAACTATATTTATAACCAATTAACGAATTCGCGGAGTGTCCTACTTTATATATATAATCTGCGTTAGTTTATAGCGTTTGAGATTAGAAAGCTTATAATGTCGCCCGGTAATATAATCTAATTAATAAAATCCATTTGATGGCAAATAACAAGAATCTTGGAATTACGGTAACGCTTTCGTTCGCTAATTTATTTAGATAAATTAAGATAAACAGCTCGAATAAAAAAGCATTGCAACGATCGCTAACAGAAAAAAAACGGTGTACTTAACAGCTTATTTAGATTCGAAAAATATTTCAATAAACAACCTCGCGAGGGGCCGAGGCGCGCGAATCCGCACAGAGCTGAACTACAGTTTAATCCATCACTTGATCCACATCCATCATCTCATCGCGTTATGATCTCTCTCTCTCTCTCTCTCTCGATCGGCTTTTTTCTCGGGCTGCCTCGTGGAAAAGAGCGAGTAAATTGAATTGGAATCTCCCCGGTTTATCCATACATTCGCCTCTCCCTTTCTGCCCCACTATCTCCCTCTCTCTCGAAACTGTTTTCGAGGATGAGATCGTATTTTAAAGATCCGCGCGCATTTGCATAAGCAAACGTATACATATGCAGGAGCAGCCTGGCGCAGATACACATCGCCCATATACGTATATGAATATGCGCGCGCGCCTGTGTGCGTGACCTGCTTTGAGCGCGCCAAACGGCTTGAAACTTGCGAGAGGGCTTTCTTATCGGGGAGAGAGAGAGTCGATGGCTTCTTCTGTGTGCGTCGCTCTTTGACGTAAGGCGAAGTCAACGGGTCGACTGCTGCGTTGGGTATCGTAGCCGCCAACGTCAGAGGTTCGCAAGAATGAGACGCGAAAAGGAAGGTTTGCATGTTTCTTTTCCGAGCAGCTCGCAAAGCATTTTTTTGTTTGAAAATTTTTTGAAAATTTTAATAACGAGAAAGTACAGTTTGAAAGTAAACTCCTCTCCTCTTATTTTTCAAACGGAGCGCGGATGTTTTTTCGATGCGGTACACACGGCAATAAAGCAAGCGGAACAAACACATTTCCCTACCTGCTCATTAATTCTTTTGAAAGCGTTCCTCTCGCGACAATAAAAGCCATTGGTTGAAAAAAAAAAAAGGTTGCCCGCGCGAAAGGGCTTGACACATTATTTCAATTTTCCTCCTGTTCGAGCGCGGAAATGGGGACAGGAATATTTTCAGTTCCGTTCGACCCCCCGACACTCTAACGGTGAACCTCCGCAGTCATCGGGCAAAAAAAAAACTGGTTCAATTACTCAGTTCATCAAGAAAATCTCGCGAGAATTACGCGGTGGCTTACCGACAATTGCTTGATTACTAAAATTAGGACAAGATCGCTTGCGTCGCCGTTAATATTGTACGAGTGTCTATTCCCGCGCTGAAATCTCGCGTTCGCGTTGTTTTTATATTATTTAACGAGGGTCGCGTCCCTCGAGAAAGAGTCTGATGGAATCCCCAAAACTGTCCACTCATTCTTCATTAAATATTGACACTGATTCGCCCAGCAATTTCTGGGAATTCAATAAGGAAAAAACTTTGAGGTAAAGGAAAAAAGCTCTTTGCATTATCCATAAAGTCCGACGAAAACTCTGTCTTCCAAAAATAGAAAGCAAACAAACCAAAAAATTCGTGTACGCGGCAAGCTCAATTTTACAAAAGCGCCCCCTCTTCCCCGCAACAAAATCTCAAGCTCTCGAGCTCAATTAAAATCCGCATTCTCCTCGCGTTCGGCATCCCGGGGGGGATGAAAAGCCCGATTCGCTTATAATAACTGCACGCAGAGGGCGAATTCTCCGGTCTATCCGCTGGCAGGGTTTCAAACCTCCGCTCTCCCAGAGAGAGAGGACACATCGGCGCGGCTATATCCTCGAAAGTTTGTCCTCGCGGCGTATGCACACACGCCGATAAAAGAGGAGCTTTCCTCTCTCTCTCGAAAAAAAGGGAGAGCGCGGGCAAGATGACGCGGAGATTGTAATATCTTCCGAGTGCGCGGCATCCCCGGGTTCCGATATATATCCGAGAGTCAATATATCCGCGGCGGCGGCGGCGGCGGCGGTATATACGGTGCGGCCTCTCCCTTTTCGTATCCCGGCGACTAAAGCCCTCCGCCGAGCCCCGACGGCGCTCTCTCCACTTCATTCAGGTAGTGATAAGCCGTGGGACTTTCCTCCTACCCCGACGGCATTCATGTGTAAATATCCGACACAGCCGTCCCTTCGAAAGAGAGAGAGAGAGAGAGCAAACCACCGGAATGTATAGCTGCCGTAATTTACCTGCCCGTTTACCCTTTTTTTTCCTCGGCTTTTTCTTTTTTTTTCTTGTCTGAGGGAAAAGCCTTTTTCTTCAAATCCTAGTTTTAGAGATAGTAAAAATGTTACTCCTTTCGAGTGGAATTTGAATTTGAAATACAATTTTTCGCGATTTTAAAGTTCCATCGAGCAAGACACGCTATTTTATACTTTTACTATAATAAACCAGAACAAAAGATCAAGATAAATTTTCGAATCCCACCCAAAATATCTATAAAACAAAAGTCAAATCAGAGCCCCAAGAAGCCTCCAAAAACCTGCCGCCAAGCGCCATCATTCACCTAACGATCTATGCGCCCGGCCAGGCTGGAAAATCGTGTAACTCCCCCGTCCGGGGCAAAAAATCGGAGCAGCGCGGCAAACAACCGCAAAAGAATCAGAGAGACAGAGAGAGAGAGAGCTCGGCGGCCGAATGAAACGGGCGAATAAAAAAAAAAACCCCAGCAGAACCGGGAGGGCTGGAAGAAAACGCCGAAACCCTAAACAAATAGCGGCACTCAATCACGATGCTATCGAGCAGCAATAAATTCCGTCCGCTCGAGCGCGCCGCGCACAATCACGAGCGGCAACGGCGGCGGCGGCGGCACGGGAGCGCGTATCGCGGAGGACGGAGTTTCGGGGGCTGCGGGGCGGCCCGCGCAGATATTTCACAATTAGTCGCGTATTCAGAAACGAGAGGCCGCACAATGGCTAGCGGGACGTCTTGATTTCCTCCGATAGTTCGATCTGATTAGCCGCCGCCGCCGCCGTCACCGCACTGCTGACTCTGAATGGCGGGGAGGATCGGGAGAGCGCGACGGATTATTCCTCTTAATTTATCCCGTTCGACTGCTGCGAGGTTGGCTTTCTCTTTCTCTCTCTCTCTCTCTCTCTCGGCGCTGCCCGCCTGTTGGATGTACGTCGAGCCCGGCCGAATTTACGGCCGCTTCAGGGCTCCGCTTGATAAATTTCGCGCGACTGACAAAGGACCCCGGCTTGACGTTTCATTAATATTAATTATTCTTAATGAATTTACGCGGGTTCGGAGGTCAAGTACAAGACGCGGGCGTGTTCTTGCGCGAGAAATTGATTTATCGTCTCTTGCGGGGGGAAGTTGAGGAGTATTTTTGTTTTTAAACACTTGAACGTTCGGGGTTGGATTTTAAAATCGCTGCTTCGTTTCGATGCTTTTTCAGATGCTTTCCTATCAAGTAAGTATAAAAATTTCTCGACTCTTTATTCGTCGTCGAGGTTCTACGAGTTACAGAGGCGACTGTGCCACTTGAAGTTTTAAGCTAGCGTATATAAGGGGCACGTTTCTGAGAATCGGCTGGAGGAACAAATTAAAAACCAACGGACTTCTCAAGCAACGAATTAGCAAAAGAAAATATAACGTTGGTTTCATGCCGAAATAATTAGGACCGGAGTTGCAGAAGTGGCTGTACTAGCTTAATACACGTCGCAACTACAATGCTTTGCGGTTTTCGTGACTCATTTTGTAGAAACAAAAAAAAAACCGCGGTGTCTTCAGAAACATTTCGCACGAAATTATATTTAAATTAGGACTCGAGTAGACCGACGTAAAAATGAAAAATCTCATTTTTTGACTTAATTTGCTTTTTTTTTATAATACCATATCCCACTCTCGTCTTCCACACAGAACACACTTTTTTCTCGATCCTCTTTCCTACTTTACGAAGGCACGCCCGTTTCTTTCTCGTACACACGCGGCGGTGGACGCTTCCTCCTTTTTTTTTTCCCCCGCAAAGACGCGGAGAGCGCGCAAGGATCCCCGAGAAAGAAGAGGAGAGTACCGCTCGCGGTAGTGGGAGGGGAGAGAGCCTGACCTTGGAACTCTTGAGCGAAGTGCAGAGAAAGAAGAGCATCGTTAATCCAGCAGTTTATTGCTCGACGCGCAAACGATTTACATCGGGGCCGGACGAGATGCGTGCGCGCGCGTGTGTGTGTGCGCGCTGTTACATAGCTGCGCGGGCGCGTATACGTTTTATAGCTATCGCTGACAGCGCTGCAATATCTAATTTATCGCCCGACTTTG
Organism: Ormyrus rosae; assembly: GCA_035047165.1. NCBI lineage: Eukaryota > Metazoa > Arthropoda > Insecta > Hymenoptera > Ormyridae > Ormyrus > Ormyrus rosae. The sequence goes on from JAWWML010000032.1 coordinate 10,422,577, forward strand.
TGCCGCGAGTAATATATGTAAGGTCGGACGCGGGAGAAGACAGGAAGCTTTGTGCTCTCGCAGAAACGTTTTTTTTTTCTTCTTCATCTCCTTTAGAACCGAACGCACTCGCTTGAAGTTCGGTATAATACCAGTTCGAAGCGACTAATAGTAGACCAAACACGTATATTACCCGTCAAAATCTTCCGTGTAATATCAAAGCTAAGAATTCGTAACGGACGCATAAATTAATACCTCGGCCGAGAGACCGAGCGAACGTCATTTCCCCAAAAATTCTTTACGCAAATGAAATTTAGAAATAGCGCCCGAGCAGATAAAGCATCGACGCGGCTTGGGTCCGCACAATTTATGATCCGACTCGGTTAGTGTTGGATATAAGCTTGCGCGAGCCAAACAAACAAACATAATATATACGTAAGAGGCGGAGGGAATTCAGGAAGGTACATTACGGCCAGCGGCGATTTACGCGCGACAATAGCGCCCTGAGACTCTCTCGTGGGGGGGGGGGGGGAAGGAAGTGTAGGCAGGGCGCGCACATACAGGCGCATGTCCCGAGGAGTATTAAAATCAACGCTCTCTTACATGCTCTCCCGCTCGTGTTGTCGAGTAATTCACTCTTTTGCCGGTATTAGAGCGATTGTTTAACGAGCCGTTGACTTTCCGATGGTTTGATAAAGCCGGGTTTTACTAAATTGTATTTACGTAAGCTTCGCGATTTCGCCGATTTCGTGCTTTATTAATCGAGAGAGTAAACTTGTATAATCAAGACGAAAAGAAATCTGGCTGTGAATTTTACAATGCCTTGCATAAAACGTCTTAAATAATTGAAATGGTATATTTTTCGCGGTTGTAAGAGACCGCAAATTAGTAAGCGATAAAAGCCGAGGATCAAAAGTCCAGGCGCGTAAAACGCTAATAAGAAAATAAAATAAAGCCTCTAAATTATTTCGGAGGACTTTGAGAACTATGCTCAAGATCGCAATCGCGGCGAGTATTTACGCGCAAAGAGATAAAATAAATTTTCGCAGAACGACTCTCGGGTTTGGCATTAAAGTGCCAAACGATTATTAGTCAATAACTCGACTTTTAAACCCGAGAACTCGAGCCTCGTTTGCGAGAAAAAAAGGCAGACGGAGTATTATATCCGCGCGAATTCTCACGCGTAAATTCGCGGCGGATCCTGCAGTAAATCACTTGGCATCGATCAACGAAAAAACAAAAAAAAAGAGGAAAACAAATAAATAAAAGCAGAGGGGAGACCTTGAAGCTCTCGGGGCCCGGCAATAATCCCGGTGTCATCTCTCGCGCGCCGGTAATTTTAATCTCATTAATTGTGTACGAGAAGCGGCGACGACAAGCCCAGGCGGCGGCACCGGACACGATTCAAGGTCCCCGACCTTGCGGGCTCGCCTGTAACCGAATACTCCGCCGGCCCGAAACCGAGTAATCGTCATGGACGAGAGGCTTTTCTCAATAATTAATTTAGAGCGCCGGAGTGGACGCGGCCACCTCGAGAGCTCTTCAAAGGAGATTACATCTTCATTCGCTTAAAGCGACGGTCATTACGCGCGGTTTTGGCGCGTTTTTTCTTTCCTTTTTTTTTTAGTCCGCTCCTGATCGCTTTGATTCGTCTTTAATTCTTTTTTTTTTTAAATGTTCCTATTGTCAGTGGGATTTTTTCGAAATGCTTTTAGTCTTTAACCAAAGGTTGACATAGAATTCCCCGGCTGGAATATTACGTCAAAGGAGAATGGTGGGGAAAAGGATGGGTGAAATAAATAATTATGGATTGTGTTTAATTTTTAATTGATTAAGCACCGACGCGAGGTATTTAAAAATAAATTAAATACGATTAAATAAAATTAAACCAAAATACGTGCGCGGGATAATATTAAGCAAAAAAATATTATTCGACGTGAAATTAAGACGGAAATAAGTAGCGGCTCAGGGCCAACTTTCGCAACCAACTCCTCAGGTCCCCATTTTTGCACGAGCGACGAGCTTTCGTTGCACTGAGCGAGGGTTAGGATATGGGTTCCTGCTGCCGGTGAGCGGAGAGCGCTCTCAGCGAAGACGGCCTGGAAGAAGGTTGACTAAGAAGTGTTCGCCCGTTGAGCTTTGGGAGGTCCGGCTCCCTTGATCTCTGTCGATCAACTGTCGAGCGCGCCGCCACCTCGTCGATCTTTTCGTCAGGGGCTAACGGCGGTAGGGGTAAAGTCGAGCGCAGAGCGTCGAGCATTAGGGGAAAATGTCGACGGGTTTTATTTTATAATAACGGAAGACTACGCGTACGTCCAGGTAGAAATGATAATTTATTTTTGGGGGATTTTGGGGTTAACCATTATTCTTGTTCGACGACGTGGAGGTTGTTTTCTTTTTGACGCAAAAAAATTCAAATTTTCTTTTTCTTAAAGAAACTGGTTTTTGTGACGTAAGCTGCAGGCAGCGGCGAAGGGCTTATAAACTTTTAATTGGATTAAATGCTTCGTTTATCTTGATTTTTATCGAAAAAAAAAAAAAAATACGCGATTATCAAATATCCGAAGACGCAAAAAAAGGGAAACATTAAAAAATCATCGAAATTCAAAACTAACGTCGCCTATCAGCGTATACCTTACCACAAAGGTATATTTACTGTTAACGAAATCCGCCGCTTCGCTACATTTCTGATTTACGCGCCAATAAAAGGGCGAAACTAACGAAGCCCAACCTGCGCGCATAACGTTTATTTATAAACTCTTGCTCTCGAAAAAAAACGCGGTGTGCGCATCCCCCCTCAAAAATTCGAAAAGGTAAAATTCAACCTCGGAGTGGAAGACGCGCCCGACCTTGAAACTTTCAGCGGAGGAAGAGAGAGGAGAGCGTCGTCAATACGCGAGTTTATTGCTTGTCCTCCGATTTACATCAGAGCCCGGTAAAGACGCGCTGCTAACATAGGTGTTCGTGCGTGCAGCTGCAAGAGTTCGCCCCGTTTTATAGCTATCCGCCGAAGGCGCTGCGATGTCTAATTTATCGTTCGACTTTGCGCGCGTTGATATATATATGTGTGTAAGATCGCGGAAAAAGGAAAGACGGGAAGCTTCTTCGCGCTCGGAAAACGGTACATTCTAAATCTTTTATCGAAGATTACGGTGGTCTGGAAATGTTGGGTAATTAACCGTGCGACCTCCAGTACGTCGTCGTTGTCAAAAATTTAAACGAGTAAAAATTGTTATATTTTTTTTTCTCTCGCGAAATAAAGTATTATTTATTCGCATATCTTTTTATAATTGTAGCTTATCGCGGCGGAACAGTATTTGCGGGCAATAAATTTTGCATCCGTAATCACGGGCTGGTAATATTAAATCCCGAAAGATAATTCTACATCAGAAGCAATTACCGGTAGTTATCTTTCTGAGAATCAAGATTCACTTTTTTTCTGATCGATCTTCTGCTTTAGACATTTTCGAAATTGACGCAAGCGAAAAATAGTCGACTCGAATTTTCAAAAGATATTTAATTCACAATCCTTGAATTAAACACAGCGGAAACGATCGAATTATTGCGTCCATTAATCACGCCGAAGTTGATCCGCAACAACAACCCCCTCCCCCAAAAAAAAGCGGTCAATTAAGCGCGGCAAAGGATCATAAATGAAAATTAGAAAGACGCAGTAATAAACCATCGACGCGGTAAATCCCGGCAATTTACGGTTCGACTTGGTACCGCTGTGCGCGAGCTCGAGAGCGAACGAGCGAGAGGGCAAACATAATATATACATAAGAGGCAGCGGGAATTCAGGAAGGTACATTACGACCGGCAGCGATTTACGGTGCGACAATGGCTCTCGCGGGGAAGCCCAGGGAAGAGCGGGCAAAACACGTGTCGAGCATTAAAATCGACGATTATGCAAGGGGCTTCTCTCTCTCTCGACGAGCGCTGCCCGGATAATTTGCCGTTTTAATTACGCCGCCGCGCGTTCATTGCGTTTATTAAGCGCGAGCGCAGTTTTCGCGCGACGGATGAAGACCGGACGAGACGATATTCATGAAAGAGTAGCCCGAGAGGAGCGAGAGCCGATTCCGTTGATTCGATTCGTTATGAATTCCGCGACGGAATCGAGGGATGAGTCTCGCTGCTGCTCCACTCTCCCCCCGTACCGAATGAATGCGGATTAACACGGCGAGACTGTTTTATCGGACCGTTTCGAATCTTCGAATTAAGAAGGTTATACATTAGTAATCCGAAGATTCTTCGCGCGCCGCTGCGGAATTCCTTCCGCTCCGGGATATAATTAATTATACGTGTTATATATACCGCGCTACATTTTCACGCGGCTCGCATAGGTACTTGCTATTCTTCACCCGGATGAGGGTTATATTTATGTAAATCCAACGTTAAGAAAATGATGATTTCACGCGGAATCTCCATAACTACACCCTCATCTCTCTATATTATAAAAATGTATCACCGCGCCACTGTTTCGAGAACAGAGAGAGCCTCCATTCTTTCTCGCTCGGTCTGCATTCAAATGAGAGGATTACTTTAGAAACTGCACCGCCATTTCCGAGATAAAATACATATATATATACCTCGGCTCCTGAAATTGATTTCTTGTATACTCGTATTTCGAAAATAAATTCTACGTAACGGCAAAGAATTACCGACGTTCAAAAGAAACAATTCGCCGTCCGACGAGAGAGAGAGAGAGAGAGAGCTTTTCAATTAAAATTATAATTACATTGAATCTCTACCCTCACCTCCGCTTTCCAAACGAGCGCCTCGACCAAAAAAACTCTCAAAGCCGCGCGCGCGCGCGACAACAAAAGAAAACATTCGCGCAACCTCGAGCGAACTGGCCGCTCTCGCAAATATTCCCCCCCGCGGAACACTCGCGCGCTGCAAAAAAAAAACACCCGCCGCACGGTAGTCGACGCGCGTTTCATCTCCGCGTCGTTCTCTCTCTCTGTCCGCTAACCCATTTTTCTTGCAATTCCTTTCTCCGCAGACGCAGTCTCGCGTTGTCCCGTGTCCCCCCGCGCCCGACGATCCCGTTTGGCTCGATCGAGAATTCGAATGGCCGCGGAGAGCTGCCCCCCCTTCCATTATACCGGAAACAATGAGAGACAGAGCTTTTTTCCGACTTGATCCGAAGCCGAGAGAGAGCCGCTGCCGCTGCCGCTCGGGCTATTAAACCGCCATTTACTTAGAGAGCCGTCCGCGGGTCGCGCAAACATCGACGACGACGCGGCGCGCGCGATAGGGACGTCCAAATAATTGCCAAAACTCGCTGGAACAACAAATTAACTCTCCTCGGGCTCTCTCTCTCCGTCCCGATAAAATAAACAAAACTCCCGGGGGCTACTTGCTGCGAGCTCGAGCACTCGAGCGAGTATGTATAGGGCCTCTGTGTGTACGTGTGAGCGCGCGCCTAGGTTATAGATAGAGGAAAAGCAGCCCTCGGGCCCGCGGAGTGTGTTTCGTTCCATGTCAAAAGAGCGACAGACACATGCCGGCACAATGGAACCGCGGGGCAAACAATGCCGAGGCCGAACGCGCGACGCGGCCAGCTGATTTCGAGTTATGAAAATCAAATTATATCGCGGCGGACGGGGGTGGATAACGGACGGCCGGGGCTCTCGGCGTTTAACGGAAGCCGTCGAGTGCGTTGCGAGATGTACCGCTGCCTTTGTAACTGTCGGCTCGAAGCATTTTTTTTGTTCTGAAAAAGTTCGTCAAATTTTTCAAACCCGTCGGGCGGTATTACGGAGGGACTCTCCAAATTATCCTAGCTGCCGTTAATGCTTATGAAGCGATGGAACGGCCGTGCAGATTGAGCTGTGCAGTAAATTGAATTTTTCTCTCCCACATCGCGGCGAGCTTCGAGAGAGGGAGACTACGTTTACTTTGGCTTTTTGCGAAGGCCTACTGGCAATTTCTTTGTAATGTCAATGTAATTTTCTACGAATCGCTAAAAGTGTCGTAATAATTAAGATTAATTATGACGGCAGTCACCGCTAAATAACCTCGAGCTTTAATTTGCGTAATGCATTTTTATTATGCAATATAATTCCGTGATATTTCATTACTTCAACGTTTTACACTCGACGTTGTTACAGCCTCCCATTAATTTTGCTACAGACGTCATTTTGATAATTAAATTAAAGCAAAGATTATCTCGTTGAAACAGTACCACCTTTTGCGGCAATCTAATGCGTAGCATCGAACGAACTTTGATTTACAATATTCGACGCCACGGAGAAAATTGCTCCGGCTTCGCGCAATTATAACAGATCTCATTTGCAATAACGAAGATTAGCAGCGGCGAGAAAATTAAACGGCCGGGATTAAATTTCCGAATTATTAATACGCGTCTGGTTAATTTCCAGGGACTGCGGGGAGAGCCGCAAGGGCCCGAGACAACAATGCAACTGTCTACTGCACCCGAAAACGGACGTTCACGCTTGGAGAGCCAAGACGACGGCGCTGGTGTCTCTTTCGGCTGTGTGTTCGGCTTACTACACCGACTTAGGAGCCCGCCGCCGCTCCTCCCAATTCCGGGCAGTGCACCTGATATCTGAAAAAGCCTTGGCTCGAATGGCCGTTCCGGGATAGTCTTACAAAAAGCGAGATACAAAACCGGGAGGCGCCTGGTAATAAGCGGAAAAAATTCGTTGATTTATCGGCTAATCATTTTGTGGAATATGTCGACGTTATTTTCGATCGTTTATTTTAGAGATTTTTGAAATAGGTGAATTAACGAATTTAAAGATTCGGAACTATTCGCCCGAAAAAGGTGCATTTGTAAAAGTAGGAGCGCCTTTCACATTCGGTTAGTTAGAAGCAGACTGCGAGCTTTAGTTCGCTCGAGAATCTAAAAGAAATTCTTTTCTTTCAACTCGCGAATAATAAACTCTTGTAATAAACCCAGCTCTTCCGCTTATTACGCGTTCTTCTCGCGCGAAACAGCTGCTAAAAAAAAAAATGAGAGATCAAAGCACAGTCGGAAAAGTACACGCGAACAAGATCACGTCGAATCCGAAGGGACGGGAAAAGAAGCGTCGTATATATACACCCGGAAAATAAGCGGTAATAAAAGGGACGAGGGTGGGGGGAAAAGTCTGTTTCTGGGAATTTGTTATTGCGCGGAAGTTGTGCGTTGAAAGGCGAATAAAGCCAGAAAACCGTCGACGTCGACTAATTACGCGCGGGACCAGGAATTTAAATACGCGATAGCTTTCATAGCGCGGTATCTTCCATCGGGAAATCCGCTGGAATTTCCCGAGGCATTACGGACATCTACGGGCGCGGAGAGACATCGCGGCGGGGTTATTACCGAGCATAAAAAAAAAAAAATAAGAAAAAAAAAGCCGTCCGGCGTTCGGAAAGAAAGCTCCATCGATTTCTCCTGCGAGCTATTCCGAGTTTTACGCAGATATTAATCAGAATTTATGGGGTTTAATAGAATTTTAGTAATTTCAAAGCAAATTACGACCAAGCCGCGCTTTGAATAATTTGACAAAAGTAACGGCGATAACGAATATTCGAAAGAATTTCCAGTATTCCCTCGTACAAGATCCCTTCAATTATTCGCCAACCTTTCGACTGCCGCGTAATAAAGTCTGAAATTCGTCCGGGCCATCAAACCCGCCAGATGCTCTTCATAATTCGACGGCGACGGCGACCGGCGCGCCCATCGCGCGATCGACTCCCGGAAAAGCGTTTAATCCGGCGAGCGGCAGCAGGTTTAAATCCTCGCGCTCATCGCGCCTTTATCGGATTTTCCGCGCTAAAGAATCACGACGTTGTAATGCCTTAGCCTCGGAGAGCTCATTGAAATTCATGTATTCGCGCGCGCGCCCGCTGAATTCTCTCTCCCCTTCCTCCTCCTCCTCCGCTCCGCTTATTGGACCCGTAAAGTCCTCGAAAACTATAAGCACAGTTTCGCTGCACTCGAGGATATATTATCCATTACACGTGCGCAGACATATATGAATCCTCGAACTATTAAGTTCCGAGGCCCCCTCTCCTCTCTCTCTGCCCGCAGATTCTTTTCCGCCGGTTTCGAAAGGACGAGAGAGAGAGACCGAGTCTCGCTCGCACACCTACGCGGGATAACTTTCGAGTGTCTATTATTGCGGGCATAAATTTTCGCTTTAAAACACTTCGGCTTCGAAATGCGCGCGGATCGCTTATGGCCCCCCTCTCTCTCTCTTTATCTCTTTTCCCGTCTCTCTCTTTCGCTACGGGGAGATGTGCCATAAAAAAGTCCCGGCTGATCTTCTGCTCGCTCGCTTTTGGCTGCTTTCTTTGCGTGAATATTTAATAAAGAAGCTCGTAAATTATTTTCTACGAGTCCGCACCTAAAGCCCGTTAACATCCAATTTTTTTTTTCTTTTTTTTGCCCAAGTCGGTTGATCGATCGTATGCAGATTAGTATGTTCCTCTGAATATTTAAACTGGCAGCAAGCTTCGAATCATTCGTAAATCTTTCGCGCTTTCGAATATGTAATCGTAAAGGCTTTAGAATGATTTTCGCATTCGAGCAAACAGCGTTTTTCCAATCGAGGCGGCGTTTTAAATTTTAATCAAGCGTGTAATAGAATTAAACCCTTTACGACTTCGACTTGCCGCTAAAGTATGTACAAGGTCATAAAATACTTGGGCCATTTGCATGAGTGGCGCTCTTGGCGCAATGTAAAATCTTGGAATAATTAGTAAAAAGGGCTTTAAGCATTGTACACGCGCGCGTTTAGTACTCTCGCGTGAGACTCGCACGCGGCAACGTATATCGGATAATTACGCCGGCTTTAACGACGTGATTTCTTAATTTTAATTGGCGATTCGCCGCTCTCTCGCGAAATAAAAAGCATTAAAAACATCATATAGAACACATTTCACGCCGAGGACGCGGCATTAAGATCAGAGCCGAGCTGCCTCGTAAACATAACCCCGGCGCGACTCCTCGCCGAAAAGTTAGCGCGTATAATTCTTAAGCGAAGGGAGGAAGCCATTAAAATCCAGCGAAAATCATGCGCGAAACACGAGTCCCTTAAGCAGAGAGCAAAACGGGATCCCTCCTCCTTTGCATCCCTAAGCAGGCCGAGAGAGAGAGAGAAAGAGGTATTAGAAGCGAGTCGGAGAACAGCGCGTTTAGTCCATAAAGTTGAAAAATCACCGGGACTGGAGGCTGCAGAGGAGATCCTTAATTGCCGGCTGGCGTATACATGCCTCTGGCCAGTTTTGTTTGGCAAGCGCTCCTTCACAAAAGAGAAAGAAGCGAGGCTGAAACGAATCCAAACAGACCGAGCAGGAGACTTTCTCTCTCTCTCTCTCTCGGCGGGAGGCTCCACTTCATTGCGGAAGCGAGCGCGAGTCCAGGCACCATCGCAGGATATTTACAGTCTGCTCTCTACTTTAATATCCTGTCATTGCCTCCTCCTGACAAACGCGGGAGGAAGTCGGGAAAGAGCCGAGGATGAAGAGAGAGAGAGAGCGAATCCAGGGAGGGAGAGAGAGAGAGAGAGAGGCTAAACCGGCGGCGGCGGGAGGGAAAAGAGAGGGAAATTGCGAAAGATCGAGATGGAACGAGCGACGAGAGATGACTGCTGGAGAGCAGCAGACGAAAAGCGGAATGGGAGAGATACGCAGGCTTAAGGGTGACTCGTTTCTGTCTAGGCGAGTGAGGAACTGCCTGCTGCAAAGGATGTACGATCCTGTTCGGGACTCTTGTCGAGTGTAATTTTGACTATTTTCCGTGTATTGCTCCTTTTCTTTCCCCCTCGTTGCTTTTCTTGTCGAAGGAAAGGAAAAAAAAAGAACGAGTGCAACTTCTGTTGCGCCATTTTAATCGCGATTACATCAATTGCAGTCAGCTGTTGATGTGGGTCCAACGGACTGTCAAGGTTTATTGGTAATAATTAATTTGATTGATTGGTCGAGTGGCTAATCCACCCTGAAATCTGAACAGCAGTAACAATAAACACCAGCTTATCGAATAATTACAGTCTAATAAATTGAAATTCATAGGATATTTATCGGGTTCGAAATGAATTTCACTGAAAACTTAACTTTTAATACCTCGGCGTGTCGCGGAATTTTTTTCAACCCACGCCGAGTATTCAGCTTGATTTTAACCGTTTTAACATATAATTAATGTAACTTTGAACGGGAAAAGTCGCGGCGGGAAACTGCGAACGTATATACCCAGTTGAAAACTGCTGCGTAGTTTTGAAACGCTTCTCCCCGCGGAGGCAGACATCAAAGCGAAAATAGTCAATGGGGGAGGTTTGCATTTTAGTCGACCGACGCTCTCATTAAAGCGATTAATCTATTCGCGAACAAATAAAAAGAGCCGCATTTAATTCCGGGCCGAAATGAAGGCCAAAATCCTTCGGGGCCGAACTATATCCTGCACGATAGTTATATATCGCTCTCCGAATAAACGGAGCGGCGTTACTCCCCCCCCCACCCCGGTGGTAATGAGTTGCCGCGCGGCGAACTTTGCTTTTGTTTGTCTTTTGCGAAATTGTAGTGGTTGCCGTCGACATCCTATCCCCCGTCGCTCGCTATCTTTCTATCGCTCGAAAGTGATTAGTCTACTTGGCTTGGCTTTCAAGCTCGACGGAGGCCAGATATGTACGTTAAGACCGTAATTTATGCTTCGCCGATTATCTGACTCGATTATTTAAAACAAACGTAGGTCTCGCTCGTCCGAGTGCTTCAAAAATTCATCTCGATATCCGTAAAAACTCTGTAAAGCGACTCTAATATTCATATATATTTTATCCCCGCGCAAAAAACGCTTCCAACCTCCAGGACGAGACGATTTTAAAACAGAGTCCAACAACTGAACTCTCGCCGGAGCCAAAGTGGCAGGAGCAGCAGCAGCCGCGGCGGCAGCGGTTATCCGTTATTAAGCCGTCCGAGATGGAGATATTTATCCGGTGTCCGACAACATCCCCCCAGCATGCGATAAAGCTCGCGTCCATTAGCCGAGAGAGAGAGAGAGAGCTGCTTGCGCAGTGCGCGCGGCCATTTGTTTCATAAAACTATTCAACATTCAGAGAACTCGCGGGAGATACGCGCGTGGCTCTCTCTCTCTCTCTCCTCAATGGGCGACTCGGGCAGCAGCAGAAAAGCGTCGTGCGCCCTATCAGATATTCGCCGCTGCATTCCAAAGCGGCTTTTCTCCCTCGTCCGCGGCGGAATGGAGATCGAAACGCGATGTCTGCACTGGACGCGCGCCCAGAAGTCGTCGCCAACTCCTCGGATAACTCTCTCTCTTTCTCTCTCTCGGTGGCCGGTGCTTTTTTAGGCGCGCCTCTCTCGCCGCTTCAACGAAACGCACGACGCGCGCGGCGACGGCTAATTAGCGCGTCAGGATTGGATTTTAAAGCGGGGCCTTTTCTGCCGCGGCGACGCGGTCTCCTTTTCAGGCATCGAGGGATATCCGGCTCCTTTTTCTGGGTTAAATATATATATATAGCCGCGCTTCGAAGGAGCTGGGAAACTGGAAGCGGGAAGCTGAATTTATATGAACATTTTAATGCGAAATATGATAGACGAGGCAGAGCGCGCGCTCGCTTTCTAAATTAAACGGCCGAGCTATCTCTCTCTCTCTCTCTCGGGCCGCGAAAGTGCACTAGAGTTTCTCGAATGGCGTTATATCATGGGGCTCCGGTGCACGGGCAATATAACACGAAGCAACTCGAGAATCGCTCTCTTTTTGCGCCGCGCGCGAACTACTAGTTCGACCTTCGCCGGGGTTGATTTTGCAAAATCGAGATAAGCGCTCTCCTCGCGACGCGACTGTACACCAATTTCAAACGGATTCGCGTTCGGGAGTTAGTTCTGCGGTGCTTAATAAAGAGGAGCTTAAATTTCAGTTCTGTATTATAGCAGTTCGTTTTTGCGCGACTGTCTCTTTCTTCTGTCGGCACTGCTCAATGCGTACTGGATAATCTATATTTACGCGGACGGAAATAAAAATCTCAGTCGTTCCCAGATTTTATTATAAGATTTATGAAGGCCATTTTACCATCGCCTAAAAATGTATGCGAATTATACTGCTAAGTAAATTTTTTTAACTAATTTACATAAACTTTACTCTGAAGTGCGGAATAATTAAAAAGCAGCTTCGAAAATAAGTGTCTTGAACTGCTCGCGTCGCAGCCTGTAATTAAATTATGAGAATACCCTTCGATTATAAACACAGAGTATTCGAATATTCCTTTTTAAAGACTTTTATAGGGCCGTTAATACGGAAAACGACATAAAATTTGCATGATCTTCGCTCCGAGGCCTGCAGGAATACGATATATAACGTATATACGTACACTTCGAGCGAGCGAGCGAGAGAGGCAGGCATCGGGAGAGAAAATGTAAAAATCCTGTTAAAGCAAAGCCTCTCCGCGGCCGCCGCGCGCGAATATCGAGAAAATGATCGCTCGCGAAAGCTCGCTCTCCTCTCGCGCGGCGGCGAGAGAGAACTCCTCGGGAAAGAAAAGTATGTAGGTAACGTCACCGCCGAGAGCGAACGAGCGAACGACTCAAAGAAGGGAAAGAAGATTTATCCTCTCCTCCCTCCTCCTCCTCCTACCCGGGAAAAAAAGACAGCAGCGTGATCGGCTTTCGCGCGCGTATAATTCGTTATTCACGAAACTCTCGCGTCGAAAGGATAAGGAGGAGGAAGGGGGAGAGAGAGCTGCGGATCGTAACCGCGTCGCGAAGGAGGAAGAGAAAAAGCCCAGAGAGAGAGAGACGTGCCGGTGATCCTATCGAGGCTCGCGCCGCTCCGGATCTTCCAGGCGAAATCGAGCCCCGAAGGGTTATAAAAATGCGCCGTATGTATAAGCTCTGTGCGTGCGCCGAAATTCACATACAGGGTTACACGCGGAATTTGGCCATTTTTACGAACGGCCCAGCGCCCGTTTCTCTTCTCTCTCTCTCGCTCTCCCCTTCCGTCCTCGTGTAACGGGCCTGGCCCTCGGCTTTTTTTACGCGGTCTCGCGAGAAATTCGAGATCGGCCGGGCCCCGGACGCGGCAAGAAAGCCAACTTGGCGAATTAGGCGATTTATTGAGTAGTTTTCGGAGATGCGCCGAGAGGACTCGCTTTCTTTTTTCGGGTAACTTGCTGCAATTGCTGTTTATGGGCTTTTATCAAACTTTTTAACCATCGGAAGAGACATGTTTACAGAGATGCTTCGAAGGGAACTTTTATTTCAATTTATAGAGTACTTGCGTAAGTACAAACAATGCGATAACGGAAATCTGTGATCGTAAAACATCTAACGGACACAAACGTAGAACGTGTTTTTCAGGGTTACCGCGTGCTTTAAAATTACAAAATTATGTTAAACTTAATTTCGTATTGACAGCAAGTAAGAAGTAATAAATAATAACCTGTATAATAAATGATAAATCAAGACCGCTTGACTTAGAAATATAATTATATTACTAAAAGCATGAAATTTGCTACGATTTTCTTTAAAATTTGATTGCAATAAAAAACCTTAAAGCGTCAGCATTCATGTATGAAAATAACAGGTAAATAAATATCAAACGTTTAAATATTAAAAAATTTATTTATTTACTCATTATATTAAAAAATTTTAAATTTCGCGTTTTATTCTCTTTGATATAAAGTTAATTTTTATTTCATTAATTTGTCAAAATAAATTATTAAAACGTTCAGCTAATTATTTAAGTTCAAGTGAACTAACGTAGTTACAAACAAAGTAAAAACGATAAGTTCCACCGTCGTTTGGCGGTTGAGTACTTTTTAGTGATGTTACCGTTAATCCGCAGCCAATGCGATCATAACTTTTATAAGATTTATCACGTGGGTTCCCGCTGAAAATACTGTTACAAATATTGTTAAACATGAAAAGAATAATTGTTCAAAGACGAAATTGATTTAGATTGAAATTTTAATATTATAAAAGTTGAAGATATTTCACGCAAGAAAATCAGTATCAAAATGAAAAATGAACTTTTATTTCTAGAAACTTTTTGTTACTTTTTGATACTTCATCCATCTAAATTAAAGGGTTTAGATGTTTAAATAATTTAGATCTAACAATAAAAAAATACTGTATATAGAAGCAGAGCACATAATAATCCGACTTTGATGTGTAAAGCTCATTTTGTTTCAAAATAATTGATGAGTGTAAAGTTATATTCAACTGTTTGTAATTAAACGAGTGAACTATCTTAAACTTTAAACAAGTAATTAAATAAATAAAAGAATTTCTTACGGAGTATTTGATTTGTTAGACCATTTCTCTATTATTTCAGTAAAATTAAGGTTCAGACGGCTTTTGGTTGGTCGAAACCGTATAATTACTGCCAAATTTTGCTTCACAATCGACGATGGATATTTTACTACAAATCATTATATTTTATTAAGTATTGATTACTTCAGACATTTACTTTTTTCAAAATTCTGTTGCATTATTTACCCGTAGACCGACACTCGTCTTTTGTTTCAGGACACTGATTAGTCCATTTTTGCGCTGCATCTTCTAATTCCTCATCCCACTCCTTAAAACAAGAATAAAAATGAAAGCCCGATTTTATAGTCACAGGAGTTTTTTTTTAATTTATAATTTTTTCAAAGCTTACGAATAATGTACTGTTAGCATCCATTCTCTTTCTGATGGCATTATGTGCATTTACAATTTTAGCTATTTCCTTAGGTTTCAACGAAACTCGCTCAATTTTATTGCACTTTTCACCCATTTTATCCTTAAGAAAAATAAATATTTGTAAATTATTAAAAATTTTATGAAAAAATCAAGAAGAACAATATCGAAGCACATTACACGTCTTTCTGGATTGCTGCATCGAGGAATGTTGCAATAGTTTGCTTTTAAAGTGCCACATAAAGACGTAACAAGTAAAATAATTTTTAATTGAACCATTCCTCTTGTATTCCACTTTAATTAATAACTATCACTATTAGTGAATAACAACTAATAATCATCGATGATTAACTGTTTAGAAATGAATATGTTCAACAATACTCATAAATTTACGGTTTAAACAAGCTTTTCAAATTTCTCAATAAACTATATCCATGTTTAGTACTCGTTAGAAAGAGAGCGCTGTATTGTGTACAGATGTACACAGTAAGTCAAGTAAGAAAAAGGAAAACATTCTCACCTCGTATAAATTTTCAAAAATTGGCAACAACGTCTAATCAAAACAAGATTTAATTTCAGTTTAAGTAATTAATATTATCGGATACAAAAGAATTAGAGAATCAAATACAGATTGCTATAGAGGATATAAAATTGATCACCTCAAATAATATTGCGCTGATCCTTCAAAAAGCGCAAAAAGACCGCGTTAATGAATCTTTCACAAAATTCATTATGGAATAAAAAAAAACTGTCATTAATTTTAGCTTAAATTTACTCAAAATTTTACAAATAAGTTTTTAATTATTTGGTGCTTGCATAGTTGCAAACCAAATAAAACTGGTAAGTTCCTGGATATGGTAATGGTGGAAAACCTGGTATAAGTTTCGACGTTACCGTTACTCCACATCCAATGCGGTCAAAATTTTGATATGGTTGATTACTTGGAATCACGCTAAAAATATTTTTAAGCGGGATTAAATTTAATTAGTATATTTAGAACTGAATTCTGATTTATTTCAAATGTAAAATTATTGCTTTCTTTAAAATCTTATTTTTAATTTAAAAAATATAAATAGATAAAATTAAGTTCTTACGGATTATTACGCAGCTTAGACCAATTCTCTACTTTCGAAGTAAAGTTAGTTTTTTTACCAGAGTTGGGTGTTATAAATTGAGTACTTAATCCGATATTTTGCTGAACTACAGATTTGTAAGTATCTAGAAATAAAATTAGTTCTATAATAAAATTGTTAATAAACACTGTTTTGAAGTAGAGTATCCCTCTGACAGAAAGTAACTTATAAATTTTATCAGCTTTTACGGGTACATCTGCACCATTTTGACAGATTTATAGGTTTTTATCAGTTTGTTTTCCATAGGATCCAGATAAAAAAATGATTTTCATATTTACCGATAGATCGACATTCGTCATTAGTTGTAGGACACTGATTAGCCCATCTTTGTGCTACATTTTCTAATTCTACATCCCACTGCTATTATAAGTAAGGGAATAAAACATGCGCTTAACAAAAATTATGCAAACAAATTTAAATTAAAAATTATAAAACTTTAGGAAGCTCTTACTAAAGGTAATAGTTTATTTTCAGTATCAACTCTCTTTCTTATAGCATTGTGAGCATTTAAAAGTTCTTGTTTTTCCTCTTGAGTTATCCAAATACGTTCGACAGTCCCGCAATTAGCGCCTCTAGAATCGCGCTAAAAATTTTTGTATATTTAAAATATAATTGCTTTTAATAGTTTATAAAATATATATTCACCGAATACAAACACATAACGTGTCTCTCTGGATTACTGCATCCAACCATACGACAATAATAATCAGAGGCTTTACTAACTGTAAATAACGTTACAATAAAAAATATGAATTGAAACATTTTTTATTTATTTTATCAGTTGTTGCTGCACAACTAAGCCAAAGAATACATTGTAGGAAAACAATAATGAAAAGAATAATAATTGTTTTTTAATCTTCGAAATTTTTAGAGCCAAATCGTTTTTAACTCATAAATTAATTCGTGACTGTAGTTTTTAGTAAAATCTATAATCGTAAAAATAACGGTAAAAAAATAGCAATAAAAAGTTAATTCAAACTACGCCGAGAAAAATTTTATAGGAAAATTTCAAAATCCTTGAAATAAATTTTACTATTTTTTCTAATTATTTTATCGCAAACGAATAATATGGTAAATTTTATCATATTTTAAAATTTTAATATTTGAAAAAAAATTCTTTTTTATTCTGAGCTGGTTTTGATGTTCATGATATTAGTATTAAAATCATCTGTGATAGACAATTTCTTGAGTAATAGATATTAATAATCAGTTAAGCTATAGATTAATAACATAAGTAAAGCTCATACTGAAAAGATTCTCTATAAGCTGTGTCCACTCTGATAGAGTGCAGATAATGATAAAACGCATATTTTTAATTCAGTTTTGAAGTGTTCCCCAAGTGTTACGGCTATAAGACCATCATTTTCTCATTATTTAATCTATTTTTAACCAATCTATGCTAAAAATTAAGATTCCATTTCACAGTCAAAAATTGTCTTTTTTTTAACATCCCCCTTTAATAATAAAAAATGTTTTCATGGAACTACAATTTTATAATTTAAAAGTAATTGGAAGTTTTACGTAGTTTAAGGCTTAGAATTAAATAAAATTTAGTTTAATTTTTATTAAATGGATATAAATAAAAATAATTAGATATTTAATACTTGGTCAGTATCAGAGAGTGAGGGCGCCTAAAGTGCGCATGATCTTGCTAGTGTAATAAAAGAAAAATAAAGCGCGCATAACGCGCATGAATTTAGCTAGCAAAGTAAAAAAGCGAAAGTCCGCCGAACAGGAGCGTCAGTTTGTAGTCGGCGATTTGCAGTCTGCGACGTTAACGGAGTTTTATTCTTGCAAAAATATTATATTTGCTTTTTAGACCCCCACAAATCTAAACTTAAGGTAAGTTTTTTTTTAATTTCTACACACTTGCTTATAGATTTTTTAATAAATTTTATTATTATGGGAGTGATCGCAAAAATTGATAAATGGTTATTTTGAATTTTTATAAATAGAGACGAAATGGTTCAGACACTTTTGATGCTTTTGCGTATTGTAGTAAGGAAGTGCAGATACAATTTCTATATTTTTCGAAGCATTATAACTCTTATTATGTTTTAACAATTATCTTATAACAATATATTATAAATATGTAAGTAAAGTTTGAACACAATTATTAATTACATATTTGTAATTATTTTTTAGGCAAAATGAAGTCAATATTAGCAATACTTATGACTCTTTTTCTTCTCGAATTTGCTAATGCTGGTATGATCGCAGCCGGCATTTGCTACCGTGGATGTGCAACAGTCACCGTGGCCTGTTTTTCAGCAGCAGGATTCACGTTCGGAACCATACCAAGTTCCGTAATTGCTGCTACACCTGCTTTGGCAGCTTGCAACGCAGCCTTTGCTACCTGCGAAACTCTCTGTGTTGCAGCTAATGCAATACCGTTTATTTGAAATCTTTATAAACTATTCTTAAATTTAATTATTTCTTACTTAGACATCAGTCATTATGAACAATTGAAGATTATATATTAGAGTGAACGAAAATGTAACGTGAAAGTTTAGAATTAAAATTATTTTAAAATAAATAATTGTAAACATTTTTATTTTAAATTACCAATAATTTATTATCCTTTTGGTATATTTATGTAAAAATTACACAATTTCAATATCACATTCTATTATCTTCTTTAATATCTCTGTTAAACACTTTAGGATTCAAAAATATGAACATGATATTTATATGTATAAAACATTAAATTTCTGATAATTGCGCTTCTGTTTTATAAACGATGCAAATAATAGTACATTGTGCAACAAGGGGAGAAAATAAGCTATTTCTAACGAGTGCATAAAACTTCATCCGAGTCCGAAATAGTTTTTCTTCCCGTATAAAAGCCCTCTTGTGGTGTTAGAAAGTTGGACAGATGATCGTGCATTTATGAAGTCGTGCATAGAAATCGTAAAAAATAGCTTGAAGAGGAAAAAAACGACTTTTTAAATTCTACAGAATATTTATATTGTTTGTTTAAATTTACGTAAGTGACTTATTTAAAATTTATAAATTAGAGGCCAGTATTTAAAAAAAAGAAATAAAATATATATATTTGATTGGCCGGACTAAAATTTAATTTCAATGGCTAAAGCCGGTAGTTTCCTTATCGATACGGTGTAAGTTTCTAGTACATTAAAAAGAAGATTCAATAATTAGAATAATTTTTTTTTTAATTTGTCATTTAAATCTTTATAAAAATGGTTATTGTTCACATTCCAAGTTACTTAGTACTCGCATAGTTACAAATAAAATAATAGCGGATTAGTTTTTTATAATGGGCTGGTCGAAAAATACTAATAGGAATTTTAGATGTTACAGTTATTCCACAACCAATTCGATCGAAAGTTTTAGAGGGGTGATTTTCTGGATGCACTCTGAAAATATAAACCATAAAATAAAATGATCCATTTTTTTGAAAACTAACAAGTAACCTATTTAATAATTATGAATTTCTTACGGATTATTTGGCAAATTATACCATTCTACAATTTTTTTAGCAAAGTTAATATCTTCAGACGGCACTGAAGTAATAATTTGAACAATTTCTGCAATATTTTGTTGCACTGGATAGGAATATTTTTCTACAAATCACATTAAAAATAAAGATTGTTTGAAAGCATTTAAGGTTAACGTACGAAACGATTGAAAGTTCTATTTACCAAGTGATCGACATTCATCATTAGTTTTGGGACATTGATTGGACCATCTTTGGGCCATTTCCTCTAATTCTTCATCCCATTGCTAATTAATGAGAAAAATGTATTAGCTTTGTTATTGAAATTAAATCATTTTTATTCGAACAAATGTTACGGTAAAATTTTTAAAACTTACTAAAGGTGGTAATTTATTCTCTGGATCAACGTGCTTTCGTATATAATCATGAATACTTAAAACTTTCATTTTTTCATCTGCTGTTATTGACGTACGATCAACTGTATCGCAAGAGGAACCTGTTGAATTGTGCTTAAAAACGTTTTGATGTAATATATTAATAATTCAGTCGCCCTTCACGTCAACAACTAAAAATTGAATAAATTACCTCATATAAGCATAAAACATGTTTAGCTGGATCACGGCATGTGGAAATTTGACAATTATCCGCATTAATAATCGTAAATAATGAAATAGCAAAAAGTACACTTTTTAGTTGAAACATTCTAGAATTTTTATTACAAACTTCAACGAAATAAATATTATCCTAAAATAATAAATAGTCAGTCCGAGAGTTTTATTAAGTAATAATTAAATCGTGATAAAATAATTAACTTAAATTCATTAAATAAACATATCACGGTGAAAATTTATTACGTTGATAAAAATTTACATGACTTCCAATATATTCCGCAAGATTATTTTATTTATTTATTAATACTGTTACTTAAATATTTAATGAAAACAATGTAGATTTATAACATGTTTCTAAACCTTAAGATTACACACTACCCCTTATTTACAACTTCAAAGTGAAATCATTTCACACATAAACTGTAATATTCGAATGATCATAAATTCATTCGAATTAGTATCAACTAACACAGCTATATAAAACAAAATAAAAGAGCACATCCATAACTCAAGTCTAACTCGACAGAGCCTCGCAGCCGAAATTACTCTCAATAAAAAGCGTCTCTCTCCTCGTTATTGCGCGAGAACCCAATAAAGCTTTCAGTCGCACTGCCGAGCAAAGAGTAAGCTAAGCACACATCAGCCGCGGCCCGACGCGTTTTGATTTCATCGCCCGACTCTCCCGCAAACTCGTCAAGCAGCGCGAAAACTGGGCATCCGGCTCGCGAAAAAGAAAAAAAAAAGAGGAGGAGGAGGAGTCCGCGCGCGCATCAGCGAAAAGCGGCCTCGAAAAAAAAAAGAAGAAGCGAGCTAACATTGACACAAGCAAACCGACCGCAAGCCGGAGAGAAGCGCTAAAACGAAGCCAAAGACCGCGAGAGAGAGCCTCGGTCGATCCACAATCCGCGCGAATTCCAGAAAAATTCTCCGAGACCGGTGCAGCTTGGCGGGGTTTTATTTTATGCGCCCGAGGACGATAATTTTGGCGACTGGATCGAATCAAAACAAATTATTTTGAAATAATATGACCTCCGACGAAGCGAACGAAGCGCTGCCTGGATATCTTTTCGAAAGTTTGTTATTCTGAATAGTACATAGATTTTATAACTTTATTTGAGGTGGATATTTATGTAATTGTAATTGTCTAAAAGAAATGAAAACAAATTTTTAAAAAGTTTAATCCTTTTTTTTATTTATCTAAAAGAAAGTCAGAATTTATTTAAAACTTTACAGACAAAATACTTTTTCATTGTCTTTTTGCTATTGCGTAGTTGCAAACTAAGTAATATTTATAAGCTCCTCGCCATACGTCTGCTACAGCAACTGCCGGTAGATTCCGCGTCTCTGTTAATCCACAGCCAATGCGATCATAACCTTTGTAAGTATCGCTCCAAGGATTAATTCTAAAATGATGTTTACGTTATTTCAAAAGGCACGAAATGATTTATGAAAATATAGTTTTACAATTAATTAAAGGAAAATAAATGAAATAACTGAGAAACGTATGTAAATCTAACATTAAAGTATTTCAAATGCAAAAAACTGAAGGAATTAATAATAGTGTTCAGTCACTATTGCATATATGAATTGAAATTTCTTACGGATTATGAGGCATCATAGACCACTTCTGAATTTGAGCAGAGAAATTCGGTTTCTTTTCATTTATGTCGTCAGTTATTGGCTGTACAATAAGTCCAACGTTTTGTTGCACTACAGATTGGTAGTCATCTGAAAATTGAAGTTTTTAAATAATATTCTTGAAGGCTTTGGACTTCTACAAAATCAGCGTAAAATTTGGTTTCTATTATTTACCACTCGATCGGCACTCATCGTTAGTTTTAGGGCATTGATTAGCCCATCTCTGTGCTATGTTTTCCAGTTCGATATCCCATTCCTAATTAAACAAATATATTTTACTCCAACGACATGTTAACAGTTTTTAGATTTACTTGTAATTTATAAAAAGTTCTTACTAAAGGCAATAATTCCTTTTTCGGACTGCTTGCTCGAATAGCTTTATGAGTATTTAGAATTTCATTTCTTTCTTCGGGTCTTACCCAAATACGTGTTACAGGTCCACAGTCGGCACCTTGTGAATTTTTCTAAAGTATCGTAAGTGTTTATTACTTGTTTTATCAGTTTATCAGATAATGAATTTTAAAATGTAAAAAATATACCGAGTACAAGCACATAACGTGTCTCTCTGGATTGCTGCACTCGCGAACATGACAATAATCCGCGTTAACCGCTGCAAATAACGCGAAAACAAAACCTAAGCTTCTTAATCGAAACATCTTTTAATGTACCTGATAGACGCGGAAGTAACTAATCAACAATGAAAAACATTCAGCAAATTCGGCTTTTAAGCAATAAACCAAGTCGTGACATATTGATAAACGAAGCATTTATCGACTGAAGTGAAACGGTTGATATCGAAAACACGCCGAAAACCCAAGGTTGGTGTAAACAGTCAACGGCGACAGAAGGAGCTCGCAATTCGCGCGAACTCCAGAAAAACCCTCGGAGAGAGGGAAAAGAGAGAGACAGAGAGAAAGGAGAGAGGGCCCGGAGCGCTGTACGTCAAGTTGATGCGCCCCCTCCCGGCTTCTTGGACACACATCGACGCCGCACTTTGTGCATCGACACACTCCGCGACTCCGTATATGCACGCCTCTCCGCGCGCAGCTGGACCTCTCGGCCCGACGCGGGTCAACGACCCGAGGGGGAATGCCTGGCCTCTCTCCGAGAGCGAGTCCAGCGGCACTCTCTCTCTCTCCCCCTCTGTCAGGCGCGAGATTCGAGGAAAAAAAAAAAGAAGAGGGTCTAGAGCAGGGCAGGGGTTAGTGCGAAAGACAGCAATCTCGGCAGCCATTGAACTGCGCCCGGGGGCTGTTTAACGAGGCAGTGTGTATCTGACCCAGATTTCGGCGACCGCGACTCGAGCTTTGGCCAGCCGAGAGCCGTCGCAAAGCCGCTGCTGCTGCTGCTATCGCGCGCCGATCGAAGCGGGAGCGAAAAAAAGCGCCCGGGAAACTGTATTAGATCGAGTTGGCCCGCAGAGTGTATACAGAGATAGCTCGCGGCGGATTTCTTAGTCGGTTTAATTGAGTTTGCTCCCGCCGCCACCGCTGCGAGGGAATTTGGAAATTCGGCGAGCGCCGAATCGCTTCCGCAAAGTTTCGACGCCGAGCGGTTCGTTCTGCGGTGCCGGGGCTTTCTTCTCGCTTCTTTTTGTCGGGGGGCTCTCTGATAATTCGTGTTTTTCGGCTATCGGAACTTTGTCGTGCGACTAAGTGTGATTCTTCGAGCGAGCTCGAGTGCGAGGGGGGAAAGAAATTCGCGAACACCACTTCGCACCGAATGGCTTTTCCGTCGTTGTTCGATCGAGGATTCGTTAAAAAGAAAAAAAAGAACGCGCAAATTTTCGCACCTGTCAATCTGGAAGAGCTTTGTCATTTATTGACAAAGTAGTTAATTTTTATTCGAGGATACAATTCACGCTCCAAACGAACAATTACCAAGTTTTTCAATGCATAAAATTTGCCGGCGAGCCTCTCCAATAAAGCACGCGGCTAAAATGTAGATGACGCAAATTCAATTCAATTTTTCTCCATCCGCACATCCGACCGAAAAAAACGAAAAAAAAAAAAAAAGAGAAAGAGAGGCAGGAGAGAAAAAAATAATAAAGCCCATTTGGCGGCCTCGCTCCTCGCAATATAATCTTTTATGCGTTTCTAGCACCAATTAAAATTACCATTTTAATATCAACGGCGCGGTTCCCGCGCGAAACTTACGGCGCCGAATGCCTTTCCGCCGCTCTCTTTAAACAAAAAACGAAGCGAGTGGATTTGAAACGCGGCGGCAAAATTGCCCGTTAAGAAAATAAAAACCGGAAAAATCACGCATCCCCTGCCCGTGTATATCCCATTATTAAAATTTTTTTTCTATACCGCTGGAAGCAACATTGTTACGCGGCCGGTCAAAAAAAAAAAAAGAGAAGACGAAAGAGGAAGAGAGACCGGAGTCGAATCAGAATTTAATTAACGAAACTGAAGGTTCCGCCCGCGCTTTCGACCCCCCCCCCGCATCCCCCGGAGTACAAAAACTGGTTACAAATTCGCCATAATGAGATATTTCTCATAAATGAGATCAAAGCCAGGAGCGGGGGATTAAAGCACCGAGTAATGGGAGTGAAGAAGAGGAGAGAGAGAGAGAGACAGAGAGAAAAAAAGCGAAAGGTAACTGAAAAAGAGTCGCTTTTGTTGCTAAGAGAAAGGCTCGTCTCTCTCGCTCTTCGGCGACTGAAAGGGTTAAAATGCGTTTAGCCGAATAAAAAATGCCAGCGAAGCTCGAAGGAAAGACAGAGAGCGAGACGGCCGATGATGGAGAAATCACCGGTCGTCCGTTTAATTGTCAAATTCTCCCTCTCTCTCTCTCTCTCTCTCTTTAGTTTTCGGAGCACAAAGGCCCTTTGCGCGCGCGAGCGACATCATCGCATTGCGTAGTTGCGTTTACGCTCTTTGACGCATCTCCGTCTGCGCCACTTTTCGTTTGTGCTCTCTCGCTGTGGCGGAACGTTGCGTCGCGCAGATTTTTTTTCCCTACTTTTTTTTTTTTGTTTAAGTGGCCTGTGTTTTCGACGAAATGCTATGGAGTAATTAAGGGAACGTCGACTTCCAAAATAAGCCTGCGGGTAGTAAATTTTCGCAAAATTAACGGCCGAAAACATTTTGTCCCTCTGCTTTGAAGAGTGAACATTTTGAAAAATGCAAATTTAATTAAAAATAACGATTTGCCGGAGTCTCTCGAAAAATTAATGAAAAACTCGCTTGATTAAAACGACTACTAAGAATCATGTAATCAGCGCTGCTATGCGGTACATTTCATAAGCAAAGGTAATGACTTGATCGCTTCGAGCTACAAGCTCCACCGCGACGTTAAGAGCACAAGTATCGTCCCAAATAAGCAACAGTGCATATTTGCTAATTTAAAAGAAAAAAAAAAGCAGACGATCGGTCGCGTTTACGAAAGAACGAAATACCGCAAAGAAAGAAAAACAGAAAGAAACCCCCGTTATTGACTAAAATAAGAGCTCGGCGGCACGACGTGGAATTTCGCGAAACTCATCTACGCACTCGGGGAGCGTCCTCGTAATTCCGCGATCCCGAGGCTGTTGCACCTGGCGGCAAGAAGCTTAATAAGCCTCGGCAAAGTATTTAACGTCAATCACCGCTCGCGGGGGCCTTTTTCTGCCCGGTTCGCGTGCGCCGAGGGACTCGCGACGCTTATATATATATATATATATAGATATATGATTTGTCGATCCGACGGCGCATCTTTACGAGCCGGCCGATCTCTTAATATCGCCGGGAACTTTAACGAAGCATAATGAGCAATGATAAAGCGCAGCTCGGGAACTCATTGAATACCAGCCGCCGCCGCCGCCGCTGAAGGCGTAATGAGGTAATTTGTCAGGAGACGCGCGCAGAGCCGAGCGCGATTCAGCTATGAAAAATAATAATAGAGAAAGAGGGGTGGTTGTACGGCGGGGACGGGGAGGGGGAGGAGAAAACGAGCAGGCCGGAAGAAAATGCCCGAGAGCTTAGTCGAGCGCGACGGGCAAACGACACAGTCGATTTGAAAGTCGACGAACGCCGTGTAATCGTGTAGAGCCGGGCAGAGGCCATTTTTTAGCGTCATTTTTCAAGCGGCGAGAGCTGATGAAACTTTAACGCGTGCAAAGGCATTCCATCTTCGATTGCGTAATTCCGATGCATCATCTGATTTTTGGCATCGACATGAATAATTTATCACCGTCACTTTGGAAACTCCCCGAACTACCTCTCGCGATCCGTCCCGCAATCACGACGTTAATTCGAGCCGCAAAATATTATAATCGCGTGGCTAAAATTTGGCTTTCCCAACCCGACCGCGTCGCCGCCGCCGCCGACATTCCCGCGTAATTCTTTAATCGCGCTGACGCAATTAACGCAATATCACCTCCGAGCTGGATTCAGATTTGCAAGTTCCGGGCATTCTCGCTCGACGGGCCCGCGGCGAAATCTCGGCGCGCGAGAGAGGAGGAACGAAAACGAAAAAAAAGGAGGCGCGCGCGCGCGAAAAGGAACGCCACGGGATATTATGCAAATGCACATTCGAAACTGAAGGAGGGGGACAGGGGAGGAGTAGCTTCGGAAGGCAGCCGGCGAAGAATGTAGTTATTGGATTTTTTCGCCCGATCGAATTGCATTCTTGTCGAGCTTCGGAAACCGCGCCTCTCTCGTCGAACGCAAAACTGCGGGATTCTCCGGTCAGATTCTTACGCGGGCAGCTTTTCGCTAAGGCCGTTGCATAGCGGAAGAGGGAGGACACCCCCGCCGCGGCGCGAACGACGGGAGCGCCGATGTTTACGCTGGAGTGGAGCTAGCAAAAAGAACTTATCGCCTGGAATCTTATTAGATTTTGGTTAGATTGCGCGAAACGACATAACGTGAATGTGGAAGTTGTCTCTTTAAAAAGTGATGGATGAAATCTGTCATTATAATAAGACTATTTGGATTGATTGCGGTTGACTAATTTACTGATTGGTCTGCATAGAATAGTCGCCAAAAGTTTGAATTTTTAAGATTGATTTTTAGAGTTTGAATATTTAAAATAAATTAATTAAATTAAAATAATATGAATAAAATTTAGCTATTTTGCCTATAAAAATTATACTATTATCGTAGCGTATTCGTATACATAAATATATTATTTAAAGCTTATATGTTTTATATAATTTTTTACAGGGATTGCAGAATTTTATCTAACGTATTTTTTTATGTACTCTGGACAAATGAATTTAAACTGATTAAAATTTGATTTATATAAAAAGAATATGTCCGTAACCGCAGAAACAGAAAAATATACGCAAGAAGCTCGTTGAATTCAGCTAGTACTTAGTAAATACAAATGGATCTATACAATGCATTACTAATAAGGAGAATCTCTTTTTTGTCTATAAATTGTTACTTTAAAATATTTAAAATTCCTCCGAAAGAATAGAGTTTAAAATATAAGAATTTTGATTCCAACAGTAAATAATATAATCAGAAAACTTACCTTTTCAAACATTCCGAAACGTGGAAGTACAATTCTCGCGAATAATGGTGCACAGACATGAGGGAGGTATCCTTGAGAGTCACGGATTAATTCGGACTGTTTTGCGTGCGAAGGCTTTTTCGCTCGCTTTGGCGTTAATTTAATTAAAGCCGCCGAGCAGTTGACGGGGAGAAAGAGCGCGCGCCCAGTTCTGCGTACTGTATATAAGACACCCGACGCTTGATATTATTGGCGATGATGGGTTATAAGTGCGCTTTAATTTACGTCAAAGTTTATCTTCCCTTTTACGTTGATGTCGAGTGTATTCTTGAAGATCAAAAGTGGAGGGAGTCTAAGGAAACGAGTTGCCGCTCGAGTCAAGTGATTGATGGCGTAGACTCGCTTCAAAGCAAATAACACACTTTTCCAATTTAATTAACTGACGCTTTATCTATACCTGTACTATAAAATTAAGCTTGCAGAGATCGGAATTTAACGTGCTAAATTTTTCAAACAAACTGAAATACTTAAACGGAATTTATTGAAGAATGGCCAAGGTTAAGCATTATGAAAATATTCTAACTGTAGGTATAAGAACTCCCACGCTTATGATTTAATTCCGTACTTACGAATCTCGTGAGTCACATTCTACTAGAGATTTAATAGTTATACTAATATAACGACCGCCATTCCTTCATACATTATACCTTGTATATTTTACGAGAGCAATTTAAATCTGAGATTCTACTTCTAAGGAAGGTTGTTTCGTTTCTTTGCTTTTAGCTGGTAATTTTAGACATGAGCAACCGCAGCCATTACAATTTCTGCCAGAACATTATTGTTAACTGCTTCATTAGACCATTACAAATCGTCTAGCAAATTAACAGAAGGAAGTAATGTAACTGATGTACTAGCAGCAATCAGGTAAGAATCTATGTCAATAATCGATATCCCTTAGGAAGTACGTGTAATACTTCTGTTAAAGACGCTAAACTTAAATTATTACCGCTATTACCACGAATTACGACTGTAAATTTTCTGCCGTCGTTAATATTTTAAATTGTAGTTGTACTGTTAAGTTAACCTTTTCCTCTTGAAAAGAAAATCGTTTCCAATATTTTCCCCGCTTATTCATACATCAGAAGATTATTATTCATTGAGGAAGCAGAACGAAAAAATCCGCGTTATTTAATGCTTTTCATCAAGAAAAGCAGCCGGTTCATCCCTAATAAACGCCCAACCATAGACTCGTCTTACCAAGTGCGAAATTCCTCCCCGAGACCCATAACACCTCGCCCAATTAACGAACTCCCGTTCTACTCGTGCGCGCGCGATACCTCAGCGCGGCGCATCAATCGCGCGCTTTTTCGACTCTTTGCACCTCTCTTCGACGGGACTTCTTTTTCCGCGCGCGCGCAGCAAGAAGGCGAACGCGAGCAGCGGCCACCGTCGATCATTGTCGTCGTAATGAGAAACGAAATTGCCGAGGCAACTGGCCCGCTGCCAGTTTATGGCGCGCGATTACCGCGGACTTATTTTATCGTTTATTACGGCACTTCTGATGCACGACGCCTCTAATCGACTATTAATACGGGAATTTTAGTCGTCCGCCGGTCTCGATCCTCTTTTTTTTCTCTCCGGGCTTCGATCGCTCGAGTTCTCGACTTTGTTTTGCGTGTCCAGTTGCATTGTCGATTTTGTGGGAAAAGAGGCGAGATTAACACAACGCGCTAGGATTTACAAAATCAGTTTAAAAAAAGAAATCCCCTACTGCAGCACACTTTTTTGAACCCATTAATTATTCCATTTAAAGTATCCGCAGAAAAAAAGCAGCGCGCGGCCGCAGAAGCCCCGAAAACCGGGGGCCGCCTTGTAATCAATAATAAAAACGTCACTTTGCCACAGTCAATTTGCGACGGGATAAATAAATCAGGGCGAATCCCGTGATTGAGTCGGAGCCCCGAATAATTTTTCAAAGGGAATCCCGAATGCCCGGAGGAATAAGCCTTGATGATTGGACACACGCGACGCGTCACGTGGTATATACAGGAAAGGCCAAAGCCCCGGTTTATATACCTTTGCGGCAAGCATTTTATGTCACGTATGTGACTCGAATTCAAAAAAATTTAAATATTTCAGAGGATTTCTAATTTTTTTTTTTTTTCTTTTGGGTTCGTACCTTTTTCTGAATTTAAAGCAGCGAAAGGTACGTGGAAAATTTTTCGAGGGGAATGAAAAAAAAAAACATATAAAATTGCAATATTTTTCCTTGACGCGCCAATTTCTTTCCAGCTTGTTAGTTCGACACCTTCTCGGAATAAAAAGGAACTTCCGCCGTTATCGTAACGTCCCTAATTGCATTATACCTTTTCATGAAAAAAAAAAAAAAAACGTATTAAAGCCCATTTCGCGAAGATCGCCAGGCGGCGATACAAACTTCGAGGAATCAGCAACGAGCCAGCTTTCTATATACATATATACGGACGCCTTCTCGCGCGGCAAATTATGCGGAGACGAAAATGAATTTTTGAAGTTATCCTCCCGCTTCGGCCGCGGACAATGACACTAAACTTCGGGCCGAGGCTCCGTAAACCCGGCTTTTTATCTCACTGCGGAACGAAAGCCGCGAGGTGCGCGTCGAAACATCGTAATCGCGGGGGCGCATCGACACGCGGCGCCGATTCCCGGCCGCATCGATTGCCCTCTCTTTCTCCCGCTGCCGCGCGGAGAGATGCCTCCTCGGTCCATTATGCCCCCGATGGGCTCTTATTGATTCTTATTATGCACCGCGACGTCCCGGAATAATTTATCTCCTGCAGGATCCGTCGCTCTCGGGTCCGCTGTCTCCTCTCTCTCTCTCTCTTTCTCTCTTCCCGCGCTGTTTGCTCTTCCGTCTATCCGTCTCTCGCCTCGCTCGGCTCGCTGCCTCTCTCGGCTCGATCGTTCTTCTAGTAGTTTTCTCTCCCCGGGCCGCTTGTTCTTCGCATTAAGGAGGAATCGTGCGTTAAATTAAATTTGCACGACGCCGCCGGCTTGTCGCTCCGAGCGGGGGGGATATCATATTGAGATGGATATTCAGCTCGAGAGCGATAATTGAATGAGCGCCCGAATCGTTTCTTTAACGGCTTGCTTTATTATTGTTATTATTATGTTTTTTTTTTTTATTTTCAGTCTCTTCTCGGTGATCTCGGTTCGATAAAAACTTTTTGATCGTAATTGATGAATGATTAAACGTTATACGGGAACGAAATAAGATTTATTTAATTTGTGCAATTTTTCTTCTTAAAAAAGTGATGAGCAGCCGTGTTAAAGTACTTAAAGACTTGATTTGATTGGTCAATATAGGTCGAATGTTAGAATTACGAATTCTTTGAATTTTTAAAAACGAATATTGATTAATAGCTTTTACTTAATATATACACTGCATAATAAAAAATATTTTATTAAATTTAGTTTACTTACCTCAATTACTTCAAAATTTAGAATTGAATTCTGCAGTAATGAATTGTTATAGATTAATGAAATTTGAAAAGAAAAAATATTTTAAACTCACATAATGAATAAATTTCTAATATGTGCTACATTAAAATTAAAGCGCGCGAACGTCGCTTGTTTGTACAAATTCCTTACAATAAAAAATTTATTTTCACGCCGGGGGGAACAATGTTTCGACGCCACTAAAAAAAAAAAAAAAAAAAAAATACCCCTTTCAATTATTCCCCAATAAACTTATGCGGCATTCTCCGAATAAGGCATTCATCCTCATAAAGAGGATGGAAAAAGCCGGGGGAGAGAGAGAATTCCAGCTTACAAGTCATAACTCGAGCCTTTATGCCGGGCAGTCAAAACTCCTCGGCGCGAGAGAGATCGCCGGACTCTCGTCCGGTACCCTCCAATTACGGATTCTAAGGGCATCGCTTGGCGGCCACGCTCAATTAGCCATAAATAAACGGCTATATCAATTGCATTTCTCTCTCCGCGCTCGGCGCTCTGCGCCCGCCGGAGCGCCTCTCTCGGCGTCATCAGTTTCCATTGTGTCGCGATAAATCGGGAGCGTTTACAATGCCTCGCGGGCACGGCCCCGAGGTAATCAGCCCGACTCGACGACGACGACGACGACGACGAGGAGGAGGAAATTGCCGGTAGTTAGCGGCGGACTAAACTGTTCCCGGCGAGCGCGATTAGCGAGATCGGTTATTATTGTAAGGAAGCCGAGGCGGAGCCGGAGCTTTCTCACATTCGACGCGCCGCGGTTTCGGCTCTCTCTCTCGTTCGTTTATGCAGGGTTATATTGATTGGCGCTTTTCTTCCTCGGCGCTTCTTTCGAATCGCCTGTTTTCGGGGTAATATTCCAGGCGAGTCGGGCGATCGAATTGCGCGTTTGTTTATTAATTATAAGAAACGGCTCGGCGGTCAATTACCGTATTTCTCTCTCTCGAGTTCAACCGCAATTTAATTAACGTCCTCCGCGAGAAAGCGACGGCGAGCACAATAATTGAAATTGACGAAATTAGACAACGCGGTAAAATTAATTAACGTTTGATTAGGAACGGCGGCTCTCCGGGTCTAATGGCGTTTTGTTAAAGCAAAAACAACATTTGCTCTCTCGAGGGTCAAATGACCCAGTTACGCGGAGTTGTCGTAAACGCCCGAACACGAGAAAGGCCGATAGTTCGCCGGGGGGGTGTCAAACGAAAATTCATTCGACGGCGACAAATTAACTTTCCGATGAATTAGCATTTAAATGCATTCCACTTATTGTACAACCCGCGTATATAAATCTTTATTCCTAATGTGACCTAATTTTAATCGACGCCCGAGTGAGAGAGAGAGAGAGAGACGGTCGACGTTCAGTTTCAATTGCGCGAATTCGTTTGCTTTTTGTTTGCCGCTGCACTCGCAAGTTATATTGCTATCTCCGCGGAATGTTTTACGACGCCGCGGCATTGTTCTGCTCCACATTGATCCGCGCCTTTTCGTTCTATTTTTTTTTTTTTTTCAAACTGGATTTAGAGCAAAAATAGCTTGCAAATAGAAACGTTATAAAAAACTCGCTCAAGATTCCGATAGTTCCGTTCAATGGCAATTTGATTTACGTACTGCGTATAAATGTTTAAACGAGTTACAATTAGAAATCATAAGCTCGAACTCGTCTTGCGAGTGAATTAACAATCGTCCAATAATTCACCTTGCATTTTAAAATTACTCTTAATAAAAACTGAACCTCTCGCTTCCTGCTTTATTAGCGCCTCTCCAAAC
This sequence comes from Ormyrus rosae, assembly GCA_035047165.1. Taxonomy (NCBI): domain Eukaryota; kingdom Metazoa; phylum Arthropoda; class Insecta; order Hymenoptera; family Ormyridae; genus Ormyrus; species Ormyrus rosae. The sequence goes on from JAWWML010000032.1 coordinate 10,454,742, forward strand.
GGACTCATTTAAAAATCTGACTATTGCCGGCAACGCCCCGAGAAAGCCAACGAAAACAATGCATCCCCCCCCCAGCGCAAACTAACAGAAACCCGTACTTTGCTCAGTCGCGAATGCAAAGAGGCCTTAGCAGGAAAGGTCCCTCGCTCCCTCCGTCCCGTCCATCCCGTCGTCGCCGAGGCACCTCCGGCGTTTTTCGCATCAACAAGCCTCGAGCGCGGGAGAGCCTCCTCATCTTAATTCTCTGCCCCCGTCCGCGATTCTCAGACGTCATGAGTTTTCGGCTCTCTCTCTCTCTCTCGCCTAGGAGATAGAGAGAGAGAAGCACTCGGAGCTGCGCGCGCGCGGTTCTCCCTCGGAACTCAATCTAAATCTAGTTGCGCGGGTATACAAATGTATTATTCAGTACTCGATTTGCATTTTAAAGGAGGCGAGTTTACGCGAGAGAGAGCCGAGAGCGAAGCGAAGAGCGAGGGATTGTAAATAACGCCGGCGGAGCCATTCCGCAACTTGCGCCGCACATCCGAATGCCCGAAAAGGAGGCGAGGAGACAAGGACGAGGACGTCGCTGCCGCTTCTTCCGCGCGGGGGCCCGAAAGCAGGTTTGTAGGAAAAATCGCGGACCGCCGGTGTACACCGCGCTTATGTATTTACGAGACGCGGAGCGTCTTCGACGCGTTTTTAACGGACGAATCGCGACACCGTTAGACGCGCGAGGTACCGCCGCGCCTGCAAGTGAGTGCGGGAGGGACGGCCAAGCGCGGAAGCGAGTGCGGGCCGATTTATATCGGCTGTTATTATATATATATACGCGGAGAAGTTTAGTTTTGCTGAACGGCGGAGGGGTTACGGCTTGACTAATAGCTGGGAATTAAAGGGAATCTAGAAACGGCGTCTTGTAAGCCGAGATACGGTGTACTTTTATGTTGGGCGATGCTGCTTAAATAAATTCCGAAGATTTTATACTGTGTATTAAAACCCGGTGATTTATTTTATGCCTCGGTATTAATATAATTCTATTTTTGCCCGGAGATTCCGCAACCATTTTTTTTTTTTTTACGTCGGCATTCCGATGATTACATTTTGAAGCTCCGCGGCGATTTTATTAATGCTGCATTTCTAAGCGTTTAAGCGAATGGATAAAGTGGTAATTTAGCCACATTAACCGGAGTTACGTCAGCTCTGAAGCATTCGATTTATAGTTCTTGCAGTAATTCTTCAGCAATATTCTCGCACTTTAACACTTTTTTTTTTTTCAAAAAAGTAAGTTGGTTAAATAATAATTATTAAACCAGGCTTCAGGTAACTGTTTTGACATTAAATTTATGACAAAAAGTTGCGCAAGATTGATGTTGTATAATCGCCGCGCGAACCGGCCAATTTATTAATGCGCGCTTAAATCCTAAGCGGCAAATAAAACAGAAAAGTATACTTACCCGAAGTAGATCAAGCTTCGCGCGCAAGAATTCCGCTCGGCAAGCAACGTCGAAACCTGCTACGGGAAACGAACCCATGTACTGCAACAAAAAGCGATAGGCAAACATGTAAAACCAAGTGCGCGTGTTATTTATTTATAAATAAATAAAAAAAAAAACACGCCGGCGGGAGAATACTTTTCAAACGACCTCGTAGAAAAGTCGATCAAAAAATTTTTGCGTATACATAACGCATTTCAAGCGGAGCGTTTCCTCGAGAAGAAATCTCTCCGCGGAGCCGTGTACGACGGAAGTAAGAGAGGACTTTCACTCGCGCGAGAACGGAGAGCCATCGGGCCAAAGCTGCGAGCAACGGCGAAAGGGGAGCGCGCGCGCGCGGAGAGGCGGCCGTATAATTTCATAATCTCCCCAGAACTCATTGAACATATTCGCGCGCGCGTATATACACGCGCGCATAAAAGAAGATTGGACACAAGGCCGCGCGCGCGGCGCAAGGCTATTACAAGACGTGTCAAAGCCCGGCAAATATACGGCGCCCTTAGCTGTGCAGCGCCGCCGGTAAGCAGCCCCGACGAATTCTATCTTGGGAAAATGACTTTCGAGAAAAAATTCTTCTCCCTCCGCTGCGTGTCTTTTTTTCTCTCTCTCGCTCGCTGCGCGTTCGTTACGAGCTTATTTTTCAGGCCGATTTTATGAAAGTTGCGCGCGCGCTGAGAACTTGCAGATGGAAATTTTGAAGAATGAATTTTTTAAAATCTAATCCCGGCGAAAGTGTTTCGAGCGGTTTCTGGGTTATTTTACGCGTTGCAGTCGACAAAACCGTTTTTATATAATTAAAAGTTAAAGAGACAATGACAAGTCGTATTGCCCTTTAATCCGCTTGTCAGACTCGTCAACGAGACAATGCAAACAGATCCTGCACGGCAGACGTTGACGAATAATGCCGCGACGTACATCTAATCTGCAAGTGCATAGGGCACACAACTGTTAACCCAAACCGTGCTGAATTCAGAATCTCGCAGGAACGCATTGCCATCGGTCGTACATCCGCCTGGCAGTAGTTCTCCTCCGGGGCTCGCCACACTCGACGACTGACATTAACGTCGACGACTCTCGTCACATTTCCCGCTGCCAATTCATCGCTTCGTGGCTCTCTTTCCTCTCTTCGAAATCTCGAGTCCTCCCGCGGCTCCCCAGAAAACGTTCTTCCGAACGCTGGGAGAAGTAAACGGAGGAGAGAGAGAGAGAGAGAGAGTCGGTGCGCGCGGTATCAGCGGTCGGGCAACTCTCGGACTACAAGGTTAAACGCACCTGGAACCGATAAACACAGTCGCGCGCGGACCTTGCCCAACATACCCACATACCTCACGCGCGCATATATATCGCCGCTGCCAGCGCTCATAATCAAGAAGGAAGGGAGAGAGAGAGAGAGAGAGCGGAGCGCCCGAAAGCCGGCTCTGGGCAGATTGCGCCAAGCCGAGCGATATACAGGTCCCGCTTGATATACGACGGAGTCAATAACTGTCCGAGCGACGATTGTTTGCAGCCCCGGAGCAGAAAGCTACGTGCGCTTCCTCCTCCTTTTCAGACCCCCCCCCTCCCCCTTTCGACGAATTCCCCCAAAGGCCCCTGCAATTCACCGGATAATGCGATCAAGTCCTCCGACTTTTTTTTCCATCATCGCGACGGCACTTCCCTCCTTTTTTGCCGGGTCCCGTGTAAATCGTCTCGTTATCTCGTCGGCGCGCGCGCGCGCGCACGGCTCAGGAATTTCGGAGCCTCTCGCGAGAGCCGCGCGCGCGGGAACCCTTAATGCGGTTCCCGGCGTGCGCGCGCGCACCGCCGAGCACTTAATTGCGAGCATTTGTGTCGACGGTTTCGTCGACGCGACAGGATTTTAATTCGACGAGAGAGTATATATGTGTATATATAGGTGGAGGGGCTTTTTAGCCGGGAGCCCGATGCCAACGGAGGCCGACGACGAGGCTTGATTCGAGCGGAAACTTTTGGATTGCCACCGATTGTTTTTCAAGTGCTTCGTTTTCGACTCCCTGAGCCTAATGAATTGCCGATGGAATGGACACTTAATTTTTGGCTGCGAGCTCGATTTTTACGCGTGTATTGAGCTAACTTCCTAAGGCCGTGATCAAACCAGATTGTTGCTAATTTATTACGCCGTACCCGATTTTGTTGCTCCAGCCGTTTCCGAGGAACAATGAATTCGCTAACTTAATATTAAGCTAACGTAGCCACTCTCATCATGTCCTGTCCTTGCAAAGATATATTAATTCGAGATTGGTGGCATAATTTGTTGCTAATTTATTGCTCTTCAGAGGTGCAACCATCAATTGCCAAAACTAATCCCTAATATAGGAATCAACTGTCACCCCTTTATAATACAAAATATCCAATGCTTAATATGCGAGAATTCTACAATTAAATCAAATCTATACAATAAATGAAACCGGAAAGGCAGAAATAAAAAAGACCAGAGTTACCCAACATCGCGGGCTATGCACGAGCAAAAGGAAGCACCTACAAGTGCACTGCACCAGTGACCTTATTACCAAGTCATTATAAAAGCCGTCAACACATCTAGCGCAAAGTTTCTCAACAGCTTTTCAACCGACAGCCGCAACCGCCTAACCCAGTCGGCCCGAAAATTCCCTTAATCGCATAAAAAGCACGAGTAGGCCCGAACTCTCGAAAAAAAACAGTATAACAACCCGCAGCAATCAGTCCGCCGAGAATCACTTATCCCCGGCAAAACTGATCCGCCGACGCGGCCCGTCGCACACCCCGGTGAGCGCGAATTAACGAACCGACACTCGGAGAGTAATCAAGAGCTCGCTCTCTCTCGCGGAGCGATTATAAACGCGCCGCGCGCGAGAAATGCAAAACGGCGAAGCGAGCATTTCGAATCGATCGGATCGCCGTTAATGAAGGCCTTAGTCCCGACTTTAATTTGCGCCCTCGCGGATGTATAAAGCTCTATCTCTCTCTCTCGGCGAGCTCTTAATTGTGGTCCGATGCCGCTTGAAAATCGCCGGATGCGCAGACGCGGCGGCGGCGGCTTCGTTAAAAATCTTTCAGACTTTGTTAGCGCCTTGAGAGATTTTCGTGCATTCCCGCAAATGCGATGTTGGATACGCGAATCGCGGCCGAATCGTCGTTTACATAAAAGCGCGGTGCGATTACGTCGTTTTCGCTGGTCTTAATTATCGTGGGAAGGATAAATCGAAACTCGTTGAGATAAGGTACGTTTTGTATCAAACCTGTGTTTCTGGGCTGATTAATCAAAAAGATGCTTACTATTCACGAATAGAAACTGTTTGTCTTTACGAACTACATTCTAATTTTAACAAGATTCAATATTACGACTATATTTACGGACTTAACCAAAACGTTCCGAATACAAGTCTGATCTCTTTTTTAATCTCGGCTCGAGATAAATAAATACTCGAAAAGCGAACGAATATCGCGTGGAATTTTTACAATAAGGATTTTAATTACGTACTTTTTGTATATACAAAGTATATCCGTAACACCCTGATAGAAACCATCACCAACAGTTGGTCAAGTCATATCCAGTTTGAGTAAAACTAACTAAAATATCGGGCAGCCGTTGTGCTTACTTTAATACAAACTCTGCGAAAAACGTAACGCTTTTAACGCTTAATACGGTCAACGGATAGCGAAGGTAACAGGAGAATAACGCAATGCTTTTAGCGCTCGATATGATCCGCAAATGGTGAAGGATAACGTAATTCATCTCTATTATTATTAGAACTAGATCCAAGCTTTTTAAACCAGATCCGAATTTTTTGTTTTTTTAACCCTCTTTTTCTCTCTATAGTTTTTCACTCGTCGTTTGTTACTTATACTCATAATTCTTTTTTTTTAACTTAGGTATTCTCGTTTTATGACTAGTACACATAACAAAACAGTAATCTCGTACTAATCTTATTATTTCGTGAAATAAATTATTTTGCGTAATATTACTTTTCAATAAAAATAACTAATTGTCGAATGCAAATCCTATGCACAAAACTTTACTAAATGCATCAAGTAATCTGATTTAATAACATAATCTTCTAATGCTCGTGGAATAATTCAAAAACAATTTTAAGTACTCATCACGTACCATCAGTATTTACTTATTGCAAAACCCGCTTGACATCGACTCGCTTCTAAAAAGCAGGACGAAGCCACTGCAACCGCTTCGCAACCTATAAATACGCGCTTGCAGCGCGTGCGAGTCGCGCGCTTTTTAATCATAATAAATTTCCGACGCCGGACTTTCCGCATCCTCATTCCTAGCCTTTGATCTTGGCGCGCTCTCCGCGCCGACTCCTCCCCGCGCAGCTCTCCCTCTCGCCATCGGTAATTTTCCAGTTTGCGAAATTCCGCGCTCTCTCGCACTTTCTCTATTAATTTTCCGGCCCGCGGAAATCCTCTTTTTCCAAGAGCCGGTGTGTCGCCTGTAGGTGTGATCGATGGAGATTGGCAAGAGCCGTTTCTCGGACTCGTTGCGCGGCTGCTGCTGTTTGCTCATCGGATCGTATAGCTTGTTTGGCGTCGGGAGAGTTAGAAGTTATAAAGGCCTGGCACTTTGAATTATATCGCGGGACCGAGTCGAAAGTCGAGGCGCCTTTAAATGGCTGCCGAGTGTCGTCGAGTGTATAGTTATTGCGTTTTTTTTCTAATTTGTCATTGTGTTTATCACTCGCCAGATTTTCGTCTGTACGAAATGTAAAAAAGGGTGATGATGTATGGACTTGTCCGCGTACGGCGTAAATAATGATTTCGTAAGAAAATATAAATCTTTTTTTTATGCCCGTTGTTAAAAGCGAAATTGCAGTTTTAATGTTGAAGGAAAATGTTTTTACCCGCAACGAATGATATAACACCGAACTGTAAAGTTTGACAATAAAAATATTTTATAAATCATCCATTAACATTGTATGTACTTTGGACAAAATTTCTTTTTTTTTCACCTTTAAAAACAATTCGTAAAAGACAAAAAAATTTAATATAAGGTTTAAAAAGTTACCGGCGAAACTTTTTCGAAAAAACATCCTCATTCGCGGAAAACCCAAAGTTCATTGTCCCGCTTCATATAACGCAAGCCATTGTGCGAAGTTTTAAGCATATATATATATATATATATCAACGCTCCCATAAACGACGCGGAACAAGTCTTTCGATATTCTCGTTTCAAAGCTGTACTCATATGCGCTTAAAATATTTGTTTGAAACTTCTCTTACATCGAGGAGGGAGGACAATGAACTTCCAACGTCGTAAAAATTAAAGGCACTGCTTTTCAAACGCCCTGTTCCGAACGAAAGCTTGATCAAAGAATAGAAGAAACCTCGAAAGAACTTGAAAAAAAAACTCAAAAGATTACATTGAAATTACGTAGATAAACCCCGACCGATAAGAAAAGCTCTCGCATCCGCAGAATTCCAATAATCCCAACCTGCGCCGGGACTAAAACCCAAAAATTCTCGTCAGGACCCGCGAACCTAACTCCCCGCCGTACTTAGCCTGAAAAATTCTCATTCCCGATCCCCGAATTCCTTCTTCGAGCGATTCCCCAGGCAAATGGAGCCCCTCCCCCCCCCCCCCATTTTAGCGATCGTCGAAGAAAAATTCATTCGGCAAGAAGCTGCATAAATGGGATTCCCATTCGACGGGATCCGGAGGAGCAGCCGAATCTCGGCGAAGCGAGTCTCCGGCATATAGAAAACGAAGTACGACGAGAGAGAGAGAGAGAGAGAGGGAGAGAGGCGGGAGATAGAAAGAAGTGCGCGCGGTCCACTGTTGCGCAGTCGTTGCACACGATTGCCTCGCCGAGACAGACAACCGGGCGCATTTCGACACGCCGAGCGCGGCGACGATTGTCTCTCGAGCTGATTTCTTTTGGAGATGCACTATTATCGTGCAATTTTAGCTGCGGTATTACTTTCCTTTGATTACGTTCCGCTCGTCGCTCGTTAAGGAGAACGGCGATGACTCCCGCCGAAACTGTTTACGAACTTCTGAATTCTACCGCAAAAGTATATATATTTTCGAGAGATAATGCTTTTCTTTCAAAGCTAAAAAGGCCGAATTAAATGCGCGCGACGTTTATTAGAAGGCAAAGACGGCATTTACCAAACGATTAGCTTGAAAATTTGACCCTTTTACAAGCGCGAACAATCCCGACTGCATAAATTTCCGAATTTTACGCAGGCAGTAAAACTTTCGCGCGAGAACGTTAACGATTCGCGCTCACAATGAAAGAGTTTGCGTCATTCTTACGCGAGGAGCCGAAAACTACGTCCTTAAATCGCGGCGTTATTCGAAAAAAAAAGCAGCGTCGCACCGTCGTTATCCTCCTCCCACGGCCGTCAGCCTCCTTCAACAAATATCTCTCGCGAACGACCGGCACAGATTTTCCGTATTCCTCGAAAAAGCGTCGCGCGGAGCGCTGCTTGCATTTTATTTACACACGCATATTCAGCGGCGCATGCGCGCCCGGCACTCGCGTGCGCGTAGGTTTGGCGAATTCCGCGGTACCGAAAAGCAATAAAAGAAATTATCATGCCCGTAAAGCCGCGCTCGCGCGCATAACACAAACATACTCGAGAAAGAGGCTCGTTGCGCTTCTTCCTCTCCTTTTGTACCTCCTCCTCGCACATAGTATGCAACGTGAATTCCCTCCTTCCTCCCCCTCCCCTACTCCTCCTCCTCCTCGGTATTTCAAACTCGACTCTCTCGGCTCGTTCTCGAAAAGGAAAAAAAAAAAAGGGGGAGGAAGAAAAGGACGAGAGGACCGCTAACTGCTTTCATGCGAAATCCTCCCGATACGTCAGAGCAACGAGGCGCGGCAACGTTTCGCTTTCGTGACCGGCGAACCAAACGGCTCGTTCGCAGGCACCGCACGCGAGTAATAGTTCTTTGGCCGACCTACGCCACTGTGTCCTCCGCCGAACTGACGGATCGCTTTATCTCGTGCGTATCAAAAACATAACCCCGCGCGGGAGACTTTCGAGTTTCATTGTGCAGCGGGGCGGGAGGAGGGAAATGATCGCCGTAATGGGTTCGTACGATTAGAATTGCAAATCGAGGACGTATTTTTCGAAAAGTATATATACGCCTGTAATGTGCTTCTGCTCGGCGAATAAAATATAATGTTTCTTATTATAAAAGGGAGTAAGCGATTAGTATCGAATAGAACCAATTCAGAGCGTTATCAATTAGCTCATTGGTGAATAGAGGTTATATTTTCGAAAACAAAATAATCCTCGCGCGCGGTACGCGCGCTTTTTGAATTTCTAGTAACAGTAGACACATGTTCCTATTATAAAAGGGAGTAAGCGATTAGTATCGAATAGAACCAATTCAGAGCGTTATCAATTAGCTTATTGGTGAATAGAGGTTATATGTAATTTTCAAAAACAAAATAATTCCTATTATAAAAGGGAGTAAACGATTAGTATCGAATAGAACCAATTTAGAGCGTTATCAATTAGCTCATTGGTGAATAGAGGTTATATGTGATTTTCAAAAACAAAATAATGCTCGCGCGCGGTACGCGCGCTTTTTGAATTTCTAGTAACAGTAGACACAAACATAATATGGCGCTTTCAACATTTACTTTCGGCGGGTAACATTTTTTTTAAACGCTCGAAGTAGAATCTTCTCTTAAATAGCTTTGGGGCAGCGAAACATTTTTCAAAGAATTCTCCTGGAAAACAAAGTAGTAACCTTCCTTTTAAAGGCACTCCGATGTCTTATCTGAGATATGGGTTTCCTAACCTCGAGAAAAGCATTTGTGGCCGGACGCCAATATAACACGTACCTGAACGCCTCGGAATATCCTGGGCTCGTCATTGTCTTCTGGCATTTTTCCGTCGCCGCCTTTGTCGCGGTCGAAGAAGACCATCGCGGCAGCCGATCGGCCAAATAAAACGGCATGTGGGAGCGACGACGACTATTTTCCCGCGCACATCTCGCTCGCTGAAAAATGTATCGCGCGGCGGCGACACTGAGTGAACTCGCGCAACTTGCGTTTACGATTCCCGCCCTTTTTACGAGCGGCTTTTCTTTTTTTTTTTTTTTTAAGGGATTTATGCACACACACACAGGCACTTACACGTTCACACGTACACGGGCACTGAACTGCGAGTTTGGCGCTTCTTTTTGGTGCTTTCGAGGAGCGGAATCTGGTTGATGATGCGCCGCGGTGCTGATTTTGCGGTGGGCTGAATGTTTATGCGAATTGACAGTGATCGATCGAAATTCCGATATGCTGCGCAGCTGAAGATTTCGGGCTTTATTTTAAAGATATAAAACGAGGACCTTAACTTTGAAGCGCTGCAGCTTTAATAATTTGAACTGACGAAAAATCATTTAAAATAAAGCAGAACAACTGCATTTACTTCTTATATCGAGACGAATCATTCTTTTCAAATCCGTTTTTCGTTTATTTTAAAAGTAACGTAACGGAACGCTTTAGTCGAATCCAGAGCGTTACAAACGAGCAACAGCTAGACTTTATTACATGCACTCTTCAAGGCAGAAATTTCATTATCGCATGTACAATCCGCTCTCGTGCCTCTTTCCGAGCTCGATTTCATTAAATTTAAACTCGTTTGCGTAATGCGCAGCACGAGAGAAAATTGTTTGCCCAATTCCTCTTTTTTTTTTTTCCCCGGCACAGTCGTTGATCGCGCGTCACCTACTTTTAAGTTAGCAGCGCTCGATGCACAATATATCCTTGCATCGGCCGCCCCAAATCGTCAAATATTAATTATACGTCGCATTCGAGGACTCGAGCTCGTTCGCGTAATTTCGGCCTCGTCTCGTTCGCCGGCGGAATCGATCGGTCTTCTAGGAGTCGCACGTGTGCCAGCACGCGCGAGCGAGTTTCTTCATCGTCCGGTGAGCTGCACTTGACTCTCGGGCGCGCATCTCGCGCCGCCGTCACGCTTTCTCGCGCCGCATTATCGCGCGCGGTTTGACGCGCCGCGTGCGCGAAAACAGACGTCGACGACGACGATGCGGAAGATTAATTTTCCGCTCGCCGAGGGAGGTGTAGGTGTGCTCGTTTCCACTTGCGAAAGTTCCCCTCTTTGTCGTTCCCTTTGTTGTTTTTCCACTGACGCTAAGGCTTGTCACACCACCACACACAAGCACTGAATCGTGCCGCCGCACTTCACTCGAAAATAGCGTAAACACTGTTAGAAACGAGGGCCGTCCATCCGAGGAGTGGCGAAACGATCGGCGCAGGAACGTTATATCCACGTGCTTCGGCGCGCGATCTCCGTGCAGCTGGACCTGCAGACGCGCGCGCTCGGTAGCCGATATCTCTTGGCGCTCGCTCGCTCGCTCTCGCGAATCGCCTACCACCGAGCGAGACGGAGAGCTTCGAGCCTTTCACTCTCGCTCGAACGACTGGCACTCGCGCGGCGATCTCAAGCGCTTTTGCTACATGTCTCTCGCTCTCTCTCTCCTCCTCTTGCTGGTACTACTCCCGCGCCTCTCTCTCTCTCTCTCTCCCTCTTTTGTGTCTCCTAGGCGGATGACTTTATCCGCGACGGCGGCGGTGGATGCCTTCCTTTTTTTTTTAACGGAGGAAGCGTAGGCACACGTGCGCCTCGAGTTTTTTTGGCGGGCCGCCGCTTTGCTCTTTGTCTCTCTTTCACGACCTGCAGTGGCACTTGCTACAAAGCGGCCTGCTGCTGTGCTCTCTCTCTCTCTCTCTCTCTTTCTCCGTGTACATTCGAAAGCTGAAAGGAAAAGGAGCGAGTTTATGCTTTACGCTGTAATTACGGGACGTTGTTTTCTTTTGACTAAAAGATTGAAAATTTTGCGCGACTCGCGAGTTCCAACAAAGGAGCTTTTTTCCTTGCGGAGGAAAGCCAGGCTGGAAGGGAATGTGATTTACAACCGCACGTGAATCATAACCGCGCGCGAATTATCCTTTCTAATCAGCTACGTACGCGCGTACGTCGAATATACGCGCCACGGAAAAAGGCTGAAAAAAAATAAACGGCCCAATATAGGACGATCGTCGAGGAATATTAATATTCCGCTTAATTAAATAGGTGATAAATGACGAAGAACTAAAATTACAGCTGTAGGAACGAAATTCGGGCAAAACCCCCCGCCGGAGCCGAGAGAGAGCGGATGCGGATGCTCGTTTCAGACCGTCGTCGCATTCGTTTCCCTCCCGCGAGCGTCTAATTTCTTGCAGGAAACATCCAAGGTTGATTAGTCCCCCTGCATTACTCCGGCTCCTAAGAGACGTCGCTTTAGCGAATGCCGCTGTACCCCGCCGTCTCTCGCTCGCGACGGTATAACGGTCTACTTCGTTAGCGGTGAAAAATTTCACCTCTTGCCGCGGCAAAAACCATTTGAATTAATTTAATGCCACATTCGAATTTCGGTGGACGCCCGGAGGTAAACGGTGCGTAGAAAAATAGAATGAACGAGCGATAAAACGGCTATTGACGCGCGCCCGTTCGGTTATAGGAGAATATTTCTCGATAATTAATTTGTTCCGCGGCGCCGTCGAGCGCCGGTTGCGTCATCGGGGCTGTGTACTTTGCGCGACGCGGGCCGATTCACAAGCGTTGACTCGGTGCATAATTTGCCTCTTTCTCGAATAAATTTATGATTTAATAAAACTTGAGGATACGCGCTGTAAATTATAACGAGTAAAAAATGGAGACTGCGAGGCCGTATTGCCTTCAAACTCCTTCGAAATATAAATTTCTCAATTTTCGCGAATGTAACCCCCTCCCCACCCGCGACTGACGCCTTAATATTTTAATTGGAATAATTCCCCGGGGCCGAAATAATGCGCTCCCGAACAAAAAACTCCGCCGAGCTCTCGAGGATAAAAAGAGCCCGTACCCACGTCCCGCGCCCTCGTAAAGAAATGATTTACGCCCCCCGAGAAATTCGGAAAGCGCGACGGCTTGAAAAATACTGTCTTACGTCGCGCCGCGATCTCGAACGCGTTTCTCGTATCATCGAGGGCTTTTCGCGCAGAGGGGGGAGGAAGTCTCGCGCGAAAATTTGCCGCGCCGCGCGACGCCGAGAAGAAGGAGGAGGTCAATTTTTAAATCGGCCGACATTATTTATACAGCTCGTTTGCATTCAAAACTCTTTACCGCCGACCTTGAGATATATTGCCGCTGCTTTATGGAGCCGCGTACCGTCGATATATCACCGATCCTGCCGTACCGCAGTACTTTTGCGGCGAGCCCGCAAAAATTCAACGCAAATCCACTCGGATTACAAAGCACCGGAGAGCTTCCAGAGGCGAATGCGCGAACCGAAGCAGCGCCAGTTTTTATTTTCTGGCGTTTACCGGTACAATTAATAATCTGCTTTCCGGAGTGATTTATCGATTGCGCCGGGCAGAAAATTTCTATTATCTGGACCGACCCGCTGATCGACCTTCGCTTTTGTTATATGAAGAAAGTCGAATACTGTTAGATTAACGGAAAAGCTGGGTAATCAGCGGGATCATTAAGTATACTTTTACAATTTATAATTAGAATCTCTGTTCTTCGGCTCTATAGGAAGCCTTGGTGCATCCATGCACTCGACTCGCGCGCTTTCTAAGAACAATTTGAAATTGAAAAATGAAATTCATTCTGATATAATAAAGCAAACAACGATCCAACCTCTGCAATCTTCGCAATTAATCTTAAGCGTTTGACTTCATTACGTCGAGATTGAAGAAGATCTTGCTTCCTCCTTGAGAACGTGATTTATGCCATTTAATCGAACATCTCGGCATTTAAAATATCCTCCAACGGCGGCCACTAAAGGCATTCTGTGCATAGTTTCGCCGGCTATTATCTATAATTAAACTCGAGATAATAAACGACTCGTGAAAAAGGCCGTTATTGCAGCTCCGAGGTAAAAAGAACTCCGGCGTTTAGCTTCGACATCGAACGGAGGCACCGGCGATTTTTCACCTCATTACCGACACCTCTCTCCCTCGGCCATTTTCCATTTTCAAGCGTTTTTTGCGCCCTTTCCAATTTGTCTCCGCTCTCTCTCTCCCTTTTTCGGTTTTCTCATTTGCGCCTTTTTCTCCGCGCCTTGGCCCATTTCGCGCTCGCACTTTTTATATTCCGCAGCCGCTTTTCTCTCCATTGCTCTTTGTCTCTCTCGCGTTGCCCGTTTGCGGTGACACTTGTTACAAAGCGTTCTACGGGCGGCGGCGCAACAGCCCTCTCTCTCTCTAGCCCGTTTCCTCCCGAGAATTGCACATCCAGGCGCGATGACCCGCTCGAGAGAGAGAGAGAAACCCGCGCGCACCGCGGGACGAGGCGTCGCGCCACACGCGGAGAGCGTTTCGGATCGCGCGCGCGAAGTATACACACGGACGATAGATCAATTACTCTCGGGGGCGCATTATAATAAGGAGGCGCGGGACAAAAAACTCTGGCGCTTTTGACGTCAGCGCCAGAAGTGATAAAGCTCTCGCGCCGACTTTTGCCGCCGACGCCGAAAATATTATACATGCGCTCTCTCTCTCTCTCTCCGCGTGCGGTGTGTGTGATTTATCGCCGGCGATGCTATTCAGGAGCTGGCGCTTCTGGCTGCTCCTTTTGGGAGCCGAGGCTTCTCTCCGCCTCTCTCCTCTCCCCCGCCCGTTTATTTTCCCGCGCACCGAAAGGACTCTTTCGCGCGCTTCCTTTATTTGCCCGTGACAGCTGTACGCGGTGGCGAGGGATATCCGGGACGATTATTATCTACGCGTCGCCTGATTCTTCGCCTTCTCTCGCGTGCTGACACTGTGTGTCTTTTGTTTTGACGGCATTGGGACACGCGGTGTCCGAGAGCTCGGCCGGCGATTCTTGGCTGATTTAAAAGCTGGGAGTTTTTTGGGCTGCTCCGCGCCGTAAAAGGAAAGGTTAAAAAAACTGGATTTACAGCCCAACTTTGAAGCTTATGTTTTCGCGTGGAAACTTGAATGTTTAGACAATACTGGTGATGCCTGAATCTTGATTTTTTTTTTGATGATTCATAACTTTGGTTGCTCGAGAGGACACGTCGGAATTTAAAAATTTGAAGATCGCGGCAATAAAAAGGAATTTATTACTTATTGTAATTATATTGATTTTTCAGATTGAGATAAAGTCCTCGCGAAGGAAATAATAAAACGACGTTAAAATAATTAATCACTCGAAAAGTTAACAGGCTGATGAATTTTCAACTTCACTTAATTGAACGAGACAGTGATTGATCAAGCAGGGATATGATTAATTTAAAAAAATTTTTTAAAAAAAACCTACGAGTATATCACCGCGTGCATCGGCGTAACTTTTTTAAAATTGATATACCTCGATGTACAGCGAAAAGTTCTTTTACGCAAATAATCCCGGAGGGGGATAATATTACTCCGCCGACCACTCAGCAATTCCAATTAGAAAGAGATTAAAGTGATTTAGACATTTTAACAGGTGATTACGCGGCGAATTCCTGAGAAACATTGTAATTATAATAGATTATAGAGCTTATTAAAACTTTCCCTCCGAAAGCACGGACAAAAAGCTCGCCGCACGTGACTGCCGACCGCATCCCCTCGCACACATACACACGCACACACACACTCTAAAAACTACCAGCACGCGAAGAACGTCCACGTCGGACGGGGGGAGGAGGAGGTGGGGGGACGGGGGAAGAGAGCGGGCTGCTTTGTAGCTTGGCGTGTAAACCGCTTGCCTCCCGACTTCAGACTCGACTTCAGCCGCCTCCTTCGTCCCTCGCCGGGTTTTCTTCTTCTGACCTCCTCCTCCCCCCCGAAATTCCTTGTATAAGGACTGTAGTGCCGTCTTCGCTCCTTTTACGGGTTCGAGCGTCGCGGGGGGTCGTCCAGATGCTCGCGTGACTCCTCCGACGTAGCAGTCCACAATTTGATATCCCCCCCCCGCCCCTCTCCCCCCGGCTTTAAAGCGGCTTTTTTTCATTTCGGTAATGGACGCGAGCTCGCGCGCGCGAACTTAAGTTCTCGCGGTCGCTCGTCAATGTTGGATTAGCCGCGCGGCTTGAATAAATAAGCGCGCCGAGATCGCGGACAATATAATTCAGAAACGCTGAGGAGTTGCAAGTAAAATTAAGTTGTTCTATACTTGAACGAGGAGTGAATGTTGATAGCGCTAAAGGGGAAAAGTACGGATAAGCATATATATATATATATATATATATATGTACTGAAAGAAACGTCCATTGTAATGGTTGTATGTGATTATTTTTTGAATAATTAAACCATGGTAAAAAAATTGAAATTATTTATTTAAATTTTTTATGTAAAATTACATTTTACCTTAATTTCATTTCGTATCTTTTTCACATTTATTTAAAGCATACTGTTAAAAATGTTTTTAAATTTAATATAAATTTAAGTTATTTATGTAACCTAAAACTAGTTTTAATCAAATATTAAAAAGTAATTTTATATCCAAATATAATTAAATTTAATATATAAAATTGTAAAAATTAAGATAAATGTAATTGAAGCTTGAAAATTCAATGTTAAAATTTCCTACAAGAAACTCAAACATAAATTAATGTACAAATATTTACAATATTGTTATTAAATTTCATAAATATTTCAGTTTCGCAAGTAACTTGCAGCCAGCCTGCGTTCGTCGAAGGTGACTGTTGGACAGGAAAAGCCAACTTAACGAACCATTAGTAAATCGGCCAAACCCCGTAAGAAAAGAAAAAGCTCGAAATGCACCGCGACCGTCGAGGCTTCGATCGCGCCTCGCTCGCAGGATTGATAATTCGTGGCTCGTTCGTTCCACGACTCTACGATCGGTTCGGCTTTTTTAACTTTGCGCTAAAACGCGTTTTCGCTATCTAACGTGTAGCTTACCCTAAACTTACGTTCTCGCGGTCATTCCTCAATTTTGGATTAGCTCCGCGGCTTGAATAAATGAGCGAAGAGATCGCGAACAATATAATTCAGAAACGCCGAGAGTTGCAAGTAAAATTAGAGCTATTCTTCTTCTATACCTAAACGATGAGCAAACGCCCTCGCGGAGAAAAAGGAGGAGCTTTAGATATATACATATATTTTTTGCGCGCGGGATTGAGCCCCCACCCCACCGCAGGATTCCCGAACTTCAAAGATTGGCGCTCCCGATATCATTTTTTTCTTGTTAGTTTAATGGGCCGCCTTCGCTCGTAATTTAACGCACGATTTTTAAGGATTACACGCGGATTTCGGGACGTTTATCCGTTGTGCGTCCGAAGGCGCTTGCGATGGATCGTCCTGTCGGTGGACATAAATTTTGGCAGGAGTAATCTCTTCCTGCTTGCGGGCAATATTTACGAGCGAAGTTACATTCGCCTTCGAATTAATTAAAAAATTCGCTTCGGCCTCCGAAGCTTCGACTTCGAATTGCGCCGTTCCTCGCCGCGGGATTTCGTTATCCTGCCCCTTTTATCTTCAAACTGGCTGAAAATTATGCGCGCGCGCGCGAAAACTACGCCGTCGGATCGGCAATATGTCGGTTCGCGCGTGATTTTGCAACGGGCAAGGCAGGTTGGCCGCTCGTTATGCCTTAGTTGAGCTTAGGAAATCTGCGATCGCATTTCCGATACAGCCATTATCGCCATCAAACCTTTCTTGAAATCGAACTGCATAATTTTCTCGGGCATATACGGCTGCTTTATAAATCTCTTTGAGCTAAAAAGTGCCTATCGAGTGCAATGTGGTTACACGCATAAATAAAATTTTATCGACTCTGTTCAATAAATATTATGCACTTGATCGAACAATTGTATAAAATAGTTTGCGTCTTGGAGCAATAGTTCCGTTTAAACAATTAGTTTAAAATTCAATTCTTAAAACAAAAAGTGCTGTTTACCACGTTTACTTACGTAAGCGAAGTACAGTAAATTAATTAAAGAAATGTTCTTTCTAATTCAATTACGAACACTAAGATGGCTACTTAAGTGAAACGAGAGCCAACTAACCGCAAAAGCGCATAATTAAAATAGCGATTTCTCAAGTTACCCGCGCGACGTCCCAACTAGTTCCTCCGCCACTGGCTTTAAAAAAAAAAAAGAATGATGAAAGCCGCGAGTACATACACAATCCCCAACCTCTCCCCGACAGTTTAGCCCACTGAACCCCAAGGCAAACTCAGCGAAGCCCATCCGAAAACGCTGTCCTTGCAGCGCGACGATCCACGCGACAAACTACTGCACCGACTCGCCGTCCGAAAAAGCCTCGCTCAAGCTGCGAGCGTCCCTCTCTCTCTCTCCCTCTCCGGGAGAGATAAATTCACGCATGAGAAATTAGGCGTGCGGCTGCGACTGTTATAAATCCCTGAAAAATAAGAGAGAGACGGAGAGCTGAGCAGGCCGGAAAATACATATTTTTAATCCCCGCGCCGCGGCGGGGAAAAACGTAGGGATGAGATCTCTTTGCAAAAATAGCCCGCGTGTCTTCGCTCCGCGCGCGCGCGCGCAGATACCGCGCCGGAGCCGAGATTTATTATTCTTTGACCTTTTATGCTAATGCAAACACACGGAGACGCGCGCACAAAACCATAAATCCGCGGCGGGATGGCCGTTTGCATTTGAAATTAAGGTAATTACCTACGTGCATAAAGCACGCGCTTCTTCCCCGGGCCGCGTTCCCCCTCTCTCTCACCCTTCCCGGTTTTTCGGCATTATCATCACGCCGCCGCCGCGCACCGCCGAGGAAAAGTGAGCCGCTCGCGATGAAGAATTCAAATTTCAGAGAGAGAGCTGGAAAACAGCGCTTAGCGCTTCTCTATCTCTCTCGCGGCTGCGTTGCTTGTCCCCCCTCCCCGCGGTTTTTGCTTTATTCGGGGCTTCGCCCAACCGGTTTGATGATTTAGTGGATGACCGAGGCACGGCTCTCTCGAGCGTCGCTTAATGTATTATACTAATTTTTTTTTTTGTCCGGCTGTTTTTGCGCCTCGCTTAAATATTTATGCACGGGTGTCGATGGTAATGGACGCCGAGCCTCGATACTGAAACGTGTTAAATCGGGGAAAAAAAGCCACCGCGAACATCCGACGCGCGTATATGTATATAATCCGGAATCAACGCTCGAATCAATCAGCGTCGAATTTCGTTTCGGGAATGCAGAGGGAATTTCAAAAATTCTATGCGGTTTCGAAATTTTCGAAACGTTTTTCTTTCTTTCGTTTCGTTAAAATGCGGCGCGTTTCATTTGGATTGGCAAAAAAATAAAAAGGTTTTGCAAGCAGCAGGACAGTTATAAATAGAGTTTCTTTCAAGGTAAATAGCTCTTTTATCCAAATTTAAATTCCCAAAGATGTTTTCGCGCTGATAAAAAAACACCCCGTGCATTTATCCTTCCTTGTTTTGACTTTACGAATCCGCGCAGCAAGGCACCGCAAAACAATCGAGTCCAGACAGCAAAACAATTTTCTGCTCCCACGTCTCTTTATGCAACAACAAATCCGCCACCGCGCAAACACACTGAGCCGCCGATCATCGATTTCTAACGGTATAATACCCCCGGCCGATTTTTCTCATCGTATACTCTCTTCAAACAATGCAGCCCATTGGCTTTTGTTCGACGCAGCTCAACACGAATTCGCTTAGCGCAAAGCCAATTCTGATACAATGCCGCGATAAGGTTGCCTCATCCATTCAAGATATATCAAACGAAATTCTCGGCAGCGCGAAAGCCTTTCGGTGGGCCGCTTACATAATACACACAAACTCCGAAACGTCATGCGAGGACAATGTAAGCTACTTCGGCAAAATGCAGGGCGCAAATCTCCGAATGACGCCGCGCGGCACGTCAATCCCCCATCGCCGAATGGTCAAGTGGACAGGCATTATGAGAAATGCAACGCGGGCACACCGCGAGCCGGCCGGCGGAAACAAAGAGGCATCATAGTGCCCTTGGACGTAACGAGAGCCGACCTATCGGAATATCGAAGCGAGCCCTGCCATGGAGAAACAATGAAGCGCAAGCAACGTTTACACATTGGACCGATAACCGATACCGTTGTGTTGATCTTCGAGCTCAATATTTAAGAGCAAGAGTTTTTGATTGATTTTTGAATCGTGATTCTTTAACGACGGCCTGATTGATATTCCTTTCATTTACGGAAGCCCTCACTCCGAAAATTTCTAAACTCTTTAACCTACTTTAAGTTTTAACCGCGGCCCCGGCAACTTTTCCACAGTTTCATAAAGATTCCCGAGAAAAGTATGGGGTTTCAAAACTAGCTCCCGCTGCTCCTGATAAATTCAAAAGCTCCAGCGGAACAACGACGCGATCGAAGCAGCGCCCATCAGTACTTCGCTCGGATCAAGCAGTGCTCCTCCTCCGACAGAAAATCTGAATATTTTTCATTCAGCCCCAACGGCCGGGGCGCGGATCCATCCTTTTTTCCGCGAAGCCGAGAGCCGTCCCCGTAAAAAATCCAAAAGCAGTGGCCCGCAAACCAGCGGCTGCACAAAAGCTGCGCGACTTCGCGGCTATACCTAAAAAACGCGACTGCTCGCGCGCCCGCGAAAGAAAAGGTTCCGCTCGCTGCGGCGGCGGCGGCGGCGGCTCTCGAGAATTCTTCAAGTCGGCCCTTTTTAAACCGAGAGCGCGCCGCGCGCGGCGAGGTTAATGGCAGCGAGAAGTGCCACTCGCCCCCCCCCCCCCTCCCCCCCGACGTCTCTCGGGCTATTAGTCGGCGCGCGCGCCTCTCTCGCGCCTGAGCCCCGATCGTCGACGTCCATTAACCCCTTCCGCGCGCCGGAGCTCCTTGCTTTTTCCGATCTGCGTATGTACATAATGCCCTCCCGGGGAGGGGGAACTTTTCAATGATCGGCTGCCGGCAGAAAATTGAAGAGTCTCCCGCGCGCTTAACGAGAGGGACCGTATTGCCCCTCCTCTCGCGGTTTCGAGCTATCAATTTGAATAAATTAGCGAGCGAGAGTCACCGGCGATTAGCGCGCCGCGCGTTTAAAAAGCGACACACTCTCGGCTCTCGCTTTCCTCTTTTGTGTTTGTATAAAACTGGCGGCGGCGCGCGGCGCGCGTCTATTAGGAGCGGACGGGGGGAGGGGATCGAATACGCCTGAGAGCCAATGAAATTATAGGCCCGAGAGAGCCTAAGTATCGGCAATCGGTGGAACGTTTCGCGTAAATTAGAGAGTGCCGGGACCAGCTGTTCAACGGCGCTGATGCGAGGGTTCATACCGCGCGCGCGCGCGCGGTAATTACGGTATATTGAAATCAAACATGCAGGAGACACTCTCTCGGTTATTGAGCAAAGATAAATCGGCGCTATCGCCGCTGATCTAATTTTGTAATTGAATTAAACCGAGATGATTAATCCGCGCCCGGCATTTCGCGAATTCCTCCGGACCGTATAATAGATTTACTACCGCCGGCTGAAATGTATTATAACTTTGCTTTTATAACGGCGAAGGTCGTTCGACCGCTGTAAACCCGCTTTTAAACTGGCGATATCGGATTATTCAGTCTGAAAACTATTCGTAAAATTAGACGGGGGTTAAATGTCGAAATGAATAATCCGTGTGCTTTATTAATTAGCGGCTATTTCCGACTAATTCCCGCAGCTAAAATTTCGAAAAGTTATAATATCACTTTGGGATAAAATACCTGAGCGGTGATGTATTTCTTCTTTGACGTTTCTGCCATAATAGGTAGACATAACTCGGCGCCTAAATCTCGGCTGGAGTCTGGCAGGCGCACACTATCACCGTTCCACAAAGCAACCCCGAAAATAACTGCATCCGGCGAGCTCCACTTCTCCACAATGGCAGCCGCCACACCGAGAGAGAGAGAGAAAGAGAGATCCGGCTCTGTTCACACAGCAACTTCACTCATCGACACACATTCGTTTCTTGCTCTCCTCTCTCTCTCTCTCTCAATCTCAATCCACTCGAAACTTCCCTCATCCGCGCTCCACTTTTCTTTCGCACTATAGACGTCGAGGAGAGCGATCGAAGCCGGCAGAGATCCGCGTAGCGACGATTAAAGCTGTAGGACGCGACACATGCCGGAGCAACGCTGCGCGCCACACACACACACACCTCTTTTCCGCGAGGCTTTTCTCCTGGAAAGGAAGTTTATTTAACGATCGCTGACGGCGTCGAGAACGGGGGCGTTCTTTCCTTTTTTTTTATTATATACGTCCGCGGAAAAGGAACGCCGACGGAGTATATATTGGCCCGAACGGACCGCGAGGAACTTCGATTGCGCTCGAAATTCGTTACTTAATCGCCGGCAGTCGGGAAGCTCCGATCGAGGAGCTACATTTGGACACGTTTCATTCGCGATCGAGCTTTTTCCGGATCAATTAAGCGAGCATTCAACAGCTTTTTCGACTTTTTCCCGCTTTTAAAGGAGCGTTCCACATTTTCGCTTTCTTAATTTCGTGCCGCCAGTTGTTAACCTCGTTTATCCGCAGCGTTATAGTGAAGGATACTTTTAGCTTTTAGTTCTTACTTTAAACAAGATTATTTAATGAATAAAGTTATCCGAAGAACCTCGAGATGTCACTTAAGATTTCAAAAGCAGGAAAGCTTTAATAAAAGATGGAATATCCGGTGGACATGGAAAGAGTAAAAATATTCTCTTTATTTTTATGAGAAAATTGCATTCATTCGAGTAGTTTCCTTCTTGCCTTTACCTCCTCCGAACTTTGCTTATTGAGTAATGCAGCGAAAGAAACTTTAAACTTGACTCGAGTTTCTTTTAACGTCAAAAAGTAGATTTGGCTAATGTCTATTTCAATAACCCGGAGAATTTTCATAGCTTATCGACGCACCGCGGCTTAATGGAATTTTCAAAGTCGAAAGGTCGTATCTCTCAGAGTCCAGCGGAATACACTGGTGAATGCATAAAGCAATATTACAAGATTTGCATGAGCGAGACAGCAGATTGGATTTATCCTCCTTCCTTTTGAGCGTTTCAGAGGACCTTTTATACCGAGGTCTTATTTTATTTATGATACTTTGTACAAATATCAATAAGCGTCGCCGGGCCGCCCGCGACTTATTATATTATTCAACGTCGAATATTCCTCGAGCCGATACTTTTAAAATCGGGAATTTCGAGCGAACGCGAACACGGCCATTAAAGAAGACATTATCACCTCTCGTGAAAAGGTAAAAGCTAAGTACTTCGGCAGAATTTCTTAATCCTCTAAGTTCCCCGAGCCCCGGAAACCAGTCGGCGGGGCAAAAAAAAAAAATTCCGAGAGTCGCGATCCTCTGATGTTCAATTATTTAATCCCCCCCGATGACACTTTAATGAAGTATAAATTTTTACGACTGCCATTTTTTTTTTTTTTACGAGCGCGCATTAAATTCTTTTTTTTTTTTTTTTTCGAGCCCAGAATAAACAGTAGCGCCCGATGAATCACTCGTATAATATAAAAATTCGTTTATCACGCGTATAAAAAGAGCACCGATGCCGTAAAATTCAAAGTACCCGCAGACGACTGATTTTCGTATAATAATAAAGCGCACGTACATCCGTAAATGAAGATATAGACACTCAGTGTGCCCCCCGTCACCTCGAAAAAAAGGAGCCCCGGAAAAACTCAAAGACCTCCCTCGCACTTTGGAATTAAAGCAGCGGCGGTGGGCGCGAGCAAAAAAGGGTCATAACCCACCACTTACCGCGGGGCGGCGACACCCCGCGCCGAAAAAATCAACGACTAATAAAGAGCTCCAGAGAGCGACTCGCCCGCCAGGACGACCGATAAGCCCTCTCTCTCTCTTTCCACAATACCGCCTGGCGGAGAGTGCACCGTAAAAGGGCTCTCCCCCCATTAAGCCCTCTCGCCGCGATATACACTCGCCGCAAGCGCGAGTTCCGCTAATGGGCTCTGCCTGCGGACTCCGGAGACGGACCGAGTCCGCTGGCTCTTTCGCCGGCGATAGGTGTACAGGGCGATTCGGGAAAAGAAACCGTCGCGGCGCGGAGTGGCAACGCGCGACGTTTCGTCGCGATCGCTTCTCGGGCGATTTTTCGAGCGTCTTTTTCGAAAGCGACGAAGGGCGCGGGTCGTCGGTCGAAGCGAGAAAATGCTCGCCGAGTCTCAAGGCCTCGAAGTGAAGAAGGGACAGAAGCGTAGATAAATCGGAGAAGTAACCGAAACGAAATGGTATACCTGTATAGATTAAGTAGAATGAGTCTGATATGGTAAGACGGGAACGAGTTACTTCTGCAATAAAGGAGAATACTGCTTAAAAGGAGGTAAAGGAAGGCTCGTGAAATTGAAAATGCGAGTCGGCATGAATGTTGCGAATAAAAATTATCAGTGACTAATTTCAGCGCAATTTGCACGGGTTGCGCTTTCAATTATTCAGGTTTAAGAGCGCTCCTTTTATTGCACGTGCAACTTAATAAACTGTAAATTAACTAATTTTCACGGAGGCCGAGCAAAAAGTAAAAAAAAAAAATATGTATATATAAACACTGTGAAAAGGATTTCAACTACGACGTTCGCTCGAACATTTGGATCATTTCGATCTGCACTCCCCGAAGCATTTTTCAGGAACGCAAGCCGATCAAAACAAAAAAAAAAAGAAAGAACTCGATAAACCCAAGCGTCGAACCGACAGTGACGCGCGAAAGATAATTCATCTTCGCGAGAGATATTTCGCGAAAAATCGCGAGCGCGGCGCGCGTTTGCTCCTCTCCTCTCTTCGCGTCGAGGAAAAGCAGGAAAATTCACGAGACGCGCGCGCGCGCATTCGACGGGCGTCCGGCGCTCAAAGGCGACACTCCGGCAAAAAGGGCCCGCTTTATATAAACACCTTTAAAACTGATCACCGTGGATAATGATAGAGTAATAATAAAGCGTGCGCGCGCGCGAGAACGCTCACCGGTTGACAGGAATGACCTTCGGCGTCCCGCGCCCAGACAGCTGCGAGCGCGTGCATTCACTTTGTCGAGGATACTATAACGTGCACCGGGGGCCCCGTGTAATGTATTTATTAGAGTGCGTTAAATTGCAATGCTCGAGTTGTTTATGTCGTTCCTTTGGAGGGGAAACCGATGTCTGTCGTCTGTTACGCTTTCTATACTTTTTTCAAGTCGAAAAATTTGAGATTTTTTTTTCAAATTGAGTTATTAACCGCCCCGAAGTGGGTTGGGGTTCGTTTGTAAAAGCAGTGTACCGATTGTTTGGTACGTCGGAAAAGTGGATACACATCTTGGAAGCGAGAAAAAGTCGAACTGGAAATTCAATTTTAACGACTGCGCGAAGTAACTTGAAATAAAACGAGCGTCGAATTAATATTTTGAATATTAAATTAACAATTTCAGAATCACCGATCGGCACTAAAGTCGACGAACAAATTTATCCCCGTTTCCCCCCGCTATTCGCTTGAAATTAATTCCGCCCAATTAAAGCTTACGCGCTACTTGTACATCACTTACTAAATGCCTACAAGACAGCGTGTAATTTAAAACGCTTTTTCTAAACGCATCCCGATCTCCCCAGCAAGTCGCGAGGAATCACTTAACACCGCCGCCGACCATCAATTCAACTGTCATTTAGCCGCTTATACACGATCATCGATCGGATCACCGACGCGAGATCGTTCACGGAGCGTTACAAAAGGCCCCGGCCATCCGAAAAATCACGTGTTTGTCGCCGAGCACAAAAATATATATATACCACACTTCACTCCCGCGACTCCGAACGATTCCGCGCAAAATTCGGCCCGAGTTTTTCAGCACTGGAGGAGCATCGGGCTCGGCGGCACTGCGGCGGCTTTTCCGCGGCTCGCGGCTCCAAGCGCCAAAAAGGGAAGGAAGAGAGACGGAGTCCGAGAAGGAGACGTTTCGCGGGGCCCGATCGCCGCTCGCACACTGTCATCTCGAGGAGAGCCGCCGGCGGCCGATGCCCGGCTCAAGCTCTCTCTCTCTCTCTCTCTCTCTCTCTTTCTTTCTCTCCGGCTCGTTCAGCCTCGTCGCCGTCGTCGTCGTCTTCGTCGCCAGCTGCGAACCGGTTATGTATGTATATACGTACTTTCATCGGCTCGCTCGCGACCGAGCGGACGAAGAAGAAGAAGAGGAGTAGGAGGAGCGCTGTGCGCGGCCCCTCCGCGGCTCCCTCTCTCTCTCTCTTTCTGTCCGTAGGTGCATCTGTGTGTGCGAGCGACGGCCCTCGAGAGAGAGAGAGAGCCGGCCGATGCAGAAAAACGCGAGGGGACGAAAGAGAGGAGAGCGATAAAAAGAGGTAAAAGGCCGCGCGAGCCGAGGTACGGAGAGAAAATTAAGCCCGGGGAGGGAGTCTCTCTCTCTCTCTCCTTGGCTTCGTGTAGTTTGACGATGTTCGAAATTCGAAATTTTGAGGTGCTGCCGCGGGAAGCCGAGCGAGGGGACCGAGAGCTTCGGCGACGAGGCTGCCTGGCGAAGTTTGTTAAAAATTAGTTTGCAAATTTTATGGGATATACACTTCGGTTGATGTCAAACAGTGAGTTACTGGCCCGCGCTTCGTTCGAAGGGACAGTTTCAGCTGGAATTGTATGCTTTGTTACTAATTTTACGTGCAATGCTATTCCCGGCGTGTGAATTGTTATTAAAAAATATTCGATCAAAGTACTCGAGGTAAAACCGATTAATTGTCAAAATATAACTTTTTGTTTTTATTGAATATTTTTTCACAGCGAATTCGAGGACGCGTCGCACATTATAAATACTTAACTTTCGCTCAAATTTCGCGCGATGCATTATTTATTGGAATAATTGAAAAATTTGCACGGAACCGTGGCATTATCGGAAATTCGAAGCAGCTGCGGTTATTGGGCGGTTAATCGCGTTATAAATTTCAAATTTTGCAAGCGAAGCACTTAGTTTACCTCGTTTTTGGATGTTTTAAAAATTTTCGAAAATATTATCGGTAGATAATCGAATTTGGGAGGAATTTTAATCGATATTAAATTTGCACGCCGGGGCAGCTTACATCATACTGCGGGAGCGTTCCTACCTCGTTATTGCGTCGTAAAAATTTCGAAAAATTCACGCGTAAAACCGTGGAATAATTGCTTTTTCGATAATACAAAAATGAACCGATAACTTAACGAAATCCTTATAAGAACAATGTTTTTGTATAGCCCCTTTCGAGAAAGCTATAAAGCCATACAAGGAAAAACCAGCACCGTCCGGTTTTCACTCACTTTCCCCTATTAATTTGCAAGTCGGTTTGCATTAGCACAAATGACCTCCGCATAAAGAATCGATAAAATGTGTGCACAAGGAAACTGTAAATTTTACAATGCCAAATTATATATTCCTCTTCATAAAGTACTTATCAAATTATATTATCTTATTTCATTTGCAGACTCTGTAATAATAAAAAGAATAATGTTAAAGCGTTTCCTAGGAACAACGCTTCACTTGGGTCTAATGAATTATTGCATGTGCAATAAAACATTATCTTTTATTAATAAATTTCTTTCCAGTCTCATGTATACGAATATAATTTTTGTAAAATCAATTTTCGATAATTTACTTTAAAAATAATCATTTTCCATTTACGTTCGATATATCGCAGCACGAACCGTTACCGCATTCGAGGGAAATGAATATGCTGTATAATGCGAACATAATCCAAAGCTCGATCTATATATTTAAAGCTTAATTAACGTAATTACTTCACGTCGCTCAACCGCTCGACATTTAAATGCTCTCCCCCAAAAACTAACGATCAGACATTTTGATACGGCATTAATTCAACCAGATCGTAACGAAGTCCCTATCGCGATTTATCAATCTCGCCTATCGCATACATCACAAAACGTTTTATCGTTTGCGCCGCAAAAAAAAAAACAGAAAAAAGAAAAATAGCGACGTATAACCGATTTTTCGCGGGAGCAAAAGCTGCGCCCCGAATAGAGGGCAAATATCTCCGCGGCAATACGTCATTTTAGTGTCGGTTATAATCAACATCAATGAAATGCAAATTCTCCGGCGGTCGTATAACTAAAGCAAATACGTAATTAGCATTTCGGCGTCGGGCCAATAATTTTTCCGCGGCGATATTCGCCGCCGCGATAAATCAATGATCGCCGGGCCGCGCGCGCGCGCGCGCGGGAACATCTGCAATTACGCTTGATTTCCGCGTATGCAATAATTACACGGCGCGTCGATTATTCGCCAAAAATCCCGTCGACCTTTTGCTTCCGCCCCCACCTCTCCGAAAAAAAAAAAAAAGAACATCACCGAAAGAAATTTTTCTCCAACTGCCGCTGTGTAACGTACGCACAAAGGAGGTAAGGAGGCTCGCGCGCGCGCACACAGAAGGAGGAGATAAAGAGAGAAAACAAATTGAAAGAAAGGAAATAAAGAAGGAGGAGTAAGAGATAAAAGGAGAACGATATATATACGCGAGACAAAACGAAGGGAATGACAGAGAAGACAGATGGAAAAAGGGAAGGAATAAAAGCAACGGCTCTCCGCGAAGGAGGCGGGATAAGGAGCTGAAAGAGAGTGTGTTGCGCGAGGCTGCAAAAAAGGAGGAATTGAAAAATGAGGAAGTCGAGAGAGAGAGAGAGAGAGAGAGCCCGCACATACACGTTCGCGCACGTGCGCACTTCCTCGTTCGGCGAAATTTGCGTTAAAGCCCGAGGGCCGCGCTTTATATCCAAGCGGCTCCTCTCTTCCTCGCCTTCGTGCCTCGGTTTTTAAAAGCCGCGTGTGCACCGCGCGGCTCCGGGCTCGAGCCGCTGCTCTCTCTCTCTCTCTCCGCAGTCAAACGTCAACGCGCTCCTCTTTGCCGTGTTATGAGAGAATGAAAGCAACGAATCTCAATGAGACGCCTTGTTGACGAGAGACTTTGTTGTTATCTCGAGGCTCGCGTTTTACCGCTCGAATCTTCGCTCCTGGCGATATTTTCAGGCGAGTCTATTCAACCCTTTGACTTGGCTGGACACCGCTCTTGGAAAGTCGCTTGGTAGATGTTTGCTAAAAATTTTGTTTACCACTAAAGCGGTATCTATATTTTTGGAAAAATGTCAATTGCTGTAAAGAAGTTTCAGGAAATTTAAAAAAAAAATAATTTCAGAACCCTGAACGCAATGTTCATGAAATTTCTTCTTTGTTTTTTTTTTAATTTAAGTTACTTTGCGATAATTGATATGGGTAAAATTCTAAAATGTTAAAATTTGTTACAACCTGAAAATTTATTTATATAATTCTGCTGTTTTATTACAAAAATATTTTTTTTTTATAAAATAAACAATAATGGAAATTTTTATTTTCTTAAGTTAATTGGATTAGTGAGCTACTTAACAAATATAATAACACATTTGACAAATTTCTTGTGCAAAATTTTCAATGCGTCAGCTAATAAAACCTAATAAATATTATCAATTATCATCCATTCCACGGTTCGAAATGATATTATCTGAAAATGGTAAGGAACCAGGTGTAGATAACATCATTGTCCTTCTGGAAAATTTTTAGTTTCAAATAAGTGTCGCTGCAATCGCATACGATCATTTACGTCGAACTTTCAACGAATAGGTTATGTTTTGATTCCGTTATAGCATTTCATATTTATGGATAGTCATGGATAGACGAAAAGATCGTGAAAAAATTGGACTGAGAGGAGTCGAAAGAGTTTGGGGAAAATCGCCTACTCGAGCGGAAGAGTAAGTATCTTTATTACAATGATTATTAAATGTTATTATGATAATGGATTAAAACATTTTTATTATTCGTGCAGTACCGATGAAGAGGAAGAAATTTTGAAAAACAAATCAAAAAAGAATGATGATCGTGTTCACGACCGTAAACGCAAAAAGAAGGAAAAGAAGAAGGTATTAAATTTTATATATGAATATTCAAATATCAATTCTTTAAATCAAATTCTTAAATTAATATTTTATTACGTATATTATGTATTTAGAAAAGCAAAAAGTTGAAAAAAGAAAAGAAAATGAAGAAAGAAAAGAAAAAAAGGAAGAAGAAGAAGAAATACTCAAGCAGTAGCTCAGACAGCAGTTCAGATTCAGAAGAAGAGTGGGTTGAAAAAACTGCTGTTCTTGCTAAACCAAAAGTAAAGAAAGATTCTAATTCAGAGGATAGTGGAGAAGATGGTGTCATTGGTCCTGTTCAAAAACAACATGTTACTCTTTCTGCAAAAGATTTTGGAAAAGCTTTATTACCTGGAGAAGGTGCTGCTATGGCTGCTTTTGTTGCCGAAGGAAAGCGTATTCCTAGGAGAGGAGAAATTGGTCTAACTTCAGATGAAATTGCTTCTTACGAATCTGTTGGATACGTCATGAGTGGTAGCAGGTATAAATAAATTATTTGTATTGAAAATTATCCAATTTTTTTTTTCAATTTTTTGTTAATATTAAATTATATAATTAATTTTGTTTTTAAGGCATCGTCGTATGGAAGCTGTACGTATTCGTAAAGAAAACCAGATTTATTCTGCAGATGAGAAGAGAGCACTTGCTATGTTTAGCAAAGAAGAAAGGCAGAAAAGGGAAAATCTCATTTTAGGACAATTTAGAGAAATGATAAATCAGAAGCTTGCCCAAGAGCAAAATAAAAAATAATTTGTTTTAGATTTTTTATATTAGACTAATAAGGCAGTCATCAACTGATTTGTCATATTGACAAAATATTTTTAGACATTGTAAATATAATAAGATAAACGATTTATTATTGAATAATTTGAACATATGCTTAGTTTGCTGTATATACATTATTGAAAAAAAATAAAATCTTTTTATAACAATGGCGTGTAATTTACTATTTATGTCTTATTCCTTTCTGACCAGTCCAAAAATCCTCCAATATAATTGTAAACTCTAAAAAAAATATAGGTGTGAATTAAATTAAAATAATCTTTGTAGTTAAAAAATTTAAACAACAACGAAGATATACTTTTTATATCCCTTCTCCATCAAATATTGTTGAACCATG
Source organism: Ormyrus rosae (assembly GCA_035047165.1). NCBI lineage: Eukaryota > Metazoa > Arthropoda > Insecta > Hymenoptera > Ormyridae > Ormyrus > Ormyrus rosae. The sequence goes on from JAWWML010000032.1 coordinate 10,485,136, forward strand.
GTACTTCTTTTACCAGATCTACAACTTACAATAATTTTACAGTCAAGACATGGCTTCTTTTTATTATACATTTCTTGAAAACTTTCATCTGAGAGAGACATTGCATTTGGAATATCATACACTAAAATCAAGTAAATAATTTCGTTTAAAATATCTTTACAGTATACTTTTGAACTTTGAATTTAAAAAAAAAGCTTACCTGGTATATGAATACTTCCAGGCAACTGTTGGGTTTCTTCTATTTCACAATGATCTCTTACATCAATAATCCAAGTATTCTCATCATTTTGTGCTTTTACAAGTTCATCATAATCAATAACATTAATGGAATTATTTCTACCATCTTCTCCACTCATTGCTTTTAATAAAATATTTTTCTGACTTGTAGAAATGCAATATGTAGTGCTAACACCTTGAAAATTGAAAATAAATTAGAAAATTAATTTTTTCAAAATTATTGTAATTTAATCTTAATTAAATAAATGCTTACGATTTAAAATAATTAAAAAAATTATTTGAATAGGTGTAACCATCATATTACCGTAAATGACGGAGTTCCTAATTATTTTGTAATATAAAAAAGATAAATTGGTATTCAAGAACTTTTTAGTATGAAAACTTTATTTTTAAATTGTAAAATAATATATTTAAAATAAGAAACGTTATTTAATAGTAAATTAACCTTTACTATTTTAAATATAAATATGTGATCAAAACTTGCTGGTAATTAATCAGAAACATACGTGATACGTCCTTCGCGGTAATACTACTTGGTCTCACTTACTTGCAAAGGTTATGTGATTCCTTTCAGTCTTATGTAAATCTTTTTCTAAATGAGAGAAAAACTTGTAGCTGCCTAAGTACTTAGCTTCAGAAAATAATTTTTTAAGTGGCCGTAACTTGGAAGAAGAGACGTTGATTACTCGGAAACCCGATAAGCCATTGACAAACATTGCGGAATGAACTATTCGATGTATTCGGAAACATAGACCATATTATCATCTGTTAGTAAAGTACATACATCTAACAAGGCGCTAGTTTTTTAATTAATTAAAGAGCAGTAACTGTTCCGCTGGCAGTATTGACAAGAAATGTTTGTATTTATCATTATTTGTGACTAATAAAATCAGTACACTGAATTATATATATATGTATATGTTATTTTAATGTTACTTTAAATAATTTAATAAGATATTTTTTAAACAAGTTTAAATTAAAAAAATATATCAAAAACAATATCCTGTTTACAAGTATCCCTTATTGTTTCCCTTGTATACCTCTATAGATTTACTTATGTACACTGTCTGGTAAATAAAATTTAAAATTTGAAATATTTATTTAACTTTCCCTATAAAGCGTACGTAGTTTCTATTTATAATACATTATTAAATGTTAAATATATCACTTATTGTTAGTACAAAATTTTATTGTTACCTCTTTTCAGGACAAGGTTTTTATCCGAAGTAGAACATTCGAATCTATTGTTAAATAGAAAAACTGCGTAAAAATTAAGGTGCATACTGTTTTAACATGCAAAAAGCTTCTGAAAATTTGAATAACCGCTCACCGTAATCATTTGTCTTCATTAATTTTTATTTCCATAAAAAGAATTCTCAAATGATCAGTGACGCTTTCAATAAGTCATTTTTACCATTAGAATCCTAAACTCGATAAATAAAATGGGTTTTCTAAAAAGGTAACAAACCACCAATAAACTTATTATTAACATTTACAATACCTAAAAATTATGAGGCTATAAAGTATCTATAAAATAACGATTTACCGATCAGGAAAGAGACTTGCGCGTGTCGATTCCACTGCAAAACTCCGAATGACTGCAGTGCGCGCACATTGCACTCTTGTGATATACAGCTCGTAGATTCTAAGAATTCACAAATATTTATGTGCTTAGAAAACTCGAAAATGCATTTTTAAATAATTTTTCTGTTACATTGGTACCGCAAAAATTATGCTTCTATGTTACAATGTGCAGAAAAAGAAGATCCATGACCCAGTGGGTGGACACTCCCCTTGCAAGTATAAGTAAATAAAAAAATTATAAAATATACTATATTGTTTTTGCTTACGTGAAAAACGGCACGTGAGCTTACGCTCGTGTTTGCAATTTTTATAAGATATGATAACAAATGCTTTATACAAATAAGGCTAACCTCTGCTTTTTTTTTTTTAATATAAATTTGATAGGTAGACTTATTTACGTATTGAAATCACGCAATATTACACCTTATGTACTTACTTGATATGTATCTTATTTTAGATATAATCGTACCAATTATACGATGTGACATTTTAAATTGATACTTACATACTTCATAATAGAAAAGCATGTGATAAGCGCGGAAATATTTTATTTCAAGATATTTATTTCAATCGCTGTACATACCTTTCATTTATTATAAAAGCACGTCACTTGTTCTAATGACGCAAAATTTATTGATATTGCGCAAAATTTTAAAACGTAATTTATAAATAACAATAACAACAATAACAATAAACTTGTAAAAATAAAATAAAAACACTTGTCATGTTTATATATAACTATATTTATTTTTCAGTGCAATAGCAGAATATAATTTTATTATGTCGGTTTTTTTGATATTTTATATTATAATTATAGAATATTTATTAATATTTATTTATGAAAAACTAGTTTTATTACTTGTAAAAAAATAAGTTCCTCAAAGATTTAAATTTTATAGAAAACAATTGATTAAAGAATACAAAAATTATTTTGATTTATTACGAAATTATTGTTCTCAATCCAATCTGTAAATGCTAGGACCATTCCGCATTCATAAGTGCTCTTTTAAATAAAAAATTCTTATGTCAAGATTTTATTCAAGAAATTTATTGATAAATTAAAAATGGTTTATATCTAAACCTCCTGCTTTAATATTATAAACTTCTTTAATCTGTTAATAAAGATATCAAATTAAGTTCCAGCGATAAAAAATTTTCGTACAAACGCACTCGTTAATCTCCAAAGATATGGAACTAAAGAATTCACAGGGAATCGCACAGCCAACCAAATGCAAGATTCAAAGTGTATAGGTAACATTTCTCAGATAACAACCCGATCATCGGCAAGGAATTTCCTTTTTCACAGTAGGTGAATACATAGACTGATACAACGATAACGCACCCAGTGCAAATATCATAACAGATAATCCTTCGCTGACCAAAAAATCCTTACTAGGCTTTCCAAAAAGTCCATCTCCGACTTTTTCAAAGGTCAATGTCTCTCTATCCCTACACAAATCCCCTCCGATCGCGACCGCAGAGCCCCATCTCTCCCACGCGGCGCATTTTCCCAATATCCCATAGGTACATAACTATTTTCCACCGCCGTCGTCGCCGCCGCCACCGCCGCCGCCGCCGTCGCGCCAGTGGTGTGCTCTGGCGAGGAATGCGGCAGGCTCCGCGACTCTGGATTTTTTTCCGAGTACGTGTGTGTGCGCGGATCAGCGAGCCCGTCGTCGTCGTCCTCGTCGTCGGGAAGCGAAGAGACTCTCCGCCGAGGGCTGCCCTTCTGCCCTGCATGCGCGCGTCCGCACGAGCAATCGCGTGAGTAATTAACCGGGCTCTCCGAGCCCTGCTATTTGGGTCCGCAAGTGCAATTCGCAAGCCTGTGTAAGAGTGTCCATGAGTCGATGTTTCTCTGTACGACTGTCTGGCCAAGTTTTGTTTATTTATATAAAGAAAATCTGTTGCTTCCGCGACGAGATTCTGCGCTGCAGTGCTATAAGGAGTGCTAAAAGGAGCGAGAGGGAGTGCAAGATTATTGCTATCGGTGCGTCTTGGATTATTCGGTGCAGCCCCTTTTACGCTCCAACATTGGGCTACATTCCATCGAAAATCAGGAGATTCGCGTTTTTTAAGCTCGCTCGCTTTCGCAACGAGCGCGACAGAGACAGCGGCAGCGCGCAGAGAGAGAGAGAGAGAGAGAAGCCCGATATCTTCCGATTATCAACATTCCAGAGTGTTGACACTGACTCTCCGCGATTGTTGCGAGCGCGTGCCTCTCTTCCCCTTCCTGAGTACCAGCTGCTGCTGCTGTTGCTGCGACCGCTTCTCCGTTCCTTTCTCCTGCTCGCGCTCTTTCGGAGATTCGTTCGTGAGTGTGTACGTGAATCGTACGAGTCGTATCTCTCCGTCTGGCCGAGGAGCAGCTGTATTCGCATTTGCCTCCTCCGTCTCTGTCTGGCGCACGACGACAAAGGCGCGCTCGCGGCAGATGTGCCGTGGTCTGCTTTTTTCGGGCGCTCGTTCCCTCTGCAGCCTTTCTTCGAGAGAGGTGTTTCGGAATTCAGGAAATTCGGGTGAAAGTGACGGCGTCTGAAATGCGTGCCTATTGCCGCCACTGCCTCTGCCCTTTTTCGTCGCGAATTTTTGCAGGAAGGTGTGCGAGAAAGAGACTCGTTCTCGAATTATCTGCATGTGTTTACGATACCCGAATTAGGCTTTTTGTGCAAAAATCCGAGTGAATGGAGATGCTGTTTTTGTCTGTCTGCGCGTTTATCAAAACCAAATACGCAGAGTAAGCTCTATTGGAATTTCTTTTAATATTGAAAAACTTAAACTGGTAGAAAGTCAAGATTGTATCGTATCTGTTATTGCTAAGAAAAACGTGCACTATTGATTAACGTATTTCTGTGCATTTGTGTAAAAATTCTTCAAAAATAACTTGCTGAAATTCAGAGAAATTTGTTGTATTTATTATTAGAGTTCATGATTCTTGGACTTTTAGATGATTTTATTAGAAAGTTTACTTCTGAATGCAA
>JAWWML010000032.1:10493182-10503582 GCA_035047165.1 Ormyrus rosae
CATATCAGTCATATCAATTTTATATCAACTAATAGACTTTTTATTAAAGCAGATATTTCTGTTCCTTACAGATTCGAGAAATAGAATTTAAATGAATGCATAACGTCATGAGTTCTCTTCAGCAAACTGGCCGGTTTCTTCCCTTTGCTAATAGTAATATACAGAGGAAGCAACTATCAAGTCAAGGTAAGTTTTGTTTTTAATTTTTTTAACTTTTTTTTGATGAATAGTGAATAATTTTTTATTAATTAAAGAATCAGAGAGGATAAAATAATTAATACTTTTTTAATTTAGGGGCTTTACCACAAAGCTTGAGTGGTAGTGACACAGATGTTTCCACATCAAACGAGAATTTAAGCAACGAAGAAAGATATGTTATTAGACATACAGCTCGACAAGAACCACAAGGACAAGAAAATCAGCAACATAGCCCTTCAAGGTCATCCAGTCACAAAGAGAATATACCAAACATTCAGGTACTTATTTTCTTATCCAAAATTTGTTGACTTAATCGATCAAAAAGTTCAATTTATTAAAAATTAATTTTTTAGGGCAACCTCTTAAACAGAAACAGTCTCAAAGAAAGTTTGAATGGCTCTAACAGAAACAGTTTAAAAGAGAGCTTAAATGGATCAAATCGAAATAGTTTGAAGGACAGTATCAATGGTTCTAATAGAAACAGTTTAAAAGACAATTTAAGCAACCGCACAAGTGTTGGATCTAACAGAAGTAGTCTTGATGTCTCTACTAGTTCTTACAACACATTGATTATTCATAATGCCAATGAAGAAAATTCGTGGACTCCATCATCAAGGTACTAATAATTATTTATAACATGTTTAAAAATATGTATTAATAAATGTGCAATAATTATTTATAGATTATCAGGTGTAGTACGAGAGCACGGTGATATGGGTTATCTTTACTGTGAGGGTGGAGGCAAAGGCCACTCCAATAGTCCAACAATTCAGTCCTTGTCTAGCCTACCTCATGATGACCATTTATACGAACAGAGCGGTAGCAGTGGCTGTCAAGAAATTACAGATATTCCTGATGATTATCTTAGTCAATCGCAGGTATAATAAAGAAAAAAAAAACTGTTAAAATAAATAATTGTGGTGGATTTATTTTAAATTTAAAGTAATACTTTTTTTTAGGTTTTAAAACACCTTGCAAAAGAAGTAAAAGTGCCTTCATACAGTAAGCTTACTGGAAATGACAGTAGTATAGACATGCGGATGAGAGAAGGCGATAGAGGAAAACCAAATGATTTTGAAGACAGACCTCCATCTAATTGTACAACTTTAGTGCCTATAAAAAGTAAACATAGATTGTTAGGTCCCACAGAGAAGTTAACATTATCCAGGTCTCAACCTGATTTGTCCAGAATCAGTAAAACTGATATTGAAACATATGATCCGCGAACTACGTCTCCACGGTAATAAGAAATTTAGCATTTTAAAATCGCAATTAATATAATTTTTAAAACAATTATATATTTTATATTTTAGACCTCAAACAAAAGGCAGAGAAGTGTTTGAAACGACAACGGGTGAGGTATGGCCAACTTCGGAAATGGTGCAGATTCTCATTCAAGAAAACAGTGCCTTAAAACTCGAACTAGAACGTTGCTTTAAAAAAGTAGCAAAATCACAACATTTAGAGCAAGAAATTGCAAAGGTCCATAGAGCTCACGAAGATCTCGTTGCAACGTGTGAGCGTCGAGAAAAGCTTGAACGCGCAGCTCGTCTTAGGTTGCAAAGCGATCTTAGACGAATGACAGAACTAAATCGTTCCTTGAGAGATCAAATCGATCTGATGTCTACGCGCAATGATAGTCCTCTCACTATTGAATCATTGAGGAAGGAACTCACGCAAAAAGAACTTTTTATCGGTCAACTTATTACTCAAAGTAAATATTCGTACACTTTTTCGATTTATTTAAACGACTAGATCTTTATTGATGTTAAATTGTAATCTTTCATATGATTTTAGCTAAGGAATTGGCAGCAGCCAAAGAAAGACAAGAAATCGAGTTAGCTGCTCAGCGAGCAACTTTACAAGAACAGCGTACGCATATCGATATTTTAGATACAGCTCTCACTAACGCACAAGGCAACGTAGTGCGATTGGAAGAAGAGGTAAATCATTATTAATATCTTATAATATGAACAGTCTTAAAGACATGAATCTTAAAAATGTATGTTTTTGTAGTGCCGAAAGAAACAAGTATATGTGGAGCGAGTTGGTCAGTTGCAACGTGCTTTGTCTTCCTTACAAGCGTCTAGCGATAGACGCGAGGAGACGGAACGACAACTAAGAGGCCAACTTGAACGCGAGCTTAGAGAAGGAGGCGGCAACGGAGACGGTAATGGAGAGACGATGTCTGATTTGAAGCGTAAACTACGTGAACGTGATGAAAAAATTATGTCTCTCGAGGGTGATGTTGCTAAATGGGAACAGCGCTACCTCGAGGAAAGTGCTCTACGTCAAGCCGCTATTGACGCCGCTAGTCTTCCAAAGTAAGATGATATGAAACATTCCCTTACGAAAAAAATTGTAGTAAATGAGTATAATAGAAACTATAGTTAAACTATAGTTAAATATTGCAGTACTATACAATAAATATTATAGTAACTATAGTATTTTTTCGTAAGGCTTTAAATATTCAATTAAACTTTTCTAAATTTAATTTTTAACTTAATTTTTAAAGAGATGCCAAAATTGCTGCTCTTGAAAAGACAAGTCAAGATGCAGAAAAATTGATTGCTGAAGCACGATCAGAAAAGATGCGACACATGGACGAAGTCCATGCTGCACAGAAAAAATTAGCCGATCTCGAATCCAGGTAATAATCATATTTTTAAATTCAAAATTTTAGTGTAATAAATGTTTATTTGAATATTTCTTTATTTCTTCTTTCATTTAGAATGAAAGATCTGGAATCGAAATTAGCCGAAAGAGATGCTATGATTCGCGTACTTCAAAAGCACACCTATGACAAAGAAAGCAGCAGTAGCAGTGGTGTAGGCAGTTATCCAGCAGCTCATTCTTCACATTCCAGTACATCGGCAGACCATCACACAGCTCTTACAAGTACTCCAGAACTCGGTAAGAACATAAATCTTATAACGTTTCTAGGTTAATAAATTCTAATCAACTCTGCTGTCAAAAAATCTTTTATTTCATTAAATGAGTATTTTGTGACTTTGATTTTAACTCAAAAGCATTAGAAATTTAAATAAAATTAAATTATTTGATATTTCAAAGTTAATTTTATAAGAGTATAATTGTCCTTTGTGAGGATTACACTTAAAATTACACTGCTATACATTTGTCATCAGCTTCATTGCTACATTCGTATTCTACGCAATAATATTTATTTATCGCATAGTTGACGCAATGACGATGATGAACATTAATTCTATATTTATAATAAGAAACCGTGAAGAGTACAATGAACTCGCTGATTATACGCGAGTAACGAAACTTGATTACTTTTATTTAAAGCTCTTTTAAGTAGTCTAAACAATACAATGACATTATTTACTGATAATTTAATCATTCTTATTTTCATTTTTCAGTAAGCAGCGTCTTGGGTGGTGGTAGTGGCTATGGTAGTACAGCGTCGTATGGCGTAACGGACAGTTATAAATATAGGAAACAAGGGAGTTTTGAGCAAACCAATAAGAGTTTAGATGACCAGCTCAAAGAACTCGACTCACAATTACTCAGCAAGGTAGGAAGAATTTCTACCGCGTAGTAATCACTGTTTCATCGCGCGAAATTGTCGACCACAACGTCATCGTTCACCTACGTGTATATTCAGTTAGATTGGTATTTTTGAACGATAAGTCACATAATTTTGTCTTATAGTACGAATATAAATTACTTTTATCTGATATAAGTTTATAAAAGATTTAAAAATACTTTCGTACAAGTTTGATTCAAAATTTGTGGCTTATGTCAAATTCGTAAAGGTTATTTTTTTTTAAATATGAAAAACAAATTTTCGTGTCACTTGCGAATTATAGTTGCAGCAGATCACAAAACTATTACAGGTCATGCACTGAAAGGTATCACTGCGTTTGTATTGTGTGTATAGAAAAAGAACAATAGTTGATGAGAGCAATTGACGTAATAATTTTTCACACATTGTATATAATAATCATGAAAATTCCTACCGTCGTTTTTATTTACGTTAACTGCTCTCAGTTTAGATTTGTTTCATTTTTTTGTTTTTTTTTAACGAGTTGCTATAGTTTGAGCGTTTTTAGTTTTATCATTCATCCACTGAGAGAATTTTCACGAAAGAAATTCTGACTTCTTTTTAATGAAAAAAAATTTAATTTCAAATGCGAATACAATATAATTCTTAATAAAAAAAAATAAAATATAATTTACAAAATTTATAGTTATCTTAATAAAAGCGTATGCATTTGTATTATAATACTTTTAAAATGTAATTGTAAAAATATAATTAGGATAGAATATTGTTAAATTTACCTTTATTTACATGAGGTAATAATCAATTTTTGCTTTTATTGGCTTTGATTGTTTAGTACCAAATAAAATTATTATTATTAAAAATAAGGCTTTGGTCATTTTGATTTATTTATATCATTCAAAATTTTTTAATCAAATTTCTGTCTACTGTTTATTCTATTATTTAAATTTCTGTCATTATATCATAATTTATCTAAATAATTTAATTAAAAACTTTGTAATAATTGATGTATAAAGTTTTTAGTTAAAATGCAAAACTTTAGATTATATCTCTCGTATTCTCTCAGTGACTTTTTCATCAGACATTAGCATAATACTAGTGTTTGTCTTTTTTTTCCTAAAAACTAATCACTGTCATTCATTTCGAGTTTTATCAAGCATAACACGTAACGAACATTATTAAGAAATATTTTTACTTTGAATTTAAAAACTTGCTAACTTTACTGCAATCCTACTAAATCCTTACCTTTTCAAACGAGTTCCGGCATAAAATTTTGTTCTTTTATATTAGATTTGTTCAGAAGAAACCCTTAAAAAGTTGTTATCAGGGTTCTCTAGACAAAATACTTGATATATCTTTGTGTGATTATTATACATTTACATTATACAGCCATGGGCATGAACTAAAAAATATTCTTAATCAAAATTTCTAGCCTGGCAACTCGAATCTAAAGAAAAATCCTACCCGAACCATACCTCGCGTGCGCATGCACTTGCTGTGTGTGTGTGGCGTGCCACTAACCCTCTCTTCCCTGACTCCCCTCTCGAGTGCTTTTCAGCACAGCCGAGACCAGAAGAAGAGAGAGTACCACGAAAGCCCCCCAAATATCCTTTACTCCTTGCAGACGAAACATCGTGGGTCCTCTCTTCTTCTGTTTTCAGCGGGCTCTTTGCTGTTTTCCAGGATTCTCTAATCCAGGCGCTACGTCGCGAAAAGGAAAAATACCCAAGCCACTACTGGCGGGTGTAGAATCGTCCGGCGGTTCGAGCACCGCGTCCAGCAAGAGTCGCCTTCTCGATGACTCGCCGGCCACGTCCGAGGCTGCCTCGGGCATCCTCGAGTTTGCCGCGGCCGCGGCTCGCTTCAAGAGCTGCCGGCTCTCTGACGGCAAACCCGAAGACATGATGCTGCTGGAGAAGCAGGGCAGAAGCTCGCAACGGCAGCGCATGCAAGAACCAAGCGCGGCCAGCGCCGCCAACTCCGCCTCCGGCTCGACCAACGAGCCCCGAAGGGCCGGCAGCTTGCCGCCCAGCTCGCTGCCGAGGCCGCCACGATCCCTCAAGTCGCAAAATTCACGCTACTGCCGACTCAGCGACTCCGAGACCAGGAAGAAGTCCGACCCGGGCCTCGAGCCCCAGCTCAAGAATTCCAGGGATTCGGGCAACTGCACTCTCGAGTACGGCCGGTTCGACGGCGCCGCCGCCAAGGTGCTGCGGCGCAAAAAGTCCTCCGAGAGCATCATGGGCGCCCACAAGAAGATGCCCGAGTACGAGCGTCTCGGCGAGAAGAGCAACAGTTTAGAGGTGAAGCACCGCGAGAGCCAGGGCCGCTCGCTCATCCCGCCACCATCCTCTTCGGCGCGCAGGCACGGTCTCGAGTACGGCCGGCTCAGCGACGGAGACGCTAAGCAACCCAGGAAATCGCACGAGTCTTCCTCGTCGTCCAGGGGTCAGAGCACCGGCAGCATCATGAGCACCAAGAGCGAGAACTCAACAACCTCGCTGCACCCGGCGCCTACTATGCTCAAGGCCGGCAACAGATCCATACCCAGACCTAGCAACTACAGAATCCAGTTTTGAAGAGGAGCGAACGCTTCCTTCTACCTTTCTCAACCTCCCATTGACGAATTTCATCGCGTATCGTTCGAACGAAATTGAGGTTGCTGTCTACGCCATAATAATGGATAATACGTATGCGTAATAGTCCATGGTATGTAGCGATATGTAGTATGACCTAGTCATTACCAAAGTAAAACTCGCAGCAAGAAACGACAAGCGCACACGAGGCGTTTTTGGTTCTAAATGAGAATTCGTATTTTTTCTCAACTTTTTTTTGCTACAAAGGTTTGTCGGCGATTGATAAAGTGCCTATGAAAATTTTTTAATACCAAGTCTCGTCGATTTATTGTCGTCAAGATTATAGATTTTGAAAATTTACACTGCGAGTAAACCTATCGCTATATCTGATATCTGATTTTCAAGAAAAATTTCCATTTCAATGCTAACAACTTTCGTGAAGGAAGAAAAGCTTTTAGTATAGAACTATTGGCTGTGAATATAAATTATTACATAATTTTACAATCTTTCTAGTTATTTCCAAAGTAATAGATTTATAGGATTTCTTTTCTGATTAAGATTATAGTTGGAAAGTCGATATTCGATATTCCGTAAGGTTTACTTAAAAGCTTTACCTTATAAATTGTCAATTAGAAAAAGTCTAAAGTACATACTATTTTGTGCCTTATGTAACTATATGTAAAAGGAGCCTTTTTAAAGAAAAAATGTTACCTGCGTTATAAATCTCGCAAACGAATCTATTTCGATAAAATTTTTATTGATGAACCAATGAAAAATTAAAAGAAATCGCGATAATGCTTTGTGAATTATTTGAATCAAAATATCGAAAACTTTGTATTTCGAGCCACATCACTGCTCTCAACGAATATTAGCATAGATTTTTATAAGACTGAAAGCAAGAAAAATGCAAAAAAGAAAAACAAATGCTGACGAAATGAAAATAAATAAATTAACGATTATCGATTATTTCTTTTTAATGCTCATCGATACTAAACGAGTCACTTCGATATTCGACCGACGCCAAAGTATAGAAAAAACTTTTTTCTAACTACTGTATATCGGGTAAAGAAAACGAAAGAAATCGCTTTTAATATAATAAATATATTTATTTTATCAAGCGTGTTTTTGAAACGAGAAAATCGCAATATGAAGTGGAAACTTATAATGTGTCATCATTAAACGCTGTAGGTCTTAGGCGAAATATTTGAGAATTTGCAAATACCTTAGTTTTGTAAGTACATAAACTAATACGAAAAAATACGATGATAATTTTAATCGTGATGTAGAATAGAGTCTTAGATGACTAGAAGCGAATTGGTCTTTATTTTATTTCTATTTTGATTTTTTTTTCTCATTACTACTTGTTTAGTTACTATTTGAGTTTTACCAGTGTGAATGAATATTATATCACTGTACGATTTATAATAAAGTCGTAAAACGAACGAAAAAAATTGATAAAATATAAGTTTGGAAACTTATATTTTGATCTTACGATGCGCACTAGGTGATCCACATTGATAGTCTTGCATTTGCTTTTTACTTTGAACAAATACGAAAAAATCTCAAACTAAATAAAAAGAAATGTACGAAAATTCGACAATAGCGCATTAATCGTCAACAACTTTATGTTGGTTGTGTTGTAACAGCTGACTTAGAGTGTTTTTTTTTTATAATTTTCTCTTATAAATACATTTCGTTAATCGATATGTATTTTTACTCGTAATACGCTTGTATTTTTAAAAATACTTTAAGTTTTTCGCAATCTCATTCGTCTTTTTTTAATTAGTTTAAATTATTATCATTTTATGAAAAATACCAGATTTTTTTCTGGTTCCAAGGTCAATTTTAACAAACAAGGCAATTTGAGTTATTTTTCTTGAGTCTCTCTTTTTTTAGTAGTAGAATTAGGCGTCGCGATCGCGTTTTAATATTTTTTTTAAAAAATGCGATCGCAAAATATGTTTTCTCGCAAAAGGCTGTTATTTCACAGTCATCGTAAAGGTGATTGTACGACGAATTCCCCGATGTAAACCACATTGTGATGCGTAGTTTTTAAAGTTTTATTATTTATGTCTCATTGTTTTTTTAATCGTACAAAAGTATCAAAAAATGTATATCCACTTTGTGTAGCAACATGCATAATCGGTCTTCTTTCATTTTCTCCTTTTACTTTTTTCGTTTCTACTTTTCTTTATAATGAATATGCAAGAATACCAAATCGCATGGAGAAAGGAAGCTTCCGTTTCGATTTACAAGCTTTATATTCGCAAGCAAAACAACGTATCCAGTACAAGTTTACTTAGGCTTTTAGTTGGAATCTAACATTCCCTTTGTATATTGTACATTTCAATGTACTTTTCCAAATTATTTACACGTATAGGTCAAAGTCAAAATTTAACAAAGGATGAATGCATTTGAAAACTAAAATACCGAACTTTTTATACCAAATAAAAAACAGAATACAATTAGTCAATTAGTCGTAAGCGCGAAGCTTCCGCTTTCTCGGTGCTGCGTTCACCAAAGATGCATCTCTTACATAAATATATATTAAGGTATGTAATATGCTCCCATGGGGGCTATACGTCGTATCCAAATATTGTTCCTATAATATTTTTGCGCTTTACGCGTATAGTGCACCCACTCAATCCTCGAAGAAACATATTTATCGAGAACTCGCAGGCGCTTGATTTGTATATGAATGCGAGTCTCGAATAAAATGGAGTACGCGGTACAACAGCAAGTACCGCGTGTCGTTTGCTCTCTATTTTTGATACGGCCGCTATAGAAACACGCTATTAATGCACGAACTGCGAATCACGAATTTTTGTTTATTCTTTTGTAATTTATAACTTTCGAAAGTGCTGTAAAAAGTGATGTGTACTTTGCTTGGCCGGGACTTGTGAGTTTATGCAATATCAATATTTGATTAGTCCTTTTTACTGTTTTTATCGCAACAATAATACTTTTGTACTTTGTAGAAAGTCATGTATAAAACAACCAAATTTTTTGATTTTTCGTAGCTCACGAGGTTCCATTCCTGCAAACACCTGAGCTGTGTTTGAAGATATGGAGCCAAGTCCCATTCCTTTTCCTTACCCTCCTTAGAGGAAAAGAATAAAAGGAATCGTGCAAGCAAACAATTGACAGGCTAGAAAATAGACAGAGTAAGCGAACATCGAGAGAAAGAAAATATTTTTTTCACAAAGAAGCTCTAGTGTACGTATGCGAGCTTTTTACTAACAGGAATTTTATCGTTCCCGCGGGAATGAAAGCTTTGTATACATATAAAAACATTGGTAGTTGGCTAATTTTCAATGGAAACGTATGAAATAAATGCTCTGTTGTAATCAATCGATTTATTTTCATTTATTTACTCCACTTATCCTTTTAGTTTTAACAAGTAGTACGTACGTATAAGATAGTATACCGTTTATTTTTACCAAAATGAAATACGTGCAATTCTATAATTTAAATTTTTGTTTTGTTGATGACAGCATGTTCAACTTTAGATTTAATTAAAATATTCAATATAAATTTAATAATGTAGATTTTATACTATTTATATTATTAATTAAAAAAGGAAATGCCTCTGAAAATCTTATTCCTTATACAACCTTACTGTCGTCTTTATTTATTAAAATTAAAACCCAATGATTTAATTAAAGAATTTAAAATAAAGTTATATTTTTTATTTAGTTTAATAAATACTTTTTTTTTATTTAGCTTAATAATTTCAAAAACTTTCTTTAGCTGCGATAATTTATTTAAAAAGTAGCGCGAATATTATTCTGAGAAATTCGCGACGTTGCACCCTCAAAATTTCAAAGTCGTTCCAATTACAAGGGGTCGTGCATTCGAGCAGTTCAGATCAGCCCGGATTACAGTGAAGAAATCTGTATAATCGAAGTGTACGTCGATTAAAATCTACTGACGCTATTTTGCTGCAAATAGAAGATGCCTAGATTTTCACGACTGGAACTGAAGAATTTCAGAACCTTTTCAAAGGAGATTAGAATCGAGTGGAAAGAATTTTCTGTGATCGTAGGTCCCAATGGAGTCGGTAAGATTATTCACAGGTTTTATAAATTAATATACAA
>JAWWML010000032.1:10503682-10529373 GCA_035047165.1 Ormyrus rosae
AAACTTTATTTAACGCATAAAATTGCCTTCAGGTGGGCAAAAGCAATTGAGCGCTACTGTATATATATATATATATAGTTTTAGTATAATACATGGCAACAGGCAAGAACCTTATTATCTTGACTTCTTCATCTCAATTCGTCACATTAATTATTTTACTTTTACGGAACTAATTCAAGTAAAATAAGTAAATACAATGAAATTTTCGAGTTTGAAGTAAAATTTTTTTATTATAAAATAATTTTCAGCTGTATATAAGGTACCATTCTTATTGAAGTAATCATTTGCCACATTTATATTACAATTATAAAGTAATTTTAATTAAAAATAACTTATTTTCTAAAAATAGAAAAATAAGAAAAATTTTATGATCAAAGTAGTTTATTTAATTTTTTTAATATATTCATTTTTAAAAGTATACTTACATCCAATAATATCTTTCAATGTTACTAAAAATCAGTCTTTTAATATTTTCAATATATACAATTTCTTAAATTCTGTTTTGATTAAAATAAAAATTCCTAAAAATTTTGTGTCAAGGTATTAATTAATTTAAACACACAACAACAATTTAAACATTTTAATACACATTGATGAAGTAAAAAACTTTTTTTTATAACCAATACATAAAAAACCTACAGTTAACTGTAGTTGAAATACCTCTTCTTAAACCACAAACAATGTAATGATCATTGCGGTAACGATATCAGCATTTAGATGAAAATAAAATATTCCATTCCTAGCAGAAACTCATATTTTATATAATACATACCTTCATTCTCATAATTAAAGCAAAAAAGTCTCTCAAACACGCTCTCTAGAACTACAGGAATCTAAATAAGAATAACTTGCACTGTATGTTCTTATAAAACGTTTACATGAAGATTTTTTATTTACAAAAATATGAGTGGGACACAATGCACATTGCCTAGTACAGAGCAGGAAAATGGGAGAGATGAGCACGATGAAGCAATATAAAATGAGTGATTTAATTAAGAGTTCCTCGGCACTGAGGTGCTCCGCACAAACAAGGTATTTTCTCGTCCTCCAATGGAAACTTGTAGTCATACGTTATTTCTTCGTTGACTCCTATAGGTTGTTTACTATAAATCACAATTTTTTTCTGGCTTTCAATTGTAATAACTTTAGCGTAACAATTCGGCTGTAAGAAAACAATAATATTCATTATTTTCCTTTCTAAAGCAAAATGAGTTTTGTAACACTTACATTGCAACTGTGGTTGATGAACCGCGCGAGATTTCCACACTTGGTCGCATCAATAATAGTATCCAAATCAATACGGAATAAATAGGAACTGCCGATACCCGTGGCTTCATATTGTGACTCGCGCAGATCGGCAACAACTGGCCTGACCATCTGCCCGACGTACTCTATCACCATCTCGTCGGCCGCTATGGGTTCCATGGCAAACAATCCCCAATCGTGAATTCCGGATTTAGCAAACTTGAGCTGCTTCTTTCGGAACTGCAAAATTTTAATAATAGTATTATTATAGCAGTACATATTTTAAACACTATTTCGGTTAAAATACCATACCTTCAGTTGATTAAATTTAAGAAGATCACTATCAGTATCTATACCAAAAGCCGTCAATAAACGTCTCTGATTACTTCTCGCTTCTCGAGATAATGCTTGCATTTTGCCGGTAAGAGCTTTCGAATTGACCTTTGGTCCATTATTTGCTAATCCGCCGCTACCGTCAAATCCACCAAGCACACGGCTACCGCCGACAGAACTATCTCGAATATCTTCGTTACGTTGAATACTTTGTGTATAATGGTGCTGCGAAAAAAAATCATCAAATTTATTAAACTATATTTCATTGTTTTGTTTTTATCAATTGTTTTTGTTAAACTTACTTTATGCTTCAATTTCTCTCTTATATCCACTTTGTAATAACCTTCGGTTCTGGCACTACCAGTCACGTGCAATCTCATATCATCTCTCTTTCGCCTCTTTGGAGGACTTGGTATATCTGTGGGTGGATGATCAACCCAATGGGTATCGTTCAACCAATAACTCTGCGAGTCGTCGGCAAGTAAAGCTTCGTAGCTTCTCCTTAGATACTCAACATCTTCCTGATCGATACCTTTCGTCAAGAACTCGTAGAGTATCTCCATCTCTGACATGAGATCGCGTTGTTTATAGACAGTCGGGGTTGCATAATGATGCGAAGGTGGTCCACAGTCTGGCAGTGACGATGGTGTTAATGTCCTATCATAATCAAATGTTGATGGCACACGTATGTTTTCTTTTTCCCGTTCGTTCTTTTCCAAAAGGTGCACATTGTTGTTTACCTGATAATAAAACATTAAATTATATATGAGTTCATAATTTCTTTTATGAAGAATATATACCAATAATTTTCTAAAATAATACCTTCGCATGCTTATTCTTTTTCTTATCCATACGATCTTTATTTACAATACTCTTCAAATCAGCCTGCTTTTTAATTTCTGGTGGTGTCAAAACAAGAGGTTGTTGTAAAGGTCGAATAGGCATTTCTTGCTGTACTTGTTGCTGTTGTAAAAGTTGTTGTTGCAACAGTTGTTGTTGTTGTAACAGTTGTTGCTGCTGCTGTTGTTCCTCAAGAGTATAGGATAAAGCATATGAATGTTCTAAATAAATTCGCACCACTTGTTGACTTGGACGTGATTCGAGAGTTTGCTGTAATTCTGTATCGGCTTGTGCTCTATTTGTAAAAAAAAAGTAATTATTTTGATTAAAATGAATCATTTAAAAAAAATATTGACAAAACAAAAAAAAATAAAATTACGCACTTCAACCTTCTGACTTCCAGGCTTTCTTCTTCTTCAGAATCGCTTGTTGGAATCTCACTAAACATTTCAATCTTTTCAGACTCTTTGAGAATTGGCTCATCGTTAATGTACCTGTCCGACATTGTTTGAAGCTTCCTAATTATGTTGGAGTCAACTGTAGGGGCCACGTTAACGTGAGGACTTGGTATTCTCGTTATAGGTTTTTTGTCTTGACCAGCAAGTGATATGAGAGCTTCTATTGCTGAACTTTCCATATTCTTTATATCGTGAGGTACATTCATGGTTAAAGGTTCTTGCTTTGCAACTGGTGCAATAATCGCTCGACCAGGCTAAGTGAATGATAATAATTTAAATAATAATTTTAATAAATACTTATTTATAAAAAAAAGATAAGTAAAAAGTTTTTCATGTTTACCCATTCTGTAGATAAAGGATGCCTTAGAATGTCGTTAGTGTTAATATTAGATTTAACATCGCTTGGAGTCTCTGCTTTTATTTCTCTGAACTCTTCTTTGGTTTCAACATACGAGTAATCCATTCGCTCAATCTCATCGTCAAAGTCAACCATTTCTGGGAAGTTATGTTCCGCATATCCGTCGATTATTTCGAGATTTGGAACGGGTGTTTGTCTACCATTTTCTGGGGTCGGACAACTCAATGCCCTCTGTATGGCAAGCTCCAAAAGTATTTCAGGATTCTGACTATTGCGTGCCAATATCCGTTTATCCGACAAGGACTCACCAAGCTATAATTAGGAATTAGAAGATTATTTTTATCTGTAAAAATAAAAATAAAAATGTACATAAGTTATAATAAAAATTTTTAAATGAACCTCATCATCTGAAGAATCACTGGAGCTGGATGAATCACTACTACTGCTACTACTGCTAGAGCTACTCTGATCCTCCGAAGACGTCGAAGACGAAGATGAGGACGATGAGCTGCTGGGAAGACTTGCAATTTGACGTTTTGATGACGGTTTTGGTGGAACAGTTGTCATTTCCGTATCACTGTCACTATCAATAACTTCAGCATTAGCCACCCTACTCTCGCGATCTGCTCGACCTTCACCCGAGTTCCGACTATCATCCTCATCTTCTTGCTGTGCTACCGGACTAGGAGCTTTAAGTTTCCGCTATAAAAAGTCATAGTTTTGTTTTAGTTTAAACTTTAATAAATAGTTAAAAGTGATTTGAAATAAAGTTAACTTACCCTAAACGATGGCATTTTCGGCATACTAGCCCTGATTCCGAGGCCAAAGCCATCGTAATTTAGGCCCAGTGGTGTAGTTGCTTGTTCCAGAAGCGTAGCAAGAGGTTGATTTTTCGGTTCTTCTTTGGCAATCGGAGGAATACTGGCTGTAGTTGTTGCTGCTGCGACATCGTTGGTGACGGTAGCAACGCTATTGGTTTTATTACCAACTATGCTAACATTCAAGCCTTTTTCTGTTTTCTTGTGATCATCCCACCAAACATCAAACAGTTTGAATGCTGTGTTTTCTACCATTTTCTTGTTGAAGTCTTTTTTTAGAATTTGTTTCAATTCATTTACTACTCGATCTAGCACCCCATTAATAGTAGGCCCCTATAAAAGTATGATTTCTTAGCATTTGAATTGATAAAATTATAGAACTCTTTCTTAAAAGAAATATTGAAAAGTAAAAATGCTTACCTGAGGATTATCTTTCGTTATACTATGATTGGCCATGGCTTGCAGTCTCGATTGAAAGTTAGGATAGTATCCACTATTTTGTGCAGCTGGTCCTAGTGGCATACCAGCAGCCGCGGACCCATGCAATGCCGTTGGTGTACCGGTCGTTTGAAACTGATTCGGAATATATGCGGCGGCAGCAGCTGCAGCAGCTGCTGTAGCATTTCCGCAATAGGGATATGGATATTGACCGGGTCTTGGCCAATGCTGTTGCTGGTGATGTTGAGGCTGTTGATGGTGATGTGCTTGGTAGAGTTGGTGGTGATTTGTAGTGGCTGGGGTCGCCACTCCTGGATAATGAGTCATGTGTGCGTAATTCGTATAGAGTTGATTTACTGACTCGTGAGTAGCAATCTAAAATTTGATATGAAAAATAAGAATTCTAATCTAATAATTAGGAATTAAACATGAAATAGAAAAATGCATACTTCTTCAATTTTTTCATCACCAGAGCTAAGTGGACTCAAAGACATGCGATCATCATCTGGAGGAGGAGGCGGTGGCGGCAGATCCTTCGGTGGTTCAGGATCTTTTTTAGATACATTTTCTATAGGTCCTTCTGTAGTCGGACTGTAACTACCTAAAAGGGCTTCATCTTCGCTCGAACTAATAATACTCCCAAGATCATCATCCACTTTTGCCGATTTCGGTATTTGACTAAAACTTTCACGTGCTTTTCGTCTCTCCCTACTTCGCTGTTGAGCTTTATGGAAGCACGCTTCGTAAGCGTCGTGCGTGAGAAACGGACTAGGTGTATTTGATAGCATTTCCTCTTCAACAGTGGATTTATCGTCTTCAGAATCACTTCCAAATTGTAAAAACGGAGGTGCCATGCCACCAGCCTTGTCTTTCAGCAACATAGCTATTCTTGTGTCAAGATCAAGAGTCTTACGCTGCTCTTCAGGAGAGTCTCGGCGAGGGTCTTTGGTTGGTGTCTGGAGAGCCGAAGTATCTGACTCCACTGGCGAGTTCGTTGCAATATTCGAATCCTTTTTCTTCGATGAAACAATGGAAAGTTTTGAATTTGTGGGTGGTAACTCGTTGCTAACAGGTGTACCTCGATTGGAAACATTTGGTGGTATTGCAAGTATTGGGTTATCGGACGGTAAGGCACCTGGAGGTGGCCAAGAAGTGTTTGGAGGATAAACAGCACCTCGACTATCAGGTGCTGCAGAATTAGGCCACCAAACACCTGCATTTTGCTGGTTTATTAAATTTTGTTGCTGTGGAGGTACACTTTGAGATAAATTTCCCATATAATTAGGTGTTTGATTAGGTATTTGGTGATGATGAGACTGTTGATGATGATGGTGGTGAAAATTACCATAGTAATAATCATAATTGCTTGCTGGCGTAGAATTCTGAGAATAATTATTGGGATAGTTTAAATCACTGGGAGCTGTACAATATCCTAAATCACCACTACTGGTACTTGTACCACCAGGAGTTGGATAATCACGATATGAAGCAGAAACTTTACTTGCAAATCTTGAATTCTCTATATGTGAATCTCTATTTTTATCAAGATTTGACTTTTTATTATGCCTACTATAATCATCTCTATCATCTGTATTTAGCGTTGATCCTTTATCAACCACAGGTGTTAGCCCTCTTTTGTTTTGCTCAACCTCAGTCTGAAAAACCAACACAAAAATAAATAAGTATTGAAAGTGTACACCAGGTAACTAAATAAAAATATTGAATGTAAGTTAAAATAATCTCACCTTTATTGAAACTGGTGGTGGAACTGTAGAAACTGGTGGTACTGGTGGTTCTTCCTTCACCTTTTTCTCAATTTTTTTCTCTACTTTTTTCTCTGTAGTTAAGTCTTCATAAAGTTTTCTACACTCATCACCAAAAGCATCCAAGAAAACCCTTAACACTTTACCCATTACAGATGTATTATTTAATTTTTCTACACAAGCTTTGGAAGCCTTTGTAGTTTCAAACACAACTCTTGCTATTCCAAGATGTTTGTTTGTAATAGGATGATAATATATTGTTAACTCTTCAGTTGCACCAAACTTTTGAACCATATCAGACAGAAAAGTCCTATCAATATTATCATTTAAATGACAAAAAGTCACTTCTAAGGGGGGTGGTTCACCACAGTAATTGGCATCAATCTTAAACCTTGGTACAGGTAAATCAAGTTTATCTAACCTTGTCCATATTCGAGTCAATTGGGAACGAGGGTCTCGCACTTGTACTATAGGGTATGTGGGATCACCAGGCACAAGACCATCATATCTGTACACTTTGGTTGCTCCCTTCTTTAAAAATGGGTCCACTAACAATTTATAATTTCTGGGTTTCTGTGGCACAGGTGGTCCACTGCCACTGGAGCCACTAATCGATTCCTTCTGTGGTGGCTGTACTTGGCCATGATTGTGCTTGGCGGACACCTGATGTGGTGGGTGGTGTGGGTGATGGTGATGGTGGCTTGGCGCAATGGAATTATGGGAGCTGCTATTGTGTGAATGGTGATGATGTGAGGAAGTGGAGGACGAGGATGAGCCACCACTGCCACTCTGGGAATGGTGATGGGGATGGTGGTGATGATGGTGGTGGTGATGGTGTGAGTGCGAGTGCCCATGTCCATGTCCATGTCTATCCATGCCGTTCATTGCCAGCAAGCATCATCCATTCGTAAGAGGTTCTTTCTTTCAACTCGACCTCGAGTCAGCTGTAACTGCGGCTCCCTTGCAAGCGGCTATCCTGTCCTTAGTTTTCTGGCACCGAGCATTCGACGCCGTTGTTGATTTCGCCGTAGAGAGGCACTTGTAAGCTGCGAGTTTCATTGAGCCACTAGCGAGGGAAGAACCTCGACTCTGAAATCTCGGCAAAAATTCGATTTTCTGTATATTTCTGTTTCTCCTTTCACTCTGTCTAATCTTCTTCTGTTTCTATTTATCTTAATTAACTCGACGTCAACGACGACGACGTTTTTTCAATTTATTTAGCTCATCTAAAATCTGCAGTCTCTTCTAAACTACTCGTTGCTTTGTACTTTCATCGGTAAACTTTCAGTTATTTCTTCAAAAGCTTCTCTCAGTAATCGAAACAAGTCAGGATTCGCAGTAATATCGTAAGATCCACAGAGTCCTATGTACTCTTATAGAGTCGTCGTCAAAAACTAGTATGAGAGCAACATAACCTCAACAGAAATCGGCGCGCACGGTTGAACCATCGATTTTTCCTCAATTCTGCCTGTTCTCTTCTTCCTCGATTCGTCCAACAGGAACGATCTCTTCAACTATGAGCCCTTCCACTTCCTGTTAGCTTAAATGAGCGGTCCCTTAACTTTTCTCCCTTCGAAGCGATTCTCTTCTGCTTTTGAAGTTTTCGCGAGAGAGTGCAGGCAGGTTCTGTGGCTGTGTGCTCTACGCGCTATACGTCGTTTTCTTCTCTCCCTTGCGCGCAGCCCACACGACACCAAGGGAAATACCGTGTGTTTTCGTACTCGTGTAAGCTGCGTGTATGTACGAAACCTCACTCCCTCTACGCTTGTACGTACACGCACGATGGGCGATTTTTTTCTCAATTTGCGATTTCGCGCATATATGCCCTCCAGTGCGTGCTCTGCCCAGTCGCCAGCTGTATACGCAAGCGCACATGTGTTTATTTTCTAACGCGGGGGGCTTAGAGAAAAAAACGCGACGCTCGAAGTCCTAATTGTTTCGAGGTTTTTGTCTGCGAGTTCAGACGCTGCTTCTTCCTTGTTTTCTCGACACTGAAGCGCGTGCATTGTTTACATGGAAACGTGAAATTCCTGAATGCTTGTTTCATTTTATTTTCTATACCCTTTCTTAATGATGCAAATTCCGTTTCTGTTTACGCCTATTGAATATAATCAAAAGCATATGCCGCAGTGGTTTCCAGGGCTTCAAATTTTCAAGGAGGTTATGATAAGGCCATAAATTCGTTTTAAATTTTTTTTTGGTGAATGTACAATTAAATCGTACACGCATACAGAGGCTTTCGCGGAAAAAAATAAAAATAAGAAAGGAGAGGGAGAAGGTTGCGCACGCGCAGATTGCACCACTGCCGCCATTTGCATCTTCACAATGTTCCTCGTCTGCTACTCGTAACGCGGATCTTCCCGATCTCGTGTGAAACTTTTTTTCGGCAATAAAAGGTTTTGCATCGACCTTTAAAGTTCAGTAGCGTTCGAAAAGCGACTCACGAAATTCGTGAAGAAATGTCGGTCTTCTGGTCATTTATCAACAGTTTCGCCCCGACTGTTAGGGCACAAGAAGACGAAGAGGAATTAGTCGACCCGCAAAAAGTATTGCGGGTAAGTCATGTATAAGCATTGCTTCTCGAAAATATGTTACGTAACTTTATTTAAGGGAAAAAATCTGAACGAGCTCTGTACCGATTTCAAAATAAACCACGATCACATCTTCATTGATCTATCCACTTTGAACTGTCTAGTTTTTTTACCCTTATAAACATGATTCGAAGTTGGCATAGAGGTTATTCAGATGATTTTCAGTAAATGATATTTCTACATTTTCCTGGTTTTTCTTTTAGGAAAAGTGTTCCCAAACTCAGAAATGCGCTGCTTTTCAAGAAAAACTAAACACCTGCAATGATCGAGTTAATTCCAGAAGCAATACAACTGAAACTTGTGTGGAAGAGGTTATTGACTACATCAGCTGCATAGATCACTGTGCCGCCAAAACTCTATTTAGTAAACTAAAGTAATTTTATAATTAAGAACTAGAATGAGGTTTCATAAATCTTAGTTGTCTTCGCCATTTGTCTATTGTACATAGAGAAGAGCGGTAAAGAACAGTGACAAACTTTTGGACTGAGTCCTCTAAGTCAATGTTACAATGAATCATGTTAATGAACCATAATAAAACATGTTAAATTAAGTTTCCCAATATTTGAAATTTTTTATAACACTTTTATCAAATTTTTTCATTGTTTATATATTTGTGTCTTTTGATACTCCTAGCGTTGCATAAACTTAAAAATATGTGGTAAATTCGTAAATAAGAAAACAAAATTTACAAAATTGTAATACAACATCAATTATGTTTATTATTTATTAAGATTAATGCTAAGTAATAACTAATCAGTTGATTCTTAAGCTTAAGAAATGATTTAATTACAGCTGCTTCTAATAGTCAAAATTTTAATTATATTAATTTGAATTAATTAAAATCTTTAATACATTATTCAAAAATAAAGAATTTCGTATTATTTTACTTCTAGACTCTAAAATCTCATTACTATTAGGAAATATCTTCAATTCCAGAAAATGGAATTTCATTAAATAATCATAATAAATGTTTTAACAATTAAAGGATTTATCGTACAAAGTAATAACAGAAAAAATTACAGTTTTAGATGGCAATTTATTTATGAATTATATATCAATATATATATACAGACCACAATTATTATATTCTGATAAAAATTTGTCAGCAAATCTCTCTTTGTGCACAAAATTACAAAATATAACAATTACATATCACGTGCACACAGAAAAATATATGTGACTATACAAACATGAATTATCTTGGACTCTAAGTTAAATATAATTCACTTTTTTAATTATTCCTTTTATATCTGTGCACAAACATAATGAGTGATAAATCTAATGCTGCCTGATATAGTAGAGCGAAAAATAAAGTCCCTTACACTCAAATTTGTCCAAGTATTTCAATTATATATCTTGATCTTTGAAGTTAAATGAACTCTAGTAACAAATCATTTTTATTTCTTTTTCTTATGTACTAAAAATAATCTTAATCTATATGCAAAATCAACTCAAATTCTACAACTATTTTTGTATAAATTCATATGTGTTATTTCATTATTGTAAAATTCTATATTCGTGCTAATTTCAAGTAATATAATTCATTTCAAACTAATCTACAAAAAAAACTTGAAATCTCACAGTCACTTTGGCACATTCTCTCTCAAATTATTTACTTATCGATAGTCCATCAATCATAACTAAAATTTATAGAATAATTTTTACATTCAAGCCAAGTTTAGCACATTCTTTCTAGTAACGAATATCAATCAATTCGAAGCATATTTATTTATGCTATATTCTTTAAGTTTTTTTTTCTCATTACAAAAGGATGTTGAATTCTAAAAGACATGCGCACATACATACTAATATATATAATATAGCTTGAAAATATTTAACATAATCCAATGTTCAATGAGAATAATCGAAATATAGCGCAATACTTATAGAAATGTCACTAATATTTATAAACTCCAATCAGTCTGTTTTTAAAATGAAAAATCACTTTCAAATTTCTAAATGTTACAATTTTATAATAAGGAAAATAAAAAATTGCATTCAATCGAAATTTCAAAATGAATTTTCACCATAAAATATGCAAATATTGGTGCAAAAACAATAGGCATAAGCCAAATGTTACTTAAAATTTATTTAAAAAATTAAAAGTTCTAATATTAACCAAAAATAAAGCACCTTATATAATATATTTATTCTACTTGTTACGCATACTAATGAATTATTTCGTCATAATATTTTCAATAAGCACTTACGAAATCACTTTATTAAATTGCAATTATTTTACTCGCATTAAATGTTTTCATTAACATGTTAATCATTATCTAAAACACGCTGTTTTTTTTTAAACACAAGGCAAACAATTAATTAATTTTAACTAAATTTCATGATATATATGTATATATATAAATGTTAAGAATATGATACCATTTACCTCATATTACAGTGGATTCGTTTAAATCAAAGTTCAATAAATGTGGTCATTTAAAAAATTTAAACATGACATTCATTATTAAGCAGCGATTTTTTGTAAGATATTAATTACTTCCGTAAAAAAAAAATTTGTTTTCACTTAATGGTCGGTATATTTTTTACAAGAAATTAATTAAGCATTAGCTCCATATAATGCATGAAATTCATATGCATAAAAAACAAGAACATTATAAGAAAAATTGATCAACGGATAGTTCAATATTGATGTGATTAATGACTTTAAAAATACGCGATTACACTAAATATAATTTCCATCGCAACGAACTTAGCTTGATTGATTGATTTTCAATGAATACGTCTTTAGTGCTGAAATTCTAATATCACGAGTCGAATAAGAAATTCTCGTATATTTGCAATAAACCATGAGTGTACGAGATTCGCCTTATTAGCTAAAATTTTCAAGTTCGTTTTAAAAAATGTTTACGTAATAAATCACATTATAACAATCGTTCTTTAATTTTATATCTCGCTAATTCTGTGCCTACACGACATCACCGTGAAATATCAAGTATACGAGGATGCGCCATGTAAAAAAATTCATGTGGCGCAAGAGATCGTTTTTGAAATAAACCTTATTTGCTCTTCAAGTTTTTCTAATTCCTATTTTCATTTCAATGCTTTCATGGCGGAATCGCCGAAGCGTACCGTAATAGCTATGCTAATAGCTAGAGTTTCGTATTCAATTCTCAAGGCATGTCAATAAATGACCGAAGATTATTTGCGAAGATTTAAGAAGAAGCTCTTAATCAAGCTGAATCTTGAAAAAGCCTTTTCTTAAAATGGTGCACAATTTTTCCGATAGAACCGTCGATCGCTTATGATACATTATCCTAGAGTGAAAAAACCATTTTTTTTATTGATTTTGTGTACGTCGATCGCCGATTATATTCTCTAACTTTCTGGTAACAGATGTTATCGACGTAGTCATTATTTTTTTACCAGATGGTTCAACAGAGTCGGATATTTCTGACTCATCAGCAAGCAATCGTTTACCAACACATTTTCTTGCATCAATTGATGTTACCATTTTGTTGATTGATTCCAGATCCTAGAAAAAAATCAGTTTATAGAAGAATTATAAAAAATTAGTCATTAAAGTTGTATTTTTGCTATTGAGTATATAAATGAATATTTAAAAGAAAATTTATTAAATAGTTTTAGAGTCTGCCTAAGGACCTCCTTAAAAAGTTACTTTTTGCTTAGTTTAAGTATACACATACTCTGATGCCTCTTTCTTTGACTAATTGCAATAATTTTATCGAAAAAACATGAAAATTATAATTTTAATGTTTCAAACATGAGAGTAATAATTTTACTAGTTTAATGAACTTATTATTAAATATTTGATAAGTAAAAAAAATACTTTTAACACATATCAAATATATAAATTATCGAACATCATTACCTTGGCTGGACTACGATTAAAGCAGTAATTTAACGTAGGTGCTGGAGAAGCTGCAATTTCTTTAGGATCAAGTACACGAGTCATAACGCTTTCAGTGACTCTTCTGATTGGAGAATTATTTATAATTGTTCGGGCCTTAGGTAAGGGACTCAACGTTAGATTAGAAACACTGCCTTCTGAAGCTCCTAGTCTTTTCGCAAAGTCTTTGACTTCGGGAACATAAACGGTATTGTAGAATTTGATAAGATCGCCGCGCTCTTCCGAGCCGTAAATGCGAGAAGTTGCTGCCATGTCTGAAGGCGTCGGAGGTGCCACATTATTTGCTTGGTTGCACCTGTGAAACAAAAATTAAGTTAAAAATATATGTATTTATGAATACTAAAAGAAAAATGTAGAAATTTTTGTAGAAGTCTAATTAATTTAAATTATACGTACCGATTTCCGTTTTCAATGACGGTCTCGGCATTATACTCGACATTTCTACTTATTAACACCGAACGATAGATGTGTGATTCGGCTTGAGGCTGAAGTCTGTAGCAGCGCATGATCTCTGTGAAAGAATTCTTCTCAATTTTATTAAGTTTACAAGTAACGTAAATTGCAGACATCAAGATTTGATCTAAATGCCGATCCTTCATTAAGTGTGTTCTTTCTTTTACAGAGTGCTCGAAAATTGTCCAAATTTTTCTTTTGACTTCAATGTCGTTAATCAACAAAGAGTTGCAAATGGTTTGCATTCGTGTCACTGTCAAATTGTAGAATTTGCGGAAAAACAATGCGAGTGAACCTGTTCGACGTGGTTTACTTTGATCACGATTCACGGTAGCAATAGGAGTACTTGTAGATGGACCACATCCATTTCTTTGATCAGCTACATTCACCAGACGTGATAAAAGACCTACTCCACCTACTTTCAGAACACTTTGAGCGGTTTGCTGTTTTGTTTCATTGAAGAGACGCTTCTTTGCTACCCCCGACGGCGCAACTGGCGATTGGAATCTAAAGAAAAAATTAGATTAAATAAATTAATAATTAATTTTTTAATTAAGTAAAGTAAAATTTACCTTTCCGAAGCAGACGAAATAGGACTTTGTGGAACATCATCACGATGTGCTCCTCTGTCTAAGGCAATTCTTCTTAAAACCGGTTGTCCAGGGGTATTTGGATCAACTAAATCAAAAGTTCCCGGTAAAGCCACATCTTCGTACGATGGAACACCACCATCGCAATTTTGAAGTGCTTGCCATAGAGGGCTTCCTGATTTCCAGGCTAATGATTCAAGAATCATTTCTTCAATTCGATTTAAATGCTTGACCATGTCACGTGTCAGTTGATCCACAGCAACTTTAACAATAACTTCTATAACTTTATAGAAGAAATAAGCTTCTAGGTTTAAAGCCTTTAAAATCCACGGAAAAGTTCTATCTTTATTTTGGTATGAATAAACAACAATTTCGCAACAACATGCGAATAAACATTGAAGAAATACGTCATTTTTCAACAAAATCTGTTGGATAATAAATTAAAATTTAATTAAATAAAATATACTTTAAAAAATAAAAAAATTTAGTAAATAAAAACTTACCGATGCATCGAAATTTTGTTTCTTAGACATTTCATCATTTAAAACAAGTTCTAAAACTTTATAAAAGAGCGTTTGTGCAGATTGTAAACGCTTCTTTCCAAAATCTAAGCAAGAATTATCAGATTGATCAACAACTCTCGGCGAATATGCATCGCAAAACATTTTCCCAAATTCTTGAACTTTTGTATCAACAAAAGTTTGAATGTCCTGTGAACTGCTTTTGAATATCTCTAAAAGATTTTCAGATGGTAAGGCTTGACATCCTACCAATAAAGTCTGCAAACGAATAACGCTTTGCGTCGGATTTGCTGAGGGAACAGCATTAGTTACATCTTTTGTTTTTAAATATTTACGACCCGTCAAAGGAGTCGGAGGTGCCCAGTGTGACATCTGTATAAAGATATAAAATTAAGAATATTGTCCTTTATAATTATTTACATTTTACGCAATTTTGAAAATAAAATATATTTACCGCTCCTAATTGTTCCTTTTTAGACTGAAACTGCTCCTGTAGATCGCTCATATTCATCATTTTGGATGGAGACGATCCAATATTACTTATAGAATCTGGACCTGGAGCACAAAAGAAATTGAAGAAATTAAAATACAAAATATAATTTTACTACAAATAATCGAAGTATCAATATACATTAAGTAATATTAAAATATTGATTGAATTATTTAATTTAATATAAGCTATTGTGTGTTATATCTTATTATTTAAGTTAGCAAAAAATTATATACTGTTTAAGACTAAGCATGAAATTTCAATATTTGTTTAAATAGCTAGTTTACCAAATTTATTTAATTTTGATAATTTTTTAAAGTGTGTTTGTATTTTCAGCTGATTCTTGATTGAATCACTTTTTTTTTTAAAGCAAACCTACCTTTAAATAACTTAGGCCTAGCTACTTCTCCATCAAAACCTCTTATTTGTATTACACCATCTAGTCTTGTTCTTCTCCATTCAGCTGAATATCAGAATGATGGTAAAGCAGGCACACATTGGTTAGCAGCAGAAAATGAAAGGGGTTGATGAACAAGGAGAAAAAAGAAAAAAAAAAGAACAAAATCAAGCTATAAATAAAAAAAACAAAACAATACAAAACAAAAACAAGATGGAATAAAAATGGCAAGTCATCTAAGTAAAACTTTTAATTGTTATTTACAAATATAAGTATTCATTAATTTTTCTATAAATATTAATTTAGAAGTTAACAAATTTAAATATAATTGGAAAATTATTAATTTTTCATCATAATATATGAATTAATTTTTAAAAATAAAGACTTGTGGTGTAAAATATAGCAAGTTGTTGGTGCACTGCATGTGTGCTACTTGCATGATACCAATATTCCAAGCATAGCATTCAACAGTAATAAATAAATTAAAGTATTTTTACCTAAAAATATTCTTTCATCAAGATCTCCAACACTGAGGACATGCTGCTCATAGGCTTTGTTGATAGCTTTGCTGTTTCCATCAAAATTCAGTGCCTCTAAAATGCCTGAAAAGTTGGATTGATCTCCTCTAATAGTTTTTTCATTGAATAATTTTCTCATGTAAGGTTTCAAAGAATACTCTTTGATTCCAATGGCCTCCACTGCAATAGCATTGTGACGTTCACAGAGTAAACTAACAATGCAATTTGCAGACTCTGGTGGAGTGAAATCCTCATCATTGAAATTTTCAGGTAAACCTTTAAGAAATATAACATTTTTTTTTTAATTTTAAAACATGCATACAATTTGAACATGAATATGATTAACATTTATAATTGAAAAAAAAATCGAAAAACTGTAAATTATATAACTTTATTCACCTGGAAAATCAGGATTTAACAAATCCTTTCTGTTTGCTAACAATGCATTGCTGTACAATAAATCACAGCAAACCAATAATAAATGGTAAGAATTAACAAGATCATCAGAGATGGTAGAGATTCCGCTTTTAATGCAAATGAAAAGCGACCAACCAAATTCAAATAATCTAGAAGGAGTACATGGAACAGTCTTATGTCGTCTTGATCTTGTTGCTTTTCCAATATCATCAACTGGGGTTTTGAAAATATTAGTAAATATAGGCTGGTACTTCTGGAATATTACTGAGGACACTGAAAAATTTCTTTGCAGTGCCTCTATCCGAGCACCGAAGTCCAGTGGCATATTACACATATCTGTCCAAGATTTACTTTTAATAAAAAATTCTAGCAAAGGTAAATTGCAAAGTCTAAGAAGTCTGGTGAGGGAAACGCAGTTTCCCTGAATGTTTGTATTACTTTTGCCTACAGTAGGGGTGGTAGCCTTTCGACATGCAACGTACAAAGCACAGCCTATCCAGTGAAGTTGATCCCCCTTTAAAAAAACCAGTTTATCAGTTAATATTCAACATATTACCTTAGAAATATAAAGAATCCTTGAAAAAGGTTCAAAGAAGCCACAGAAACCAAAAAATTTATAAAAAGTAGGTGGTAATTAAGAGTAAATAAACAATAATTTACCTCGAGGGTGTAGTGCTGCCTTATGTTCTCGTAAGATCTCCAGGCCTCGTTAGCTGCGCTTGCATCCATGTTGAGCTTTTGGCATAGGTCCTGGTGCTTCATGAACGTTGAGTCCTCGATATCGTCGGACTGGCCCATTTTTCTCTGCGGTGTTCGGTTGCCGTCGAGAGAAAAACACGGGGAAACGCGTGGGGCTTATCGCACCCCGAGATGAAAGGGGAAAAAACACGAAAGAAGGTATTATCGGCTACCGAGTACCGCGATTCACACGCAGAATTGACACTCGCGAGATTCGTCAACACCCGTACGCTTGCGTGTAGTCATCTATCCCACACAGACAGAGTGCAAGTGCACAACACAACAGCGGACTGCCGACTGCCAGCCACACCAGTATATTCCACTACAGAGATAGCACGTCTTTGCGCGGGAAACAGTATGCTGTCGCCGCCATCTTTCTGCCAGCTTGGCGCGCTTTGCCCAACTTTACAACCCTTACCCGGGCCGACCCAACCTATTTTTAACCAAACTTTTTAATAATTTTTCATTGAATACTTTTGGAACTGCCTTCGACATGCATTTTAGTGTATTTAATTTGTTTTTTTGGCTTCTTGAGGTGGTGTCCAAAGGAAATTTTTCTCTATT
The DNA here is from genome assembly GCA_035047165.1 of Ormyrus rosae. Classification (NCBI taxonomy): domain Eukaryota; kingdom Metazoa; phylum Arthropoda; class Insecta; order Hymenoptera; family Ormyridae; genus Ormyrus; species Ormyrus rosae. The sequence continues at coordinate 10,521,107 of JAWWML010000032.1, forward strand.
TTTTAACCCAAATGTCGAGATGCATGCGCGCGTCGCTGACGCGCCTGCATTTCCCGCCTTGCTTCTGATTGGTCGGCTCTGCTGGTACAGCATTATGGACGGCGCGAAGCGCGAAAGGCGTGTTCGTTCGCCACATACAGCTAAATATATATATAGATATGTACATACTCAACAATATACACGTAACACGTGCATCATACATGCATAGGCATATATATTATGTATATATAGATAACATTTCAGTATTTTCAACCCTTTTTTAGGTTATATATCGTTTTATCACATAAGAGAGCTGCGATTGGTTAATTTTGTTTATTTGACCAATCATGGCTTAGAATCAGTGGCATAGCGCACGGCACACGGCCTAAGTATCATGAGTTTAGAAATATGTACATTTTCAGCATTTATTATTTACAGTAGAGAATCAACCCTAAAATGTTAATGAAATAATAATTTAAATGTTCTTTTGTATATTGCAGTAAAATCGTAGAACGAAATTTTTATTTTTATTTTTTCGAATGCTATATAAGACAATTTTTTTAAGAAAGTGTAAATAAATAGTCATAATATTTATCAGTATTTTGATATTACAGGTTTCCATCAATAAATATGCAATTAAGATGCATATGTACCAGTGCAAGATGGCACTCCCAAATGGGAAAAATTGTAAATAAAGTAATGAGTGTTAATCAAACTAAAAAGTAAGTTGTTTTTTACTTCTGAATCTTAATTTTACTTCATTAATGTTTTCTTTACTAAAACAAATCTAAACACAAAATTGTAGAAGCAAACGTAAACAAACATCTCAGCCGATTCCAGCTATTCCACAGATCTCTAAATCCCCTCGTGGAGTACAAAAACCTAAAACTCATAGTGATAGAAGAGTGGTGGTTTTGAATAAAATTTTTATGAAACATATAACTGATCTGATGTCCACTGGAGAAGTTGCTTCACAATTAGTTGGAAGGGGTATAGAAGTGACACATGTAAAAGTAGCACCTGATTTCAGTATAGTAAATGTTTACTGGATTGCCAAAAATGATGCAGATGCAAATAAAAAAACTGAAGAAATTTTGAAGGCTTCTGCTGGTCATTTATACCATGAATTGAGTCAACTGCATGTTATAGGTGTAGTTCCACCAATAGCTTTTGTTAAAAATAAGAAGTATGCTGCTGTAAAAGATGTAGAAGATAGATTGGCAAAAATAGATTTTGGAGATGACTTTGTACCAAGTGCTTACATATGTAAAAATAATATTTCAATTCTTGAAACTTCGTTACCACCTAACTTAAAAACTAAAATTTCTGAACTGAGCAAAGAAATATCTGAAGAAGAACCAGAGGAAGATTTAGTCATACCAGAGATGAGACACAATGTATTAGGTTTTGATCATTCTGTCATCATGAAGAAGGTTAATAGTTTTTCTGCTTTTACTTTTAGTACTAAATGAATATTATGTTTTCGTTTTTTATTTCTTTTTTTTTTAAACCAAGTTACTTATTTGTAGCATATGCAAGATAATATACAAAATAAATAAATGCTAAAATTTATGTTTTTTATAGATTAAAGCTTCTCTAAGCAAATCAAAAATGGCTGAAGAAAATAGAATTATCCAAACTCCTCTTGAAACAATCACTAAAAATCAAGTAACACCAGAAGAAGTAGCCAGTTTCTTGTCAAATAAAGAAGAACAACAATTATTTAACGATTTCTTAAAAAAACGCAGATCACAACGTGATAAAAGATTAAAAGCTCGACCTTTAAGAGAAGTTAAATTAGAAGAAGAAGAAGAATGGGCAGAAAGGATGAATGACATTGATTATTATAGTGATTATGAATGCGACTATGTTGATGAAAATGAAAACGCAGAATCAGACCAAAAGTAATTTCCTATGAGAAGTATTTTGTTATAAAATTGTAAATAATATTTAAAATATAGTTTATAAAAATATATGTTATTATTAAATTTAAATTTCTTTTTTTATTTAGAATGACATTATTATTAACAAATAAGTATTTAAAAACCACTTTATTTCTAATTTTAGCCTACTGAATAAAAATATTCTTAAAATAAGTTTCCAAAAATATTTTTATGATATTAATTTTCTTTTTAATTTAAAAATAGACATTTTTCCTATATTATACTTGATTTACAATGACCTATTTAACATGTCTCAAAATTTATTTTAAGTTAATCTACGTAGTTTACAGATCGTGGAGAAACATAAAATCATAATTTATTGTAAGGATTTTATTTTTCAAACTGAAATATATATTCATTCGAAATATATTTAATTGGAACAACTTAATAATAATGAAGTTTAATGAACATACAGCATTCTTTAGTATATTTGATTATTAGTAAATAATGATTTAATAATTAACAGAGCAAGTATTTTTGGAATGGACTTTATAACATTTTCATTTTACTCGGCACCAATCTGGAGTACATCAAAACAGACAGCACAGACTCTCACAGGTTTATTCAGCCCAAATTTCAGAATTGGAACATCTTGTGCAGAACACTTACTGCATAGAATTCTTCCACAATGACGACTGCAAAAAAATTAAAAATAAATAATCAAATAAAATTATATTAATTTCGAAAATTCATTAAGAAATTACCAATGATGTCTCCGCATCGTCAATGAAAATTTTGTGCCGCATTCTAGGCACAGGTCTTTATCAGCCCAAGGGGCCTCTTGCGTTAGCGATTCTAACAGTCTATAAAGTAATTGTTTCGTTGCCACTTGGTAATTAAAAATCGTTATACCGTCTTTGTTCATAGATCCTAAACAAGCACCGAACTTCACAAGTGTCCGGCACAAATTGCCATTGCCCTTCATATAAGCTATCAGCAGTGGAGTATTACCATCCAAGTCTATAACGATATGAATTGCCCTTTAATTCTTTAAACTACGATGGAAATGAAATTTCTTAATAAATTTTATGCAATTTTTACCTGCATTATTTAGAGGATATTCCGCCATACATTCGAAAAAAAGCTCACAAATAGTGGCTGCGTTATCGCGACCATATCTCGCAAGCTCATGTAGCGGATTCCTTCCCTTAAGGTTCACAGCTTCCGCGTCAAGCGTACACTCTGTCAACAGAGTTCGCACTACGGTCACGTGTCCTTCTCTTACAGCAACATGCAATGCATTATCCCCATCCGCATTTACAGCATCGAAGTTGATGTTATTCTGAATAAAGTAAATACAATTTCATATTCAATAATTTTCAATTGAGAAAAATTTTCTCAAACTTACCTGTAACAACGCTGAAACAACAGCCGCGTGTCCAGCTCTTGCAGCTGCGTGTAAAGCCGTATTTCTGTGAGCGTCTGTATCGTTGACTCTTGCACCAGCTAGGATCAAACTTCGAACTAACATTTCATTACCCGATATGGCAGCTAAATGCAGAGGCGGTGTTTGTGTTACATCTTGTACCCTTGAATTTACATCTACCTGCAAAAGAAAGGACCGAATTTAAGTTCCAGTTGGATTTTAAATTCGTTTTCTCTTACCTGAATTGATAATAAAAACAATATGCTCTCCATGTCGTTCTTTTGAATAGCCGTGTGTAAAAAGTTTCTACCCTTATTGTCAAATTGCTCCGCGGCTGAGGGCAATCTACCCAAAATTGCCTGTGCAGCCTTATTATTCCTTACAGCTAGTGCAGTTGCAAACGGACTCTGTCCCTTCTTATCTCTCAGTGATAAATTAATATTTGGATGACAGAGTAGTAGTGCTATGATTGGGGCATGCTGATTCTGTATGGCTATATGCACTGGCGTTTTACCCTCTGCATCTCTCGCATTCACATTAGCTCCATGTTCTATCAGTGTCTGTACAACCTGTGGATAAAATAGTTTAAAGCATCAATTTTACACTTCAAAATTATTAATGTAAAACTATATTTTAAAAATCTCCGAGTTAGAAAAGATTTTAAGACGATCCTCACCTGCTCCAGACCCCACTGGCAGCAGAGATGCAGCGGCGTGCACTCGTCGCGAGCTTCGTCGCCGCCGGTGCCGTTGGGTCCGGGCCTGCGGGGCGAGTTCAGATCGCAGCCGCTGCGGATGAGGAATTGCGCGACGTCCTCGCGGTTCTCGTCGATGGCCTTGTGCAGGAGGGTCTGCTCGCAGCCGTCGGGTCCCGCCTGCCAGCAGTCCGGATCGGCGCCGTGAGCGACGAGGCTCGAGGCCACGTCCTCCTGCTCGGTCTCTAACGCGTCCCACAGCGGACAGCCCACCGACGTGTCCGCGCCGCGACGGCACAGAGCCTCCACCACGTCGGCCAGCCGGCAGTGGACGCTCAGCTGCAGCGCCGTCTCGCCGTTCAACGTTCTGCTCGAGCGGCGGGTGAACATTTTTGTTTATTCGTTTAATCGATAAATTGTGCCTTTTTTTTTTGGTAAATCATTAAATAAGAAAATTATTCACGAAAGAAAACTTTATCGATCGATCGACGTACTGGATAGAAAAACGTGATTGCCTGACTATCAGTCGATATTGACTACTGGAAGCTGGCGGCCAACATAATTTACTACCACCCGCAGCTGCTCATTACCTGGCATTCATATCAGCGCCGTGCTCCAGCAAGAAAATCGCGCTGCTCGAGTCTTCCTTGAGAATCGCCTGGTGCAAGGCGGTGTGTCCTGCCTCGTTCCTCTGCTCCAAATCTGCCCCGGAGTCGATGAGCGCCGAGAGTATCTCCCGGTTCTTGGGCACGGCGCTCAGAGCGAGACCGAGCGGAGTGTCGGCGTCCTTGTTCTTGGTGACGAGCAGCTCCTTGCGCTCGTCGAAGCTGGGCGTCGCGTCCAGCAGGCTGCGGAGCGCGTCCAGCCGGCCGTGAGCGACCGCCAGATGGACGGCCGTGTCGCCGGACAGCGTGCGACCGCTCAGAAGGCTCGGGCACCGTTCCAGCAGGCGACGGCACAGCCTGGCTAAGCCGGAACGGGCCGCCTCGTGCAGTACCGTCCAGCCGTCTCGGTTGCGCGCCTCCAGGACCTCGGGCTCGGAGCGCCATTTCTTTTTGGATTTTTCGTCTGCGGGTTCAAAAGGTTCAATTGAGAGAATTGGAAAAACGTTTCTTCTCTATAATTCCGCAATTGAAAGCGCCCATAAATTATTCATCGAAAAAGAATTAAAATATGCACAAATATTACGGTACACTGTGTAATTTTCTTCAAACGATGAATTCTTCCCAAACAATTCTTACGAAAACTGAATATTAATTTCATCGCCTAACCCCAAACTCCCCCTAAACGCACTCCTCGTCTCAACCCCGTCGTCCAACTCACCTTTGACCTCCGCCTGCTGGCACGGCTCGAGCAGGAAGATCGCGGCGTCCTCGCGCGCCTCCCTCGCCAGCCGGTGCAGTAGGCTGTCGGCCTCGTCCCCGGGATAGCGGGGATTCGACGCGGCGCCGCGCGCCAGCAGCCTCGCCGCCCCCGCCTCGAAGCTCGGCTCGCTCAGCAGGGCCATGCAGAGGGCCGTGTCGCCCTGCTTCGTACGCAGGTCCACCTCCGCCCCCTCCGCTTCTAGCAGCAGCTCCAGCAGGGCCTCGTTACGCTCCGCGACGCAGCAGTGCAGCGGCGTCCTGACGGGGGGAAAGGGTTTTTTTTACGTTTTGCGAAAGAGCTTACTGCCTGGGGTAATTTGTTTTTTTAAAATAAGTTGTGGGAGATAACGTATTTTTGAATTCATTGTTAATGGTGAATTTCTGATTGATTAACGACACCGCACGTGTTTGAGCGCCGGTAAAAAAAAAAAACTATTCCGACGGGCTAATTAATTTTCCTAAGCGACAGAACGAGATCAGTGTTAAGGAATTAACTCGGCTTTATGACGCGGAAGGGGGGCTAATCGAGCATCGTAAAATTACGCAGTTGTTCGGTGCGTGAACGCATCAACTGGAATATATGGGTTGAGGCCACTGAATAGACGGACTATTAAAAGTTCTACGTATAGGATATAGATATCCCCGCGTCAAATGCGTCATTACGATAGCGGCCGCGCTGATAAATTAATTAAAACACGTGTTTCGCTTCCATTTGCATTTATCAAGTTTTTTCTTTTTCTTTTTGTGTTCTTATTAAAAGGCTCGGTTATGCAGATAGCGTCTCGCGTAGATTTCTCTCCCGTTTGTTTACTCGCTGCAAAATAATACCTAGAAGAGACACGCGGCAGTCTCCATTCTTATTAAAGCGGAAATAATATCGCATTCAACTGGCAGGGAATTTTTGCATTTTTTTTTTTTTTTTCGTACGACAATATTTTTCATGGCGGTTGTTGTGGAATTGTTTGTGTCGCCAGGAATGCCCGACTCGGTTTTCAGCGCATTTTCTTTAAATTACTCAACACCTTTGTTAAAGAAGCTATTGCACATTTGAATGGTAATGAGAATTTTAATGGCTCTCTCGCCGTTCACGGTCGCTTACTATCGTACGATAATAAACTCCGAGAGACAGCTGTTGTTTTATAGTATTGAGTTACTGTCGTACTTTCTTACCGAATTCGAAGTCAAAAAGTTTATCTTTAATTTTGCAAAAATGCACAATACGTCCATTGAGAGAACAAATACAGTAAAAATTACAAATAATCTTGTGAAAATTAACATACTGTCTACTAAAGCCGCCACAGACTGTCAAAGCTCAAAAACTTACTATACTTTGTAAGAAATTTTACTATATTATTTGGAAAATTTTCCTATATATGTAAAAAATTTTACTATACTGTCTGGTAAATTTTCCTATAAAGTATGATTTTTTTGGATTTAACAGTCTGTGGTAGCCTTACTAAGCAGAATGGTAATTTTTACCAAACTTTTTTCTCAGTGTGCAGAAATATTTTGTAGAATAATTGATTTAATCAACGAAAGTAGAAAATAAAAGTAAAAAGACAGCCTTAAACCCATTAAAATAAATATTTACGCTCAGTCGGTTTTCTTTGCGTGAAATAAATTTTATTCAACTCTCGCAGTGAAACTGTTTGTTCTTTATACTCTTTGTAAAGATTTCTTATTCTTTCTATTTTTGTACCTTCCCTTTGTTCTTTTCATCCTGACATTTACGCGTCGCATCTTTTTTCATTGTGAATTTAAAAAATTTTTTAATAATCCTAAAATACAAAAATTTTGCTGACCCGAACCCGGTTGAACGTTAGCATAAAATAATACTTTTATATTTTTGTTTCTTTATAATAATGCGACCATCAAATTCGCTCAATCGATATTCTCACCTCGAATAAGTACCGTCTCCGTGTCTTAAAATAAAAACTCCCGAAGCTTGCCAAGAAAAGCACTCGTAAACTTGTCGATCAAACTTTTTTCATATCAACAGACATAAACAAACCAGGCCAGCGAGTCATCCCACTTGCTCCCAAGCAGACTACGTTGACGCTCGCAAAATTAAGTCCAAAACGCAAAGACTCACCATCCGTCGTGGCTCTGCGCGTTGGGCTTGAGGCCGGCCTTGAGCAGCCTCTGGGCCACGGCCAGCATGTCCTGCGAGGTGTGAGCGGCGAGCAGATGCAGCGCGGTCTTACCGTCGGCCTGATTCGCCTGGCCGAGGCCCCTCGTGCCCGCCGAGCCGCTGTTCTCCAGCTGCTCGACGATGAATTCGGCGGCGTACGAGTCGGCCTTGAGGATGGCCGAGTGCAGCAGGCTCAGGCCCTTCGCGTCCTTGGCGCAGAGGTCGGCGCGGTGCTCCACCAGGGTGCGGGCCAGGGACGGCTGACGGGTCTTCAGGGCGACCTCCAGGGCCGTCTCGCCGCGCTGGTCCAGCGCGTTCACCGCCTCGGGAAGCTGAAGGGGCAGAGATGCGGTTGAAAGGAGGAGACTGTTTGGACGGGGAGGTGGTTTTTGGGTCGCGCGAAACAATTTAAACGGGCGCGATTCGTTGATTAATGTACGTTCTGGAGTATGAAGGAGAAACTTGGCTCTTTTGGCGGTGTAGGGAATTGCGTGTAGAATAAATGTGTCTTTGATTAATGAAAGTATGAAACGGTGACTGTGATAGATGTTTTTTTTAAGTAAATTCGACGTGGGCAGAGTGCGGGTATTAGTTTTCAAAATATTTTACGACGGCGCGATAGTTTAGATCTCAAATAGGACTATAGCAATAAGGAAGAATTAATCACGGTATTGATGACTGAACGTTAAAATAAAGTAAAATGTATTTTTCAAAATTTGTACACTGAGAGAAAAAAAGGAGTAAAAATTACTATTCTGTATCGTAACTTGAGATATGAGAAGAAAAAAAA
>JAWWML010000032.1:10529473-10572877 GCA_035047165.1 Ormyrus rosae
CAATATTGTATAATACTTCATCCATTTTCATACACATGGGGTCCCAGTCGTGGCCAAATCGAATTACCTAAAAACATAAATGCAATTATTTAGTTAAAATATACAAGGCATCATTCAAAAGAATTTGATAGAATTATTTAGAAACTTCCATTTGCTGCTATTTATGTAAACATTGAAAATTTGAAAAAATAAAATTTTCTTAATAATTCTCATTTTAAGAATGAAAATATTTTCAACCTAACCATGCTATTCATACATTTTCCATTAAAATATGTAAATAAAACTTTTTTTTATGTTCAAACGAGTTTTAAAATTTAAAAAATGTTATTATTTGATATAAAAAACTAATTTAAATATTGCAATTACTTTTTTATTACTTATAAGTAGAAAATGAAGGAAATTAAGAAAACATAGTGTTAGGTTAACTTACCACAACTCGATCTTCTTCCGATAAAATTGCCTGGTCCACCTGCCAACCGTTGTGAAGATGCGATAACATATACGACATTTTAGAAGGTTTTTAATAGATTCGTATTACCGGAAAAAACTCTTTAAAAAGCAGATTTCAGTACTTAACTCTAAACAAAATACCAAACTCACACTCAAGCTAAGGTTCACTATTCGGCATTTTACTCCTTCCTAATAGCTAGTAAAAACTGAGTTTAACACTCTTCGTGTTAAAAAGTAGTATAATAAGCAACACGTGAATAAATCGGTTTTTTACCCTCGTCAAACCCGACTCGGGCAAAAAACACCTATTTTACTCCTTTTTGGCATAATATATTTAATTTATCTATCTATTGATTGAATAATTATGTTTAAGTGAGATAGCATAATTTTAAAATCATAACTGGCTAAAATCATAAAAATTTGGAATAAAAATGAAATTCATCAAGCACAAATAGCTGGAACTACAGTTTATAATTTTGATAATATTTCAAGAATTATTAATAGCTTGGGATAATTCTGAGGCAGTGAATTGAGGGTGTATTCTAAAGATGCAGCAGCTGGATGCTGAGCGTAAAATTAGAAGCTTGGTGAAGTTGATGCTAAAGTTTTAGTATTTTGTATAAAAATATTAATTTTAACAGCTAGTTATCCTCCAGCAGGAGTTGAGACTAAAATTTACTTTACAATTACAAAAGCCATTCCGTCTTAATATTTGTTGGGAAACTTCAATTTTCATATGTATCATACCCTCGTCATCGGAAAAATAAGTTACCAAATGTCTGTACCAATAAGCCGATGAGATCTCCGTTCCAATCTGTTGCCAGCTTGGATGTTCCCGTCATATGACAGATTGGACGGATTCTTGCGGCCTTGTAACACAATTTTACTGTTTTAATTCTGTATGTACTGACGTCCGCTCAGCGATGAATATTAGGATTAAAGGGAGAAGGTTTAAAATAATTAAACGAATATTAATTATGTTTTTAAATTACTAAATCGGTAGAGTACTACACGAGTAAAAAAAACTAAATTTAATAGCCCGGTGTTATCGGAACGCGGTGAGCGTAGAAGCGGTCTCAGGTTTGCCCGGGAGCGGACTTCGTCCGCTCTGAACGAGGCTGGAGTATTTACCCTTTCGCGCCAAAATAGGGGTGAAGGCGCTCCGGATCGGCAGCGGTTTCACCCGAAGCGCCGGAGCCCGGGATTTCCGCGGAGCGAGCTCGGGCGACGAGCGCTACAGGAAAAAAGTCGCTCGGCAATTTTCACCTGAAAAACGTATATTTAAAATATTATATTTTATTCTGCGCGTGCAGTAGTACGTTAAAAAGCTACTATTACTCTTTTCTGATCACAGATCCACAGTAGTTGAAATAGAAAGTTCATTTATTTAACAGTACCTGTTTTTGACATCGTATACAAAACACGTTAGTTATTACCATTACATTTTAAAATGAATTCTAAACAAAAAATTTGGTTAAAACAGCCACTTTTCTGTACCAAAATGTCGTTATATATGTTCAGCCAATTTAAGGAATCAACAAACGAATCGGAAAACGACAAAAATTCTTTTGCAGTGACCGCGGCAAATCAATGTTGCATCGCGCGTGCGGCGATAAAATATTTGAGCCCGCTATGTCGCCGGGCGAGGATTACAATCTACCCGAACGATTATGAACATATCGATGAACGTATGTAATTTAATTATAGGACCGGGTAAGGCACATCTACTACCTCTTAAAATTTGAATACTTGTTCCATGAGCAGCATCTATATAATGATAAACAATATTCTAAAATTCAAGTTAAAAAAAGAAAATAGTCCTGCGCGCAAAACACGCAATTATTTAAATGTGCAATTTTATTTTGTGATAAAAGATAGTTTGTTCAAAAGTAATGTAAAATTAATAAGTTATATTTCACAATTAAGCACAACAATGTAGTATTACACACTTGTTAATTAATCAAGGGGCGCGGTAGCGTCCCAAAGCACGTATATAAGTACATATATTTATTTTACGTGCTAAAATCTTGAGAATGAATCTTTTGTAGCTTGTTATGATCTCAACAGTTGCAAATATGATTTTCTTGAAAGGGTCGAGCGGTTTTTAAAATAGGTACTAAGATGCAATTATCATTCAAAAAAGGAATAAGATTATTTTTTTCTAATATGAAATAAAACTATTTTAAAAGTATAAAAAAGTGTAAAGTACGTAATTATAATAAAGTTTGTGCCTAAAATGAACAATATTGTACATAATATGTTTGACGATTTTTATAGCGTACTGTGCAGGGTTTACGCAGTGAAATTTACGTAAACTTTTCACTTACTTTATTATATTTGCTCCTAATAAATCATAAAAATAATGCTTTTTATGATGAGGAAAAAATGAAATAATATATTACATTATAAACCTAATATTTTATATATTTTTTATTTTATACTTAACACTTATAATTTTGTTATTATTTTGTACAGCCCGAATTGTAATAGAGCTTCTGCCCGTCTAAAGTGATGCTCACATAAACAAGTTAATAATTTATTATTTCATTGGAACTTTGTTTTTTTTTATTCGCAAAAATCAGCAAGTTCATTTAAATGTCAGAAATGCAGATTTAATTAAAATAGTTAAAGAAAAAAAATGCATCTTTTGAATTTGTCTTTTAAAATATGGGTAATCCTATTATAATATTTTAAAATATGCCTAATATTGTACATTTGTCGAAAATTCAATTTCTCGAATTGTGACCGTCATAGCGGTCATTCATACGGAGAATATAATAGTTAATTATTTATTAAAAATACATAAATTATTCAAACCACACTGAAACCTTAAAATAAAGGTTATAAGCACGCGAATAACGACAATCTGTTTTAGTATATTATTAAAGAACGTATGAATATTTTAAATTATTGTGACAGTCTCACAGTGTAGCTGCCAAACGCCACGAATGAAGCAACAGCAAGAGTGCTGCTTTGTTAGTGTGAAATTTATAACATATATATATATATATATACTTGGTTATTTCTCAATTCTCATTCTCATTTTAACTGCTTAAATTTCTTGTTAAACTTTAAAATTTAAATACTTCCTTAAGTATATTATTTAACCAATAATTTTAAAAGTTCAATATGAACAAAATTAACTGTTATTTTTCATTTTTTTAAAAGTTATAATAAAATACTTTTTTTGGATTTGCTTTGAACTATTGTATTTGTAGATGTAGGTCAAAATTGCGCCTGCGCGGAATCATCAATTTACAGATAAAAAATGTACTCATTTTCCAGGGGCAGCGAAAAAATTTTCCATAATTAATAATATTTATATCTTAAAACAGTTTGTCAATTCATGTTTGAGCCACCTAATTTTACTTCAAGTGGACAAAATTTTAGAGGTAAGATTCGTAAGTACATGGTATTGTTGCATAAGTTTAAAAATAATTTTAAAGTATCTTCTACAATGGAAATTATAATGCGTGAATAGTGGAAGATGATTGAGTATAGATAGACATAAAGAATTTTTATTGATGAATAAATAAATAATTTAAAATATTCATACGTTCTTGAATAATATACTAAAACAAATATTCGTTATTCGCGTGCTTATAACCTTTATTTTAAGGTTACAGTGTGGTTTAAATAGTTTATGTATGTTTAATAAATAATTAACTATTATTGGCATTAGAGTTTTTAGTAATTAAAATATTTTATTTTAATATTAAGCAGTGAGAGATGTTGGTAATTAAATTATTTTATTTTATACTTGTGTGTAAAGAGCAATTATTACAATAGATAATAATGATAATATATTTCACTTTTATAATGTTCATAGTACAAATTTTTTAAAGAATTATATCTTTTTGTTTTAGAAATTCTTTTATAAAAGAATGTCAGCAATCAATCTTAAAAGTCTTCGTGCAGAAGAGATAACTAAATTTATTGATTCATTTGATACTGTATTAACTGACTGTGATGGTAAGATTTTATATTTTTAAAAATTGTAAATTTGAAGAGTATTAGTTAATTTTTAATTATTTTTTAGGTGTTTTGTGGCTTGAATCGAAAGTAATTCCACAAACTCCAGAATCAATAAATACTTTTCAAGAAATTGGAAAAAATGTGTTTTATGTAACAAACAATAGTACAAAATCACAAGAAGAATTTGTTGAAAAGTGTAAAGCACTTAATTTTGTAGCTAAAAGTGAATCTATTTTGTGTACATCTAATTTAGCTGCTAATTATTTAAAAAATTTATCTTTTAAAAAGAAAGTTTATGTTATTGGAAAATCTGGTTAGCATTAATTTAAGGATATCAAATTTTAATATAAATCTACATGCTCAAAAAATTTAATATATTTTAGGAATTACAAAGGAACTAGATAAAGTTGGTATTCAACACTGTGGAGTTGGACCTGATGTGATGGGAGGAGATTTTGAAAATTTGCAATTTCAAAGGGATCCAGATGTTGGAGCTGTGATTGTTGGATTTGACGAACATTTTAGTTATCCAAAAATGATGAAAGCAGCTTCTTATTTAGCTGATAATGATGTTCATTTCATTGCAACAAATACAGATGAAAGATTTCCAGCAGATAGTAATCTAGTTATACCAGGTAAAATGCACTTCGTTTTCATAAAATTAAAATGTATAATATTAATTAAATTTACAGGTACGGGTAGTTTAGTTCGATGCATAGAAACCTGTGCTCAAAGAAAAGCAGTAGTAATGGGAAAGCCTGAACCGTATGCTGCTGAAATGATTAAAATTAAATATAATATCGATCCGGCACGCACTTTAATGATTGGTGATCGATCTAATACCGATATTTTACTCGGAAAACGATGTGGATTTAAGACATTACTGGTGCTTAGCGGCGTGACTACATTGGATGATCTAGAAAAGTTTAAGCAATCAACTCTAAAAGAAGACAGAGACTTAATAGCTGATTATTACATAGATTCATTGGGAGATTTGTACCCTTACCTACAAAAGTACAAGCTTGCAAAAACAAAGTAAATAGTGCAATAATTATAGTGTAAATATTTACAATAATAATTTATAAAATTGGTTGATCCAATTCATCATAAAATGTTCTTTATAGTTTAACGTTAATTTCTTAGCATACATGTTTTCGATCTTTTTGAAAAGTCTATTGAATTTTTAAATATAATAATTATTTAAATTTTAAAATAAAATTACGAAACTTGCTTAATCTAAGCAATTAAACGACTTATTTAAGAAAAGACCAATGCCTTATACTAATACAGATCAATACATCTGTGTCAATTGTCAGTCTGGTTCACTGCACAACATATTTATGTACAAGCAATTTAAGCTTGTTACAAATAAACCTGTTGTATATATCTTTTTGGATATTTTTCATTACTGTACAAACTACAAAGCTAAAGAATAAATTCCTGACACTCAGACCTCATAATTAATCAGCCTTACGCTCATTTCACCTCTCAAAAAGAAACAAAACAGATACATGACTCACATTTCGCAAGAATTGGTCAGTTTGCTTTGTTCAAAATCTTTTAGGTCGAGCAAAGCTGGAAAAGGAGCTTTCGACGCTTCGAAAAAGGGCGGGCGCCGAGTTGAATCTTGGAGCTTTCATTGATTGGCAACTGTTGCGTAACATAGGTCAAGAGCATGTGCCGAGTGCATGGTCAAGAGCGGGCTACGCACAGCTTTCCTCTCTCTTTCTCTCACTCCCTGTCGATTGCGCGCGGGCTATATATATGTGCGCGCGCGGACACGTGCGTCCCAAGCGAACGTCACGGCGAAACGAGAGCAGAAGGCTCAGTCGAGAGGATCATGGCCGGCTGCAAGCACCTAAAGTCACTGTCCCGTCAAGAGTTTCGGGACTTCCTCGACTCCTTCGACGTCGTTCTCTCCGACTGCGATGGTATGTTTAGCTTTTTCGTGCCTCATGGTAGGCTATTTCATTCGTGCGTTGATTTTTTATCAGACGTCTTTGTACAGTAACTTTGTACAGTAGGCAATGAGCTTGCGTTAAGAACTACGTTAAATTGAAAATTATTATTTATTATATTTATGACTTTTTAGTTACTAAAAATTATTTTTTAATTAAATAATTTTATTTTTAATTCTTTATTTATGATTTTTTTATTTTTTAGTTATTTTTTATTATTTTTAGTAAATAGCATCAACTTTGGCACGCGTAATTGCATCTATTTCAATAACTAGTATTTTTAGAGAATTTTAAAAATTCTTTGTTAAAAAGTAAATATTTTGACTGTACACCAATCTAAATAGGTTTCGAGGTAAAATGTGTATTCGAAATCACACTTGTAATTTCGGATGTGTTATTTGTGTTATTTTAAATTTTTAATTCCTCAAAATTAATTGTTTGTCATACGAGATTATTAAATATTTTACAAAATATGGCAAGTCATTTCTAGAAATAATAAATCTAAAATTCTACGCTTCAGTGCATTTATTCAAAGCTTTACTATTACGCTAAAAAATAGCTATATGAGTAGATGTTGCAAAAATACACAATTTTTCAGGCGTTTTATGGAGAGAAATGGACGTGATAAAAGGATCGCCGGAGACAGTCGTCAAGTTTAAGCAACTGGGTAAAAAGTTCTTCTACATCACCAACAATAATTGCAAAACGAGGACAGAACTCGCGAAGAAGTGTAAAAGTCAGAATTACGATGCAACAGAGGTACGTAGCACTTCTCTGAGCGTAAAAATAATGAAAGGAGCCAAAATTTCACTATTCAATTTGCAGGAAGAGATTTTGTGCGCGTCGTATCTAGCAGCGCTCTATTTGAAACAAATAAACTTCCAGAAAAAAGCTTACATCATCGGAGGCCAGGCTATTGCCCAGGAATTGGAAGGACAAGGCATTAATCACTGCGGTGTCGGGGTAAGTCAAATTGTTGCTTTTTAAAACAAGCTTCGAAATGCAGAAAACTCACTTCTTTGTGAGCAACAATGTCAGATAAGATAAAACAGCACGCAGCGCTTACATTTGAATTTTTTCGAGCTGAGCAATAAATATTTTGAATTAAAAATTCTTTTACGTAATGAATGCGAAACTATCTTTTTTTTTTCTCATTACTTATAATTTGAAGCTAAATTCCTTTAAAAATGATTCAATTTCCTTGCAATTTCCTCTTTTCAACTCAATTCGAAGCGAGTCGGACGACAGCTGCAAATAAGACGCTATTATATATGTAATTACGAGAGAAGATCCGATCGACTCACTCGCACGTAATTACACCCCTTATATGCTTTTTTTTTGCAGCCGGATACGATAGACTGCGACGAGCTGGACGTGCTGCTGAAGTTCAAACGCGACCCGGAGGTCGGCGCCGTCGTTGTCGGCTTCGACAAGCACTTCAGCTATCCGAAGCTCGTCAAGGCCGCGACCTACGCCGCGGATCGAAACGTGGAGTTCATCGGCACGAATCCCGACGTCGAGAGGCCATCTCCTAATGAAAATCGCTTCCCAGGTGCGGAATTATTATGACTGAGTCTTAATCAAGAATTCAGCTGGGAGTTAAAAAATTCTGATTAAATTTTAGGAGCCGGTTGTTTCTTGAAGGCCATTGAAGCGATTGCTGGTAGGAAGGCTACAGTTTTGGGTAAACCAGAGCCTTTTATCAGTGAGGTCATCAAGCAAAAGTATGGGCTGGACCCTAAACGCACTTTGATGATCGGCGATAAGTAATTATTAGATTTTTTATCCGATCGATTATTATTTTATTAATGAAAACGAAAAACAGAATAAAAGTTTTCTGGACTTTTTCAGTCTCAACACAGACATTCTTTTGGGCAAACGTTGCGGTTTTAAGACGCTGCTGGTTATGTCAGGTGTAACAACCAAAGAGAATTTGGCGGAACTGCAGGAAAATCCACAGCATTCGATAGTTCCAGATTTTTATTCCGAGCAGCTATCGGACGTACTTGACTGTCTAGAATAAATGTTCTCCGACCCTCACATTGACAAAACAGTATTGTTTATACGTAAGAGAAATATAATTTTTGTATACATTTCAGTCGATACAGTCGCGTGCAGCGTTCTAATTTTTTTTCTACCTTTTGCTTGTAAATTTTACTGGAAGTCTTTAAATTTTATTAGCCGGGTATAAAAAAAGTTAAACTATATTCTTTGAAGAAGCATTTTTATCGTATCTATACATATCGCGCACAAACTCACGTGCAAAAAAGCTAAACAAAGGATAAGAGAGAGAGAGAGAGAGATGACAGTTATCCCGGAAAAATGTGACGCGCAGAGGTAATTGCGCTCGCGCAAAGTCATAAAGTACACGTACAAGTGCGATACACCTTATTATCTTGTTCATGCTCTCGTTTGCTCGACCTTGTTGAGTAATCATTCCAAATTCGTGTTCAGTCTCGCGCCGCTGATATTGTTTCGTGCAAAGAGCTTTTGGATGATTTTACGATGTTTGTTAATAAGGTTTCCCACTAGAAATCGATGGGAAATAGGCGATTTATTTTTTACTTTACTGCCGAAGGTCAAAGAAAATAACCTACTGCTACGTCGAATATTGATTGGTTTCTGTTTTATTTGCAAAGTTGATTTGTTAAAAAAAAATATGTTTTAAAAATCATTTTTCTGAAATTGTATAACTCATGATTTTCGAAATAAAAGAAATTAAATTTTTTCATTTAAGGCATTTACCAAATTTCATCGGTACCCATTTACCTAATTCAGCTTTTTTTGCACAACTACATAATTTATGCAGTTATAAATAATTTTATCTAGGAATCCAGAGTTACCTTGGAAACAGAAAGTTTTATCAATCAACGTTATCATCAGACGGAAATAACTGAATCTTGCAGTTATAATTCTAGATTTAGAATGTTTAAAGTTGCATGATATATGACATTAATAATGCAAAAGAAGCCTTGTAAACCTCTTTACAAGCGAACAAAGTAAATGTTTGAAAGAACGGCTAATGAACAGTAGAGCGATAACTGGAAGCAACAGTTCTCAATAATGCTTTTCGAAATAAATTTTAAAGTAATTTACTTTCCACCAGACAGTCCGGAGGATTCATCTGAACAAACAGCTTTCAAGATAAATCTGCGGAGATCAAATCCCGGTCGATTTGTCCAGCATATTAACTCACACTTACCTCGAAGAAGTGACAGAATTATTTTTAGTTTTATTGAGGAATTAAAGGAATTAGAGAAAATGATTAAATTGAAAGGAATTAAAGGAAGATTAACGCAGTGCAACAATCTTTTATTTACATAATTTATTTTAGAATTCTTCCCAATAATGTCATACATATAGTGATTTTTCATATAGTGACTTTGCTAAAAAAGCAAAATTGAATCACTCAATCAGCTGCTGATTCATTTTTTACCATGCATTTTCATACCATATATTAATTTATACTTGGCGTTTTTAATGTATTATTATCATTTGCCAATTCTTACATTTTTACCCTGTTTTATTTCTTTTCAATTATGTAATAAATTAAATAACTATAAACATTTAAAAGTATTGCATATAAATAATTTTTTAAACAAAAATTTTTAAAATCTAAAGCTACATATAATTTATATTTATCATCTATAATTTTATTATACATAAAGGATTTGATATAAACTTGGTAATCACCAAAAGCTCTTTATGCAATTAAACATTTGCATAGGGGAACTCATAAAATTGGTAAGCTTTTGATTACCCTCTGATAAAATATATACTATTCGTGCGTTGAACATTTATTTACATATCAAAACAGGTTTTAATTGTAAAGGAATTAGTTTTACAGTGAAACGTTTCGAACTGTTCAAATAATACTGATATTTTATGGATAGTGTGATGTGCAATTGTACATATAAAACATAAGCTAATCTTTAAAAATTTCTTGTTGCCTAGTTTATTCAAATTTACTAAAAGTACATTTGAATAAATTATTATGTTCACGCTCACATTTACTCGCATTCTCTTACAATTTCTCTCGTAAGGATATCACAGGACTAAATGACTTAAAAAAATACGGAACACAAAAGAAACTGACGTAAATCTAAAGATAAATATTGTAGGATTTACGTTCTTTTTAGTTTACAAAAAACTATAATTTATGAAAATATATCGTAGTAACGTATATTTTGCAGCGAGTTTTATAACTGCTTATATTATACATTGTTTGTGAAGGAAAGTAGTTTAAAAAAATAATACTTTTATGCAAATTCTTGAAAACGTTTTGTAACACGAAGCTTTTTTTTTGCCTATTTACCTCAACTTCTCCTTTGATTATAGGTCGACAACAAAGGTTATAGTTTTATATGCAGGTACTATGTTATTTAACTTCCCTATTATGTATTATTTTAGTTACTATAATAGATAATATCTTCCAATAAATGATTATTTCTGCTAACATGATAATAAATTTTTTAAAACGAAACAAATACTCAACAAGAACTTTAGCACCCGTTATTGTTTTAAAAACTCTGAAAATTTCTACAATGTTAAATGCTACGTGTTTGAATACATTTTGGACCTACTTTATAAATTTTTACCTCTTTCCAATCGTTTGATAAAAAATACTTTAAAGTGGCAGTATTCGACGAAAAGGTATAATACCATTCACCAGAAATGCTATTTACATCCTCCCTCGAAAAAGTCTAGAAAGAAGAAGAAAAAAAGGAAACGAAACGAAACGCAAAGAAAAAAAAAGGGTATAATATATATTTTTCAAGCTCCACGATCTAGAAGTAGTCGATCCTCTTGCTCCTGGACAGGTAGGCGAACCAGTAAAAGAGGTTGATGGCGAGGAAGAAGAGCGGAAAGACGAGTCTGCTGGCACGGTCGATCTTGGACACGGAATTGTACCTGGGCATTCGGCGGTGGTGCCTCGTTCTGGCCTGCCGCTGTCGTTGCTGCTGCTGCTGCTGCTGCTGCTGGCCGCTCGTCGACTGCTCGGTCTCGGAATCGTCGCTCGACTCGCCGTCGTTCTCCGTCTCGCTGCTGAAGTAGCACTCGCCCGAGCCGTACTTGGTGAAGTAGTGCACCACCGCGAACTGGATTATCGTCGCGAAGATGAAGCCGAACGAGAGGAAGACGAAGAAGTCGAGGGCCGTCGGGTAGGGGACCTTTGGCAGGTCCGTGCGCGCTTCCAGCCCCAGGAACGTCATCGTCAGCACGGTCGTTATGCCTGGAGAACGGGGAGGATTATTATTATTATTATTATTTTCTTTTTCGAACTATCGACATTCCGCCACAGCGAGGGTTTGTAGTTTGTATATATTATGCGCGCAACTACCCCGGACTTGAAACGCGAAATATCCATAGAAATAAGAGGCGAGCTTTTAAATTAGTTTCTCCGCGAAGCTCAACGAGAGTTAAACAGTCTGTTATATCGAACTATAATAACGGCAACTAGTTATGAAACTGGACGCCGCTCTCGCCTTACGACGCAACATCATAACGAGAGAAATTTCGGATGAGATTATGGACGCGGAGAAACGAAGTTATCGGACCCGGGCGATGGTGATGTATCTTTTTAGGGGGATGAAAATTCAAGTTCGTGTTACCGAGCGAGACGCGGTCAGCTGTGGCTTCCCGGTTCAGCCAGAACGAGACCCAGGACAGGACGACGAGCAGCACGCAGGGACCGTAAACCTGGATGAGGAAGTTGCCCATGTGCCTCTTGAGGTGAAACGACACCAGCAGCATCGAGTACTCTGCGACCACCGAATCTGCGGGCAATCACTCGATGCTTTAGTAAATTTCCTTTGGACGGACAAATTGTATTCTTATTCTAAATTGGGAAGAAGCGAAGTTCAGCCGCGAAATAATAATAATAATAAATTCGTCTCGCGATATACACGAGGACGCAATAAAAGCTCTCTCTCTCTCTCTGGGAAAAGTGGCAATTTTGCCCGGCGTAATTACCATATTTGCAAATTATAGGTAAAATTCTTGCGCTGCGAGTTTGTAACCAAGGGCTCTCGAGGAAAATAATTATAGCGAGGGCGGCACGCGTCCTTCCGATCCAGTGAGCGCTCGATTAGTTTTAGCTCGAGAGAGAGAGAGAGAGAGAGAGAGAACTCGGCGAGGGAAAGGAGAGAGTCGGCGCACCGCAAATACCGGAAATTGCCGGGGCAAGTCACGCGCGTACAAATTTTA
Source organism: Ormyrus rosae (assembly GCA_035047165.1). Lineage (NCBI taxonomy): Eukaryota > Metazoa > Arthropoda > Insecta > Hymenoptera > Ormyridae > Ormyrus > Ormyrus rosae. The sequence continues at coordinate 10,542,064 of JAWWML010000032.1, forward strand.
TTTTTAACCGCGCGCGCTAGCCGCCCTCCAACGCGACTTAAGCTGCCGAAGTTTCGCGGTTAGAAATGTATCTATATAAATGGTCGCGCGGTGTATTTTCGACGTTATACAATAAAGCAAAACGGCGCACTGTCGAAAATAAAAATATTTTATACCTTTTCGAAATTCCGCAGAGAGAGAGAGAGAGAGAGCTATATAGAAGCGCGTCTTAAAGCGATAAAGCGAAGCGAGGACGAAAATTAGGTTACTAGACGCGGCGGCAACAGGATAACGGTAGGAGGGAAGCCGCGGTAACTGGCTTTAGCAGCGCGAGCGTATACACATCGAAGAGCGCGCGACGCGCGATTCTCGAGAGAAGCAGCGAGAGGAGAGCCGCATTCTTCCGCGGAGTAAAAAATTGCAAGCGGTTATTCCGAGGCGATACGAGTACGATATAGCATTGTCCGTATAATAGCGATAGGGGCGAACTTACTCTGCGAGAGCGTCGAATCGGTCGAGTTGGCCGTGGGGTTGCCGACGAGGTCGAACTGCGAGAGCTTCATGTCGTGGGCGATCGCCACCTGCCTCGCGCTGTTCCACTTGTAGATGACGTCGCGCGTCGTGTAGCCATCTAAAAGAAACAATGTATACATCCCCCGTCGTCTCTGGATACCCCTCTCTTTTCGCGCTGCGGAGGATAATCCGGGCTGGATTACCGGCGAGCCAAATCGACTCCGAGAGAGTCGACGGAGTTGGATACAAAAATCTATTATATCGATTTTGATCGCGGAGCTCATAATAACCCTCCGAAAAAAAGAAATCGCTCGGATTATCCCCCGTCGAGATAAGGCAAAGGACAAAAAACGGATCACCGACAGCTGCCGAACTTGAGCGGACATCTCTGCGTGTCCATGGGGAAGTCCTCGAGATTCATGGGGCAGGCGGCCTTGATGGTGAGCCTGGAAGCATCAGAGCAGCGGCGGCAGCGGCATCGGCAGCGCCGAATTTACAACGGTTAAAGGCGAAGTAATCGATCGCGCGGCCGACTGAAGAGGTCCTCTTGACCCGCCGGTTTAATCGAGTTAGAAATATCAATTTTCCTGCGCGCGCCTTGCATTAATTCGGGAGGGGGGAGGAGAGAGAGACGGACGGGCGGCGCGGGGCACATGTGGCTTTCGCCGAATTCGCCGGATTAGTCGTGACGAATGAAGCCGAGAGTTGCGATTTGTCAAAGCGGAACGGGGGATCAGGGACGGACGGGGGAGCAGCTAGAGATTGCCTCCTTTTCCGGGGCGAGGAGTCTCCTCGTAAGAAGGAACGTATGCGCGTAATTGCGACGGAGACAGTTTTCCTTCGTTGAGGGCGGCTATTTTTTTTTAAAGGTATCGCAGGGCTTTTATCTCGCCGCGTGTTTGTCTGTAGGGGAGATCGATGCCTTTGAAAAACTGGGCTAAGAGACCATTTCCCTACGTAAAGTGTGGCTTCTTTCGATTCGTGTTTAGTTTTTCTATACACTGTTTTACTTTGGGACCTTAATCCTTTTGAACGAATGAATTTCATGTAACGCGCTGGCTTTGTCAAATGTAAATCAAACACTAAGATTTTAATTTATCGGAGAAATTAAAATATTAAATTATTACAGACCGCTCGATATTCGAGAGTATACAATGATGAGTTCAACTCTAAGTACTCGGTGAAACAAATACATTTTAATTTCAGACTAAATTACCTCCCGCGACGGGGGCTTATTAAATACCTAAAAAATTATCGAAATTATAGGGAACGCTTATTACGCGTGAGGGATCGGAACATTTAAAATTTTTCAAAACTCGCGACGGGTAAGTGAGCTCGCCCAGTCGTTTCGATAACGGCGAAATAAAAGCGCCGTCGAAGCGCAATCGACAACTCCGAATATGATACGCAAAATACAAGCCAGGTGGGGAAATTAACAACTCATTAACCGGCAGGTCGACCTTCCTCAAAAGCTCTCTCCCGAATTCGCGCGAGAGTAATTATCGCGACGAAGCGGCGGAGCGCGCCGCATTATATTGTGTTGAAAAGCGTTGCATATATATGTACCTCGAGCTGTAGAGGACCCGGCCGTCCTGATAGAGCCTGACGAACTTGTTGGGGCTGGTGATGGTGTGTAGGTAGCTCTGCTTGCCGTTGTAGAAGTAGGTGTCGGGCTTCCAGATGCGAGCGAGCATCGAGATCGAGAGGGCGAGGGTCTCCTTGCCGCTCTGGAAGGCCAGCCTACGGTCCACCCACGACTGCCGGAAGTAGCAGTCCATCGAGTACGTCTGTCGCGCAGATAAGCCCCAGAAATCAGAGTGAGCGAGCTGCGCGTATACATACCTCCCGAAGTTTATTTAAATTTACGTAATCACCGCTGACGCGTTCGTAAAATATCGAATAAGCCACACAGATGTCGCGCGATTATTAGAGCTTTTATTCTTCCCAATTAACGGAGGAAAAGCGTAATACGCGCCGCGCGGATTATACGTCATCGCAATCTGCTCGAATTGCTAATACCCGCCGGATGAACGAGAGTTTGAGTTTGAATTAGTCGATTCCCCCGGCCGTTGAAGAAGCAGCAGCAGCTCCTCGGCGCTCGTGTTATCCCCGCGAAATCCTCGGTTACAACCGGAGCCGATAAACTTGGCGACTGTTAAAATCTTGCGCCGCCGTTAAATCAACGTCTCGCAGTTCATTTCTTTAACGAGAAATCGCTACTCTCGGGATAAAGCGAGTTTCGACTGATTGATAAAGTTGAATTGATTATATTTAGTCTCCTAACGAAGTAAGTTATATATATATATATATACATCATCGGATGAAACGCGCAAAAGCACAGCGGGGCAGAGCCACCGCGCTGCTCGAATTTTATTTACATTGAATTTCGCGGCAGATGAAAAGTCACCGTATCAGCATCTCAAAGAAGGCAATATTCTCGTCTGTCAAAAGCAGGGAGAGAGAGCATAAGATATCAGCTCACCATATCGACCTCCGAGATGGGTCCCATGCTGCGCACCATGATGTCGACCTCGACGGTGGCGGGCGGCCCGCCGAAGTCCGGTCTCACGCTGTTGTCGTAGCCGCGCAGCAGGTTGTCCAGCAGCTCGCTTATGTTGCCGTGGTTGTTGCTCTGCGTGAGCGGCCCCGGCCGAGAGCGAGTCGCCGCCCCTCCCCGCAATCTGCCGAACGATATCGTCGATGAATATATATATATATATTTTCGACGATATCGTCTTTGCAAATATGTATATATATGTACTCACGGGCTGGAGCAGCAGAACAGCTGGAAGAAGAGGAACGCGATCGAGGCGTCGCCGCGGCGCATCTCCGCCGGGTGGATTAGCTCGGCATGGCAGCTCTCGTTTAAACCGGGCGCTGCTCGCGACTGTCGGCGACGATTTCTGAAAGAATGTGCCGAGGAGTCTTTAACGTGTGCGTCTTTCGGCGCTTTCGGTAAGCTGGAGCTCGAGCTTGCCAAAGAGGGCGGAAACGCGCTAATTAGCAGCGGGGAATTGTTGATTAAGCGCCGCTGCTCCGCGCGGTTTAGTTGATGACGCTTGGGGCGCGCGGCGACAGTTTTTTCTTTCTAAGGGGCAACAGTCGAGGAGAAGCTCGGCTGTGAAATTAGATTTTCTCTTTACGCTTTGACCCCGCTTTTTTTTAATAATTACTGACAATCAAATTTCAGCGTTTACGATTGTAGTTTTATTATTTTTTTTTTTTTTTTTTTTGGATCAGGAAAAGCAAAAATTGTTAAAGATTCAAATGATATTTCGGAGGGCGGAAAAAGGCAAGTATATCAGCCTGTAGCAGAAGAACATCGACATCTCGCGGATAGGTTATAGGTCGTCTTTAACCGATAGCCGATTATCAAGCAATCAAAGCAATTTTGCACGAAGAAAAAAAGTAACGTTTTCCTTAGATTTTAACGCAGAGTTCTAAAACGTAAGAGTAAAAACTTCTCGTCGACGAGGAAGCCAAAAAAATTGAAAAGATTCGCCGCCCCGTAAAACAAGCCAAGCTTTTAACCTGAAAACTTCTCGGACAAAGTGAATCTCAATTACTATGTACAGACTCATCAGGCTCAAGGACTCGAGGATCATCAAGGAATTATTTTTCTAGGTAAGGCCCATTGAAATCGAAATTTCCCTAATCTTTCGTAAACAATAGAGTAATGAAAAAATCTCCGCTCCCATTGACGTTCGCTCCGATGAATAAAAACTCGGTCCGCCTCGCGCAACCTCGCAATCACCGGGCCGATTACGAGGAGCGAATAATCGTTCGCGATTGCACTCATCGATGGAGAAAGCGCGAAGGAGCCCGTAGAAAATAAACGAGGTGTGCAGGGGGTATACAATCATCGGAACCGGACACCGCGCGTACATACATCCCTTCGGCGGCCGATATATATACATCGCACGGAAAATATAAAGGAATGAGAGAGAGAGAACGAGCTCAGCGCGTGTCGCTCGACGAGGCAAACAAACCGACCGCGTCAAAGGGCGCTTCTTTCTCGCTTCGCGGCCAATTATACGAGCCGGGTCTGGTGCATGCCGTTGCGCGGCGATGTGCGGAGCTGCAAAATCAGTGCCCCGGAGAAACATTTGAGTTTGAGCGGTCCTCGAAATCAGCGCGAGGTTTACTCTGCCGGCTCGTGGGGGGAGGGGGAGGGGTATTTCGCGCATCGCTGCCCGACCTGCCAGCGCAGCCTCCCACACACACACACGACGACGACGACGCGAGCAAAAAGAGCAAAGAGCGCTGGACCGATAAGAGCGCGCTAACTTCCGCGCCGCGACAATCGACAGATGTATATATAGGAGCCAGCCGCGACGCCGCGCTGTTTGCTCGCGCGAGAATCGAACCAGATACGAGGAGCTGTCGGAAAAATCTCTTTCCAGCCGACACCTCCCGTACCGTTTGCTAAGCCACCACCTAATATATCGAGAGCTCTCGCTTCTCGCGAATAAATTTTGTGTCTCCCCACACCCCGCGCGCGACAATATTTGTACAGAGTCCGATTCAAGCCTCTCGGCCTCTCTTGACTTTTCAGCCGTGTTGGGGCGGTGTCTTCTCGGTTCGGCAATCGAGAGTGTCCGCCAGCCGTTCGACGAGTCGGCGAACGATAAAAGGATGGCGCGGGACGACGCGGCCGCCGCCGGCAGCGACGCGACGAAATCGACGATCGTCGAGCGCGTCCTCGACGCGATAGCCAATCTGGGCGAGAAGAACGGCTCCAGCACGAAGAACATTCTCAGCTACGTGAGGATGAACGGGAAGACGTCCGACAGGAACCTCACCGTGCAGGTATATATAGATCGTACTACATCGAGTGTTTGAGCGAGCGATTCTTAACGCTTGCCTTGGCTGCTTGCTCCTTCGAGCCTCGCTGAGCCGACGACTTGATTCGCCTGAATTTTCACCCTCCGAAGGAGCCGACCTACTATCGCGATTTATTTCGACGTAAACTCTCTCTCTCACTCGATCGTATCGTTTCGAAAAAAAAAAAAAAATAGCTGCATTTTCGAATTGTCGCGCGTCGGCCGTGTCTTTATTTTTTTGCCGCGCCGAAGTAAAATGAAACTTTCAATTAGTTTACCGCTTTTAAATGAAATTGCCTTTCCTTTGCTGGGAATAGAGTGATTCCCGAACGGAAATGACGATCGAACAATCGCTTTAGCCGCGGAATGAAGTCGCTGTTATGCAGCTGATTTGCTTTCTAGAAAATATAATTAACGAGATTAAGAATTTCGCGTTTAAAACATTGTACTCCTAAAGTAGTTTAATTAACGCAGTACAATCAACTTTTAATATTAAACTTTGAATCTGCTACGAAACGATAGATACAGGAGGGATGCTTTTGATTCAGGAATTTAGATATCTCAAGGGATCGACCTTTACTCGACTCGTATCATTTTACAGACGTTAAGGGACTGCTATTTAAAAAAAAAAAGTCGATTACGTTAAAACGAGATGTATATAAATGACTGTTTTTCCTTACATACTTTCCTCTTGCACAATTAAATGAGATTTTTAATGTTTAGTAATCTAAGTATTCAATATACACGTTGCAATATATTTTAATGTGTCACGTAAAAGCGTGTAATACGATAATGGGCGAAGCCTCTTCTCTTATAGATTCCTGGTTGTGGATGGGACGATCGTTATAATTATTAACGACCGAGAATTTGATAATTAAATCCTTCAAAATGCAATGTAACAATTTGTAAATCGGTCAATAGCTTACTCGTCTATTCCAGTGACAAAATTTCAACCTAATACAGAAACCGGTGCTTTAGTCCACAGACAAAATTCGCGCGAAGCGTTTGTTTACAGCTAGACTCTTTTTAAAATCTCGCGTTACCTCTTTTCACCGCTTCGAAACCAATTCTCCCGAAGATTTAAACCGTGCAATTCGCCCTCGACCCCAACCTAGCACACGAGCTCTCGAAAACAGACGAATTTTGCGCCCGACAGATTCGCCGAGCCCTGAAGCACGGCTTGAGCGAGGGCCTGATCAAGCTGCGCGGCGGCCGCTACAAGATGTGCCAGCCGAAAGTCGCGCCGGCACCTCCGCCGAAGAAAAGAGGCGGCAGCGTCGAGCCCGGCGGCGGCGCGGCTCACCCGGCTCCCGAGGACAACAGCAGGAAGAATTCCAGGCCGAGCAGGTCGTCGAGAATGTCGTCGAGCCAGCCGACCGGCACCGCCAGCAGAAAGCACCTCGCCGCGAAAGACGCCAGTCGGCAGTCGAAAAATGTCAAGCCGCCGAGGGGCTCAAAGGCGAACGCCAAGCCCGCACAGAAGCCGCGGGGACGGCCGAAGAAGTACGCCAGCCCGGCCAAGGCTCTGCCCTCCTCGGGTTCGTTCCCTTTTCTGGATCTACTTTCGTCCGACTGAATTTTGGATAATTTTTCGGTGTTAACGGTGGTTTTTTTTTTATCGCGACGAGCGCGGGTACATTTTATTTTTAGGGCAGGTGCCACTGACTCTGACAAACGAATTTGGGATAAAAACAAAAGTTTGTCGGCGGCGGTAATTTTTTAAGTCCCCCGGTATATAAATCCTCCGACGGCCGACTAAAACTGAAACAAGAGCAATGTTCCAGCTTTCGAAAAGGAAGTTTTTTTTGATAATTATAAACTATTTTAAATTATTCTCTATTTAACGTCTTTAATGCACCATCGCGCAAAAAAGCTCGCGCGCAAAGCTCAGAAGGAAGCTGCCGGTATTCCGGGAGTTCTCGGGACAACGTAAAAAACGCGATTTTGACTAAAGCGTAAAAGAGATCTTTACCGAAGGTCCTATAATTTTGCCGTTTTTCAGCGTTCTATGCCTATAGCTTTGCTTAAAAAGACATTCTTAAGACGCCGAGTTTTTTTTAGTAAAGGGGAAAAGAAGAGTTAAAAATTTCGGTGTTGTTTCTTTTTTTTTAAAGAGGAGGCTAGAATTACTAACCGACCAACTGCCTCTCGCCTTACAGCAAAGTCCGTCAAAGGGAAAAAGAGCTCGAAGCGAGACCCGTCGAGCAAGGGGCCCGGCAAGAAAAAGTAGGCGTCGAGAGTCGGCTGCGCCAGGAGAGACGGAGAGGAGAGCGTCGTGTCCAACGGGGGAGGGACGAAGAACGCCGTGGATTTTTGCTCATCGGTGCACCGCCGCGGCGACGACGACGCGAGTCGCGCGCGGGATGGAAAAATCATGTCAAGAGGGCCTCCCCCCCCCCACCCCGAACGACGCGTGCATGTGTGCCGTCTCCTTACCTGCGAGCTCTCTTTCTTTTCTTTGCAGATTGCTTCGATCAGCGGAAAGACTTCGCTAGAGAAAACGCTCGGGATTTCCGTACTGGGCGAATTCTCCTGCACCCCCCAGACTACGCTGCTCTTCTTCTCCTCCTCCTCCTCCTGTGCGGAATAAATTTTTTACGGCCATTTTCCGACTCTATACCTGCTTTATTGTACTGATAAATAGAAAGCTTTCGCCGAACTTTTTTTACGTCTCTCTCTCTCTCTCTCTCGCTCTCTCACCGCATTTTTTTGTACAATAAAATTTCTTTATTACACTTTGAACGAAGCTTATAATTGCTCGAAGGGCTCGAAGTCTTCTTGGTTCCTAGACAAATTTACAATTGGAAGTTCGAGCTCGACCCGCGGACTGATACATATAACATGAAACTTCAATTTATGCGATTCGCTGAAAATTAGCTACGGAAATTGGGAATGCGAATTAATTTCCCGAGTTCGGATGTCCCTTTTACGAAGTAACGGAACGACGGGCCGATTAAGAGGCAACCTTTAACCGTTTATAATTTACGCTCGAACGTTCGGTTCGGCAGATTGTCAGTTTTCGGCGGAGGAAACATCGAATTCTCAAAGATTCGGGGATGAGACTATGATACTTTAGAGAGCTAGAAAGTTTTAAAGTAAAAGTATATGCTAATTTTATGCTGAATCTTTTACGGCGAGTTTCGCGCAAACTTTGCGCAAAGTGTAACGTTTCATAACGCCGATAAAGGTTCCTTTGTTTCTTTTTATATTATTCGCTCGGGCACTAAAAAAAAGTCGTGAAAGATTCACTGTCATTGAATCGATGGTTTAATGAGAGAAAAAAAGTTATGAAACAGTGAAATTTCTGTTCGATACCTTCTCAAGGGAGAAGTGGCACCTATTTTCTTTCTTTTGATAAAAAATTAAACGAAAAAATTCCATTTAAAAAAATATCATCATCGAACCATACAAGCTCCGAAGCGGCAAATAATGATTTCGACGTCGCGTTTAAAAAAAAACGTCTCGTTCGCCCGCCGCGCGATTGTTTGACCAAAACACTGCAACATATTAATTGAACTCATTTCATTTTTCTCCGCAACGAAGCTCTCGCATAATTTCGTCGAGCCGAAAAGGGAGAAGGCACACATTGGATTCTCGGTTGCAGCGTTTTTCTTCGCAGCCGGCGGATCCGCTCGCCGCGGGGAAAGAGTCGCGCCGGAAGTTTTTCTCGGGCGCTGCTTTTTTCGCGCGCGGGTGTATATATACTCGAGCCCGCCGCTCTCTTTTTTCCCATGTAAATATTTCGAAGGAAACAAGCCGACGAGTCACAGCAGTCCGGCGGAAAAAGAGCAGCTCCACGCCTTTGAGGCCGAGGCGCCTCGGGCGAGTAAAGGATATTAAGAGAGCAGCAGCGGTCTTTTCGGAGATTCGAGGAGAGATCTTTCGTCGATTTCGGGACATTTGTTTGACGTCAAAAATTATCCGGATGTAAACTCTTTTAACGAAATATAGCGCTGCCCGGCGTTCGACGCTCTCGACAATGGAACGATCGCACAACGGCTGCGTTCGCTTGCTCTTAATATATTGTAAAAGTTGCACTCGTAAAGTACTTGAGTTCGCGAAAAGGAATACCAAAATTTCAAGTGTATTCGCGAATTTATTAACCGTCCGCTTCCTCCGGTATAAAAACATATAAAACGAGGTGGATTCGACGAAGAGCCACACCGCGTAATTTCAATAAGCTGCAGGAAAGCGTTAAACGCGGCAAAAACGGACAATACGCGCCTGAAGTTTTCGCGAAAATCCACGAAAAACACACGCGTGTCATCGGTGCTGCTGCCGGTGGGCGCGAAAACTCACACTCCGCGTCCCGCAAACGCTGTCGGTCGACGGATCGCATACATTAGCCATACGCGGGACTCTCCCTTATTTTCGCGCCGCCGCCGATGAAAAAGAGATGCCTCTGAATTCTTGACAAGCGTCGCTCGTTTCACACACACACATACGCACACACACGCCGGGAGTTAAGGCCAAGAAGTAGGTCGCACATTCGCCCGCGCGAATCGGCTAAATTTTTTTCGTTTAAAAAAAAAGAGAGAGAAAAAAAAAAGATGGAGGGGGTCGGCTGCAGCCATCGAGCGCAAACAACGAGCCCGAGTCCTAAGCTGCCCGGTAAACAGAACTAATTACAAATAGAGCCTCGCGGAGAGCGCACAGCTGCACTCTTTCGACGAGGGTGGAGGAAGGAGCGGATAAAAGCCGGGGATTTCATTCGGCTTGGACAAACGGCTGATTCGATCAATGACGCCGCGGCGGTTGTAGATTTAAACGCTGCTGATGCCGTCTGCAATATTACGCTTCTCCTCCCCTCGAAAGCCATTATATTTTGCACCGCGACGATATTCGGACGTCGAAATCGCTAATTTTATATATATCAATTTTTCAAAACACACATTCCGCATTCGGGGCAGCTTAATTGCCCGAGCGCTAGATTCTCGAGATCCAATAAGCGGCAATTGCATTGTTCAAAATTTTAAGTGAAAAATCCTTCAACTATTTACGTAACCTGGTTTTTAAAACTATTTTCGGATATACGTGTGTGTGTGTATATACGCGCTCCAGACGTGATTACATTCCGATGACTTTCGAGGGCGCGCCGCGCGGCGCTGCCCCGTTCTCATTGATCTCCGAAAAGTTAATATATATTTTTGTACGTTTCGTCGCACGCACCGGAAGCCGGGGCCAAAAAAAAGAGATACTTTCATATCTCTCTCTATTTTATTATGCTTACTTTACGTCCGCTGACCGTATATTCAATGTATTCAACGTGTGCTCTGAAAATTCGTACTCCGCGCGATCGCTGATGCGCTTTCGAAAAAGCCCCCTTTTTACCTCGCGTTCCAAGTCCGCGGCTTTGTAATACGACAGCGGCTCGAGGAAGAATTTGTTTCTTTCGCCGTCAATTTTTAGATATAAAAAAAAATAAATAATAATCGCGAAAAGCGTTAAAGAGTCGCGCTTCGCCGAGAGTTCTTGGTTCCGCGGAACCTTTTCAAAGGCTCCACTGCCGAATAATAATTGTACGGGCGCCGTTTTGTTCGAGAAAAGCCGACGCGTGTAATTACGCTATAATGAGATATAAAAATAAAGACGGAGCTCGTCGTCGGGGCCCGAGTTCTTCCGGCGCGTGATTTCCGTCGCGCGCCGCGCGGCGCAGTCCGCCGGTTTTACATTCGCTTGTTTGCACGCTTCTGAATTGACTTAATTAAGACGGCGTGTCATTTTTTTTTTCTTTTTTTCAGCGAGAATCATTGAATGCGCCGCGGGCCGAGGAGGAAAATTTTCATTCAACCTTTTGAGTCGTGGCGACGTCGTGCCCATTTTTTTTTTTTTTCCGAGCGACAGAAACAAACCTCCCACGCTCGAAATTATTTTCTTTTTAAGAGCGTTAAGGGAAAAATGTGCCTTTATGTATGATCAGTGGGAATCTACAGTTTTTTTTTTTTTTTCTAAAATTATTTTCCCACGCGGCGATCGGCCCATCGGAAGGAGCGACAGGCGGCTTCGCGAAGCAGTAACGACACTCTAAATTTCGCTCGCACCGGCCCACGTCGCAACACCTGCGTCGTACGATCTTTTTCGGCAGCATCCCATGCCGATATATACCCCTACGCCCAATGATATACATTCGAAAAGCACGAAGAAATAAAAATAAGCAGGCACAGCAGACGTATATCGAATCGAATAACGGCCTCTTTCGGGCTGTACACGTCGAATCCGCGATCGGATTTCCAGGGGGAGCAAAAAAGAAGAAAACGCCCGAGTCGGCTGTCCGTGTAAAACGACAGCAGCCGCCGGTTGTTCTCCGCGGCGCGCCTCATTTTCCGAAGGGTTTCCACTCGACCGACGAATCGCGCATTCGAATGAATGATCGATCCGCCGGTTTTAAAAGTGGGCCCCGCCGGCAGCCGCTCGTTAGCGCCGAAAATGCAATCGAATTCTTTAATTCGGCGAGCCGAGCAGAAGTCGAGTGCGTCCGTTTTTTTGCTCTCTCGATGATTTCTCGGGACGAAAGCCGCGGATTGTTTGCTAAATATTACTCGGACTCGAAGGGCGTCGACGCGGCTCTCGTCCTCTTGCTCGATAATAACGATAACGATAATGGGCCGCCACGGTGATACTCGATCGACGCGGATTTCGGCTCTTTGAATTTCGCAATCGCCAAGCGGGAGTAAACGGAAGCGGAAGAAGGATGTAATAATAAAATATGCCTGTAGCGAGAGATGTTATATGTATTTGTCGTTGCTGCTCGAAGAACAAACGAGAGTCGGATTTAAACCCCGAAGACGAAACCAATCAGTCGTAAAAACAATTTTCTTCTCCAAGGAATTTATCAGTTTTCTTCGAATTTAGTCTCTAATCCTATATATACAATATATATATACTTTTTTCGTTTTTTTTTATTAAAAATAATGCCTTCTTTTAATTGGTACATCGTGAATCAAGAAGGAATACAATAAAGAAACAAAGGACGCGATTTGGAGAAAACTTTTGAATAGAAATGATATAAAATTTTTTCATTTAGCAGCCGCTGTAATTACACTTAATGCGATTTTATACTTTCTTACTCAACACGCGTCAACCTTTTTTAACGAAAGAATTTCAGTTTTATTTACGAGCCAAAAAAAAAAAAAAAAAATTGCGCACGAATTCTTATTCCGCCCTTAAAGATGTAATATTCTTAAAAGCAGCTCGGAGCCATTATTCTTTTAATCTCTACATCACAAAAGCGAATATTTAATTATGCAAATTTCGTTGCGATTTTAATATACATTCGAGAGAAAAGTAGTGCCTCCGCCGAGAAGGCAAATAAATAAAATGAAAAATAAATAAGTTTAGCCTGGCGATTCGGCGAAAGCAAGACTGGGTCGTTCGAACGCGCAAAATTTGCTTGGATCGTGGAAAATTCGCGCGACGCCGAGTCTCCCTCTTGAACAATTCATTTCCAATTGATTGAGTATCGCGCCGGGCAAGTGGTGATTACACGAAAATAAATAATTTAGAGAGAGAGACGCCGGAGAAGTTTGTTGAATTACGAAACAGTTTCTCATTATACGTTTTCAATTCGCAATGGTTTGCTCATTTTCGCCGGACTGCGGGGAAGCGGCGCGGAAATCCCCGAGACTCGGCGACCGCGTTTGTAAAATAAAGCCGTACTCGTAATAAATTATCAAATTATTTATGCTTGCTTAAAAATGAGATGCTCGACCACTTCTATTATTGTATTAAAAAAGCTTTACATTAAAAAAGTTGCAAATCTCGAGTTACAAATGAATTTTAAAACCTCCTACAATGTAGGAGGACGGCAAAACAATTGGACTCCCTAGTACATGTCTTAATACTTTAAATTCGCACGGCGAAAGCTCCCAACCCGTTCCCTCGCCCTCGAATCTCGCGGGGACGCGCGCGGGCAACGACGATCCGGCGGGTGGCACACAGAGAGTACATACCGATTATTATATTCGGGGTGCGCACGTGGAAAAGCTGGTCGGCTGTGTCGGCGCACCGCGTGTGTGCCCGTACGCTCGACAGCTGACTGACTGACTGACTGACTGACTGGCGAGCGCGACGCGCGGACGTTCGTCGGCGCCTCCGTCCGCCCCCCCCCCTCCCTCCCCCCCGCGAGGGCGCGCGCGCGCAAAACCAGTCCCCGCGCGCGGGGATCTCCTTATTATGGGGGGGCCTCCGCTTCGAATAAATATATGGTGTGCGCGCCGCGGAGGATCGATTCCATTCGCCGAAACTTCGCGCTGCCGGGCCAAAGTCGTAAAAGCTCTCGCGCGGTGTGCGAGGGCGCGGGACAATGGGCCCAGAGAGAGAGAGGGCGGCTTTTGTGACCCGGCGAAACTTTATTAGATGCGCGCTTTTCCGGCTGATGAGCTGCCCGGCTGCGTTTTACGGATTAATATCCGAGGCTCGCGCGCTTCCCTTTCAAGACCCTCACCCGCGCGCGCTCGTCTTTCGTCAAAGCTCTCTCTCTCTGTCTCTCTCTCTCTCTCCTTTGGCTTCGCTCTCCGAGAGATGAAGCGCGCGGATTCCGCGCTCTCTCGACTATATTATTAGTTCCTTAAATTGGATAATTTGTTTGAAGTCCCGAGTCGATATATACCGCTCGATTCTTTCGGCAGTCGCGAATTTTCAAAGCGCACGAGCTGCACCCCAAAGTGCACCCCGTCGTCTCTCCAAAGAGTTAAAAGGGCTTGAGTCGATCTTGACAAGTCGCTCTCGGGTCTGACTCGTGCCTCGAAACTCCCTCCGAAGAGGCGCGTCGACAAATCGTAGCTTCGCTCTAATGCAGTTCTTTATTTTTTTTTATTTTTTTTCGAAAAAATCGATGAAAAAATTCACAATCCACGTACCCCCTCGGAGGCTCTCGAGGGAAGATTCTCGCGCGCATCGACGACCAAGTTATATGTACCTCAGCGAAAAAAGCTCGAGGGTCCGTCAAAGCGGATAATAAAAAAAAGGGCCTCCGGACGCGCGATATATCGGCTAATTGAACTTTGCGCCTCGAGCGGACTTTGTTAAAAGCGCGTGACGAATTTCCCGAAGCCGCAGAGCAGCGGCGGCGGCGGCAGTGGCGGCAGTGGCACAAGGCCGGCAAAAGAAGGAAAATTCGCGAGATAAGTGCCGCGGCACTCGACCCGCTCGAGCTTTCGCCGCCCGCATCATCAGCAATATTCAAAATCAGTCCTCTCTCTCTCCCCCCCACCTTCTCTAACCTTGCCTCCCTCTGTAGTCGCGCGCACAGAAGAAGTCGCCCGCGCGAAAGGAGGAAGCGGCCGCTTCGGCGCCCGTTCGAGTATTACTAATTGCGGAGGAGCGAAAGAAATGTAGCGCGCGACATCGCCAACCTTTTTTTCTTTCGCGGCTGCAGTTGTCGGAGCGCGACGGACGGCGGGGGAGTAACAGTTTTACAAAGATATATTGATTAAGGCAATTGAAGCTTACAGCCGGAGTTGATAGGCTTTAAGCAAAGAAGACTTTTATAAGCCCGCGGCCGGGGCATTGTTCGTTGATGAAAAAGCTTGATAAAGCTTAAATCGAAGAAGGCTGCCTGATTCCATTCAAGGGTCCCCCCCCCTCCCTTCTTAAATCCCTCCTTCGGAGAACAATTTCTGTATTAACCGCAGCCCGGCGAATATTAATGAAATAATATTAAAGTATAATTGCATCGGGGATCGGGCGAAGATTCCGCGTCGACTTAATCAGCGCAATGAGCCCCGGCACGCAGCCGCGCGCCCCTCGTGTTTACCGTCGTCGCGGCGTCGGAATTATCAAGCCCGCCGTTTCCGATTCAAGATCAAACGTTTTACGGGCCGGTCAAACAAAAAGCGCGCGGCTCTCGATCGGCGCACGCGAGAGCCTTCTCCGTTTTCAAAAGTTTTGGCATCGCCACCGAACCGACACCGCCGCCGCCGCCTCGTTTTCCTGTTCTAAGAACGTAAGAGTCCATATACAGTTATGGAGGATTGGCAGGATTCCCAGTTTGCGGGCGGCGGGGCCTTTGACAATGGCCGAGCAAAAGTGACGCTCGAGTCTCGCGTCGAATGGACCGGGCTAACCTACTACTCCCCTTTATTATTTCGGGCGAATTTTTGGAAAACGGGCGAAGTGTATATACGCCGAGAAAAATTCCTGGTAAAATTTATACCTATAAGCTGGTAAGCAAAAGTTGCTTAAAAAGTTAAGCGAACGTCGTTGAATAAACTTTGCTCGGCTTTGTAAGTAAATTTTACCGAATATCCAAGGTCCCGTTTTTCTTTCTGTTCCCTCTCGCACGCGTGGTGGCTTACTTGATAATCAAGTAAATTTAAGTCAGAATCAGTATTACCTTTTACGTAAACCTTTTAAGTAAATTTCACCAGCGATTTTTCTCCGTATACATCTGCGGCTTCCTCGCGGATTATTAAGTAACGAGAGTCGGGGGGGCTCCTAAAACAACATCGGAAAACCGATAGCTCAATTATCGCTTCCGAGGCGCATCGGAAAAAAGGGGGGGGGGGACGAACACTCGCGAATAACGACTTAGCTCTCGAGTTGAAAGGAGTAGGGGGGCGGCGGTGCGATTCGATGCAATTAAAACGAGCGTCGGACGCGCCGATGACCCGAGTCCATTCCGAATCCACTAAGTGCTCCTAATTCCGGCGATTTGAATACGACCCAGGCGGAGGTATGAATATATGTATATATATCTCCGGCCGGCGAGCCGGGAAACGTGTAGAAGCCCGATCGAAATTTTTTTTTCGAGTCGCGATCGTGCTTTTGTTGCGTTAATGACGGAGGATTGCCCCCCCCGCGTTCTTTCTTTTTTATTTCGTTTCGACAGTTTCGACTCTGATTTTCGCTCGTTTTTTTTAAAACCGTTCTTCGCTGCTTTTTCGAATGAAATGCGTTACGATTTCGAGTGAATTTTGACTGCCTCTCTCTCTCTCTCTCGCAAACAGGCA
The DNA here is from genome assembly GCA_035047165.1 of Ormyrus rosae. NCBI lineage: Eukaryota > Metazoa > Arthropoda > Insecta > Hymenoptera > Ormyridae > Ormyrus > Ormyrus rosae. The sequence goes on from JAWWML010000032.1 coordinate 10,558,328, forward strand.
AATGTATATACGAATCGCTTTTTTGCGCTCGCCCGGTTCCAATTTTAGCGGAGGTTCAAAGCAGCCGATAGAAAAAAGAACTTTTTTAAAAAGTTAAGCAGGATACGCGAACGAGCGCCCGTTCCCGTTTCCACCACAATTTCGAGCGTCGAAAAATATATAGTTCTCTCGAAATATTAGAAAAAAAAAAGGAACAAGAGAACAGCGAAACCGTTCGCCGAAAGTTTCGGCGAAAGAAAAACCGCTCTCCCCGCCCCCGAAGACGAATGAAATTCGGCGCAAGACGCTAAAGCAAGCCGTCGAAGACGAGTATATACACAAGGAAGTAAGTCGCGCAGTCACCTCGAGAGGTTGTAACAAAGGCTGCGCGGGAAAAAGCTTCGCTCGCTCTCTCCCGAGCTCTCGCGCGAGAGCCTCGCGAAATTAAAGGCAAAGACACGCCTGCCTGGCAGCTCCGGCAAACTGAGATATTGTTGCGCGCGCGAGAGCCCCATATGTGTGTACGCTAAAGTAAGTACGTGGCTTGCATGTCGGCCCCCCGCTCGTCGCGAAAACGCGCTTCTTATACGCGGCGCGCGACGACGACTGGCGGCTCTCTCGAATTTCCGCGCAACGACTGATCGAACAGCTGTGCAAATGTAATAACTCTCGCGGGGCCGGGCGAGGGACGCCGGGTCTTTCTTAACGAAGCCGAGGCGAAGAGTTCGCCGAGTCGAGGAGGAAAGTTTTGGCCCGATGCAGTCGCGCCGCCAATATGCAATCTCGATGCGGCGAGTCGTTCCGCGAGCCTTTTAATATCGGCCTGATTATAATATACTTTGTTGATTCTCTGGTACAGCCGCAAGTTCGGAGCTTCGGGAAATTTTATAAATGACTTCCGATGTTTTCCCCGAAAATTCAGCCCCCCGCCCTTCCCCCGGAGGGGAAGAGAATCTCGCTATCTGGCGGAATCACGGCTCGTCGACTCGAGTCCCTCTCGAAAGAAAGCGATCGATTAATATCGCAGTGCTCGCGCCGCTGCCGCGTAAGTAAGGAGCCGAGCAGGACGGAGGAAATTGCACGAGCTGTCTCCGGGAAAACAGAGAGCATAGAGCTTCTGGAGGAAATACGCTCGGCGGGAAGCCGCGAGAGTCGAGTCGTCGTCGTCGTCGCTCGTTACGCGCGCTAATTTGTCGCGCCCGAGTATACGAGCGCGGATTTTGATTGATTTCTCGGCGCTGCTTCCGCGCGCACCGCATTTATCACGCGGGATTTTCTCGACGCGGATATGGAATTCGTGGAAATAATGCCCTCTCTCGCTCTCGGGAGGCGCACTCGTAAATCCGCGACTTTGTCTTTGGGCTCTACGGTTCTCGGTGAGCGTTTAAGGGCCCCCCAATCTCCCGCTCTCCGAATTCTGATCCCCGGTACGTGCCCGGCATACGTCGCTGCGGCCGCCGAAAGAGTTCGCTTAACTCTCGCTCTCTCTCTCTCTCTCGGCTGTCGATTAATTTTCAGGAGCTGCCGGGTATACATATATATACGTATGTACGAGCTTTTGTTCGGCCGCGGCGGGCGTAAGCCGGTCTTTGTGCGCGCTCTCACCCCGCGGAGATTATAATAAGGCGCGGGACGCGCGCTAAATTGAATCTCTCTCGCTTTGAATGCGAGAGGCTCCGAGTGCGGCGGCTCCTCGCGGTCTGATGAGACACGGCCGACTCGGAATGAACGGGCCGACTAATCGCCCTGATTTAGAGGCTTTGCCGGGCGCTCCGCTCAATTTGTTTATTTTCCCAAGTTTCTCTTGTACCTTTTCTTCGCCGCGTAAAATCGGATGAATTATCTGCCGGGTGTTTATGATATCTTTTTTTTTTATGAAATATTAATTTTAATCAAGATTTCAATCGCAACATCCGTTAAATGCCCGAGACACAGCAAATATCCCGAATACATATTCCCGCCGCCAAAGTTAGCCCGCGCATCTTCAATTCGGCAATCCCACGGCACGGGGGTTGGACGCATATCGGATTCGTAATTGTCGTAATTGTCGCGGGGCGCTATCGAGACGACAAGCCCCTCGCTGCCGTGCACTTCCCCCCCGCCGCCGCTTTAATGTCCAATTGCGCGTCGGCGCGCAATCGAATTATATCACGGCTGGACTCTCGCCGCGAGTCGCCGCCGCTTCGAGGATTATGGCCGGCGAAAACTGCACGAAGATAAGCCCGCCTCTGTGAAATGGGTTAGAAGATCGGGCCGAGAATTGATTATTGCACGTCGCTGCCAGCGGCGCTTCTCTCGATTTTTGCGGCGGCGGGGGGGGGGGGCTTTGATTGTCGATGTGCGATGTGGTGTTCAATTGCAGTGCGAATTCCGAGCAAGCCGCTACGCGTGTTTCTATTTTCATTCATTTTTATTCAAGCTAGCCGGCTACTTGGTTCTTTACTTTTTTATTGCCCTGTAAGCTTTTGTATATTGCAGCGAAGGTCTGTTTTTTTTTTTGTTTTTTTTTTGTTTTTTACAACTTTCGAAAAATTTATTTTCGTATAAATAAAAATCTCTGTTCGTAAAAGGAATGTAAAGATAAATTAAGTTTTAATTTGAAAGTCCCAGTAACATTGCGACGAACGAAGCCTTTTAATTATGTTTCACGTAAATTAATACCCGAATGAAGACCGTTTCCGTATAAAAGCGCTACTAATTGCCTCAGTTCACGTTCCGCAGTTCTTTCAAACGCCTCTAAACAGTCAATAATTAATAAGACATTTCCATTAAGACACATTAAGAAATTTACAAATCGACTAATTTCGCACATTATTATCGAGCAGCGAAGAAAGGAATTGCGAAGAAGCGCGTCTCTTTATCGGTAAAGCCCCGTCGCGTTCGAGAGCCATCGTGTCAAAAATAATCAGCTGCCAGCCGCGACAAAAGAATCTTCCGCCATCGAAGAAGCAGCAGCAGCAGCGGCGCGCGGTGCCGCGGAGGCGCGAGAAGTGCCTCGAGGGGAATTGGTTATCGACGGCTTAATTTGCGTTCGATATCGCACGCGAGTATCTGACGGCCCTCACGTGACGCGCTGATTGTGGCCGCGCCTTCTTTCTGCACACACACCAGTCGGCCTTGAGCCCTAATTATGCGCGAATGCTCTCTGCGCTTTGCGTTATCCCGCCTTTTAAACGTTGGTTTATATACGGCTGCGCTTAAAATGGGAAAACGATTGTTATTCGTAACAACTGGAGCAATCGATATATATACGAGTCGGCGGATCGTTATTCTGATAATTAAAAAGGTTCATTTGGCCGCTTTTGAGTCGGCGTTCATTAATGGCGAATGAATATTCTTTAAATTCTAAAGATCTCTTTTATTCGGTCTAATGGCGAAGACTCTTGAATCGGAATGAGAAAACAAAGTTGCTATTGGGGACAAAGTTGGTCCTTATTGTAAATGTCCCGATGCTCGAATTGAAATTCGAAAGACTGTTGACTTATCCGTGAGTTTCGCTACAATGGTGAGTTCTAATGAATTTCCATTTTTTTTTGTTCTAATTTAAAAAAGAAAAAAAAAATCTAACGAAAACTTTTGAAAAACTGATTTGTTGAATCTACTGGCTGCCCCTATCCATTGGTACTGACCGGAATTTACAATCGCATTTCGTTCTCGAACCCGGAAATACGATAAAATTATATTACACCGTTTTAACAAATGTCTAATTTCTCTTTATGCAATCAATAGTTAGACGTAAAATTTTAAAGATATGTGTATAAGTGTTGACTCATATTAGTTACAGTTTGTCGTTTTTTTTTTTTTTTTAATGAATCAGATAATTGATCAAGATTCTAAACAAAAAAAGCCATGTATCTAAAAAAGCGTTTGATAATTGTTATCTTATATAACAACAATCGTGCATTGTATCTTTGTAGAAACAGTATAAAACTTATTACGTAACGATTTATTAATGGACCAAATTTAAAGTTTTTATAACGATCGTATGATTCTTCTTTTAAAAAATTATAGTTCTCGTTTCTGTATTTACGGGAAAGATAATGTATAAAATAAAAATTGCGCACTGCACAGTAACCAAAAGCTATCATTTAATTTTTTCTCTAACTCTAGATTCAGTAGGAGATTTTTTTTTTGTTTCCTTGCGGATTTAGAATACCAGCACGGATACCCATATAGGTCACTGAGCTCGCTGTTGTAGGATTCATATTGGCCAAACATCTGGTTTGAATAATAATAAGCGATATTTCTACTTTTTCGAAGTTTATTTTAATAGTTTTCTACTCGACGATTACAGAACGAGTACAAGAATAAACTAGCCAAGTATCTCTCGATTAAAAGCTTCGAAGTCGAAAGATAATTGAAAAAAAAAATCATACATTTTAATTTTCAGTGTTTAGATGCAAATGCATTCGAGTGCGGCTGTAACTTCAAGTGAGTTTTTTCTCTCTTTTATAATAAGATCATCGATGGTTACGCGGTTACGTAAACGGCGCACACATTTTCTTCGCTCGGCAGAGAGACTTTAACTCTTTTAACTATTAAAAATATTACGTGATAAAATAATTTGTACAAAATATAAAATTTACAATTTCTCTTACAATCGGTAAAATAACAATAGTTTGAAGCGGGTAAAAGCAAAATTCGTCATAATAATAGTAGCTGAGCGTGAGACTTATAAGTAAATATAAAATATGATATAAATAAACAGACAATATTACAGAGGTTATCGCGTGTTTGATTAATAGTACAGCGTAGTATAATACATATAATGTTACTCGGCAGTAATTTGGCGCAATCCGAATTACAAGTAGTCTAGATAATACGTGAGTTGACGAAACGAGAGAGAGAGAGAGAGAAAGAGAGAGAAAACAATTCTGAAAAACGCACTTCGAAAATAACAATTTTTCCAACGAGATAAAATAAGTCCGATGCATGAAAAAAAAAAAAATGTATCCCCCTGCAGCTCGCTCATTCCGCTCGGAAAAAAATGCAAACGAAAGCACAGAGATCGCCGGGAGTCGCGGCCGGTTTCCTCGTCCGTTCCCCACTCCTCTTGGCGAAGTAGCGAGAGCCTTGGGTCCGACGGCCGCGCGAGTCAGTCAGTGAGAGTCTCGCCGCGAGAGCTCGAGACCGTATACATACAGCAGGAGGATATGGAACGCTGGCGAGGCAAGGTAGCGGTGGTGACCGGCGCCTCTTCCGGCATCGGCGTCTGCATCGTCGAGCAGCTGGTGGCAGCCGGGCTCAAGGTCGTCGGGCTCGCGCGCCGCCTCGAGCTCCTGCAGGACGTGCAGCGGAGGCTCGCCAAGCAGCCCGGCTCCTTTCATCCCGTCAAGTGCGACCTGCGCAGGGAGCAGGAGATCCTCGAGGCGTTCAAGCAGGTCGACGAGAAGATCGGCCCCCTTCACATTCTCATCAACAATGCCGGATTCCTCGTGTCCGAGAGTATCATCGGTAGGCTCGCTTTCCTTGCTTTTTAAACTAGACTTTTTAATTTGTTTGCACTGAATGTCTTTTTTTTTTTTTATAATGATCGCTGCAAGGATTTTTTTCGGAAACATTGATGACAAACGAAAGTGCATTGCAAACCAATAAGAATTTGATATCTTTTTCTGACTTTTGTTACAACAGTTATTATATTTTCATTGAAACAATTTCTGTAATTTTAATGCGTTTTGCTTTCATACTTCAATAGAATATGTTACCATTATAAACGTTTCGAAAGAATGCAAATGAAAGCTGCATTTGTTATCGCAACGTGTTCACCTTGCAAATATATGTTAAGCAGAGAATTGTTTTTAACAACAATTTAATTTTACTATTTAATTTTATTATTTCCCCCATTGTTCGACCAATTTACCTGGTAAAACGGTGTGGTTTTTTAATAAGGGTTTTTGTAAAAAAAAAATAAGGCTAAAATGTATCCAATCTACAAAAAATTCGTCAAAAAATGGTCAAATAGATAGTGAAATCTTATATTATAAATTCGTTTCCCCCGTTTTCCCAGACGGCACGACCGAGAACTTCCGCAAGATCCTGGACATCAACGTGCTCGCGGTGGCGATCTGCATCCGCGAGGCGAGCCGCCTGATGCGCAAGCACAAGGCGCAGGGCCACATCGTCAATCTGAACAGCGTCGCGGGCCACGACGCCCCGAGGATCCGCGTGCCGGTGAGCATCTACTGCGCGAGCAAGTACGCCGTCACCGGCATGACCGAGTCCGTGCGCAACGAGCTGTCCAGCGCCGACACCGGCATCAAGATCACGGTGAGAGAGAGAGAGAGAGACCCTCTCTAACTTCCTCCCTCGAATACCTTCGATCTCGAGCGACTAAATATTTTGCCGTTTGCAGAGCATCAGTCCCGGTCCGGTGAGGACGGACATGATCCGGGCGGCGGGCATTCCCGACGACCTGCTGGACAGCGTGCCGATCCTGGAGCCGAAGGACGTCGCCGAGGCGGTCGTCTACGCCCTCGGCACGCCGTCTCACGTCCAGGTGAGCAAGCGCAGCTGAGCACAGAGAGCTTCCCGCGACGATGTACACATTGGTTAACACGTGATGTCAATTCCCGATGGATTTCAATTGCGCGCCACTGTTCATTAATGCAGCGCGTTCGCTTGTATTATTTATCGATAAAAGCTCGACGTAAATTTTCCTCCCGAGACTGCTGATTTCTGATTTTTAAGCTATAAATAGTTAAGAGATTACTTCGCGCGTACGTTAGACTCGGAGAAATAAATGAAACGGGAGAATTTTTCGTATAAAAAATGCCCGAAACACCGCGATCACTTGCTCAAGATGATCTTCATTGAGACGCGGACGAAAAATGGGTGTACTCTTATTGTTAAGAAAATGATTTACCCGGCCATTCATCTGACTATCGACACTTTTTCAGATAAACGAGCTGACGATCACGCCTTTGGACGAGACGGTGCAGATCGTCCGCAAATGATGACAGCCCTGCCTCCGTATCGCCTCGACTGCGCAGCCGCAATTCCTCGTTGTACCTCGACGCTTTTTCCAGCAACATTTATGCACACCTCGGACAAAAAAACAAAGACCCCCGCCGCCGCCGCGCGTTTTCCATTTCTTTTTTTTAGAGAAGGCATTTAAAAATTAAAACGAGCCGGCGGTCGTCGCGCGACTTCCTTCATCATGTTATTATTCAGTGGCTTGTCTTCTTGCTCTAGCCGATAAATAATGTATGCGATCGTAAATAATGCATGGATTCCCTCTCGAGTTACCGGGAAGAAGCTATAAGCGCCTTCCTACCGAAAAAAATCCCTTTTCGGGAACTCGCGAGGCCGACCTTACGGCTTTTCCAGATAGGAGTAACTTTCGAGGTTTATTGGAACTCGTGTTATTTTTCTCTCCGCGGAAACAATACGCGGGAGGAAATGTCGGACGATGCCTGGGCGGTGAGAGATTTTCTCGGCAATTATGCTAAGTTGGATATGTGCTTTGTTCGGCTGATTAATTAAACATTCTGTCGGCGGTTCGCTCTACGTATAGTTTTCTATGGAGTTTTATTGCGAGAGAAAAGAATCGATCGACGATATTTGCCGAAGAACCACGAGTTTGTGTCATTTAGCTTTTACATTTTTTTGCCTTTTTTGTATTTGCGCTTTGAAAAGGGCCTTTTTCTTTTTAGTTCAAATTGCCAAGCCAAATCTATGACTTATAGTACAAAATCAATTGTCATAAATTTAAGTTGCGTAGAAAACGTAAATTTAATAAAATTGTGCAATAAACCCTGAATTTGTTAATACCTTTAAGAATAAAAGTGTTGTACAATAAACTAAAAAAAATCGCGTTATTACAGAATTTACTTTTTCCATTTAAATTTTTATGTAACCTTACTGACTTATCAAGTGTCGATAACTCAATACAAAATAATAATATAATGCAATAATCTATACCCACATAACGCTGTTTTCCTGCACTTATCTACAAAAGCTAGAGTGTCATGTTTCGTTATTGGTGCGTGCAAAGAATGAAGCAGAATCAGCAGATAAAGAAATCTAACTCTGCGTATAAAAAGACTTGACATTATGCTCATTTAAAAAATCAAATTTTTATTCGACTTTAAGAATGAAAAGGCTAAAATCAGAGCCTGAATCTTAAAACATAAACAGGTAAATGTTAATACCGCGGTGTTTATCGAGGTTGACGAACGACACGTCTTTACCGGGAAGATAAAAACTTCCTAAGCTCAGCGAAACTTGACCAAAGTAGATCACGACGGAGCGAGCTTCTGGAATGCGAAATCAGTACTACAACTAAGGACTGACCGGATGCAGCTTCTCCGTCGATTCTGCACTGTTTCCTTTTACTCTACGGTCTCTTCGTTTCCCTTTCGCGAGTGATTTTTTTTTTTTTTCAATTAAAATTCCTCTCCGCGCGCGAGAACTGTTACCGGTCATCATCCTCCGAAGCCAATCAAACTTCAATTCGACTCGAGGACGTAAACAGCCTTGGTGTAGTAAATTAACATGACTGCGACGAATTCCCTAAGAAGAAACCGTAGGTATTTAGCGAAGGTCAGACATAGCCAGTCGATCGATAATAAAAAAAAGAAAAAGAAAAAAAAAAACGGAAGCATAATAATTAAAATCTCCTTCCAACCTCTCTCGGCCTTCGTATAACGGATGTATACAAACGTCTACGTCGGAAAGACAATTATTCGCCGCCTGTCGTCGCGCACCGAAACAGCTGCTCCGCGCGCCGCTGGAAATATCGCGTATAGAAAAAGGTGCGAAAGATGAAGAGTCCTCCGCGTCCGTCGCACTTGCGCGATCAGGAAGCTGGCTTGCGACGCAAGCGCTGATCTTGAACTCATTGTCGGGGTTTAATTAACTCGGAGAATTCTCCCCCTCCCCCCCCCACCCTCCGTTTTTTCCCCATTGTTTATGGCTCAGCTGCCGCGGTTGCTCGGCTTTTTTTTCTTTTTTGCTTGACGCGCGCCTCTCCTGCGTTTGACGAGCGAAGACGAAAATGTATATATATATAGATTTCTGCGAGCCCCGTTTTGCCCCCGCAAAGGGGAATGTTCTTTGGCGATGAGTTTTGTCTTTAGCTTTTTTTTAAGGAATTTACACAAAGTTCGGCAGTTTCGAAGTCAACGAGGAATCTATATATCGAAATATATTTCGTAAAAGGACTTGCGCGCACATTTTTTTATACTCCTCGACCGCGAAATGTATTAGCTGATTAATAAAACGCGAAGTCGTTGGCGTAATCGATCGAGCGCCGATAAAGCCTACTAATTCAAATCTTCTTGCGCGATTCGTTAGAGGCTCTCTCTCTCGAGAGATTGCATTGCGCGATAGAAAATTAATTTGCGCGCGCTGATAGCTGCGAGCTCTCGAGAAGAAAAAAAAAAGAGACCCGAGAGAACTTAATAATATAAACCAGTTCATAAATTAAAAAAATTACGATTCTCGATGAAGTTTTTATTCGTCGAGATGAATTCATAAAGGTAAATCTCATTCGGAGCGGTATACAGATAATCGTTGCGGTTTGTACCGGTCTTATGCAAAAGCTCATTTTAATAGTCGCTTTATCTGGGCAAACGGATAATTCAATTATTTCTGAGGAAGTTATTAGATACTCGTATTCCCCGCTCTAACGCAACGCAATTTGTCATTTTTGCCTGAAAAAAAAAAAAAACAGATCTTACTTTACTTGAAAAAAAAAAAAATAAATAAACCGCGGCGGTAGGTCATTTTCATTGCCGATAAAAGCGTAATGTCTTAATGGACTCAATTACGCGGTGGTCTACGTGACTGTTCAGTCTCGCTCGTTCGTCCAAATTCAGCGGATCTTTTCACTATAAAAGTGAAATTAACGACAGATAGCCTCGCGCGGGACTTCTGCGAAATTAGCTTTAGAGAGATCGCGAGGCACAATAATTGAACGCTGATATACCTAAAACGGCTGAGGATTCTCATCGCTCTTTGTGGCACGAAGCCTTGGCGAATCTTAACAAAGAAATTGTTGCTAGATTTTTATATGAAAGCGGACATTCCGTCGGCTCGCTGACGTAAATGCTTTAGAAAAGGAAATGAAGAATCTAAACGATCGTTTGGAGATATGTTCATCCACACTTTTAATGAATCGATTAATTGTTGGCGCGCAAATGCGTATATAAAGATCAACGATAGGCGGACGAACGTTACAACGTACCGCTTAAAAGTTGAACACTCTCGTTGCACCTTTAAAAGATTCAATTTTACAGACGACAATTGGCAGTGTTTGTTTTTATAAAGTCAAATTATAAGGCCGTTTACCGACCGATGCAGTAACCGACCGAAAAGCGCGCCTGAAAGTATAATAAATCGACGACTCGAGGCCGCTGCACTATATTTTGACGTCACCAGAGAGACGTACATTTCACCCCGCCCGCAGCGGCGGATAGTTTCCTCGCGAGATAAAAGCTGCAGAAATTGACGCAGAGAGAGACGCGTTCGCGGAAGATTGTAGACGCGCGCGGCGCATCCGGAACTGGCGCGCGTAACTGAACTCTTCGCGTATCCCTCGCCGAGGCCGTATATCTGTCGGTTTAATTGCCGCAATCTTTTCGCGCCTCTTCCTCTCCCCCGTCTTCTCGCGAGCGCTTTTAATCGCTTTTCCGCGAACGATGCGCGCGACGTACGCGCTCAATTTTCCGATTTATCGTTGACAGCTGCTGCTGCTGCCTGTGCTTTGTTTGCCTTTTTTTTTGTCTCGAGCGTTACTCCGCGCGCAGTAACTCCGAAATTGAAAGAGACTTTTCGGAGGCGACCGGCGAAACGGCTTCGTTCTTGTGTGTACACGGATTTTTGTGAGGATGAAAAAAAAGGAACGTCGGAAGAATTGTAAAGTGCAGAACGGGCGGAGCTTTGACTTGCAAAAAGGACCATTGGTTTTTTCTTTTTTTTCAATGAACAGACCAAGGAGAATAATGACTTAATAAAAATAGAACTGTGCAATCATGATGCGCTTTATTTCTCGCGTCATAACGAGCTCTAAAAACTATTCGAAAAGAGTAAAAATTGGAGTAATAAAAAAACACACGTTTATTCTCCTCCGAAGCAAAAAAAAAATGGTTTAACATACAAAAGTATAAATTAAACTTGTACTTTTCATAGTCACCTGAACTCGAAGCTTCCAGGTGCAAGGTCGAACTTTGATCTTGAAGTTCCGGTCGGCGTGAAAGGTCAGATCGAAAATAAATGATCATTCCGTCGCCCGAAAGTTCCTCTAGGCAATTTTCAAAATGCTGCATCATAAGCCAACGAGCTCTGAAACAATCGTTCGCTAACTTGGCGCTAGAAAAAATCGGATAGGAATGTATCTTATGTTCCATTGAAAATATTCTGTCCGTATTGTAGCGGGCGTTTCAATCGTTAATTTTTCTAATTTATTTCATTATTTATGAATGAACGCTTATTCAATTACGTGCATGGACAATGGCTGCTTGACAATTTTAATTTCAGATAAAATGCGTTGAATCACAATCAATCCAATACAGTATGGCGTAAATTGTGAGATCATCTAGTCCAATATTATTTCCGAGATTCAAAACAATCAATTTCAACAACATGATTTTAAAATATTCTTTATTTAATTAATTATTTATTTTTGTTATATATCCATTTTAGAATTTAATGAACAGCAAACAAAATTTAAACAAAAATTTTGTTACTGGAATATTTAAAGTTCTAAAAAACAGAATTCTTGAAACTCCATGCGCAAAGTTCAATTTCGCACCAGCTCGAATAAAAATCGTGCACTAAATCAAGCTTTGTACAAGTCGTATCAAAATATAATGTTCAACACAAGAGCAAAAACGTGATTGTACCCTGGTGTTACCTTTTCACACTATCTTCGTCTTGAAGAAAATTAAATAAAAATTTCGAGTAAATTAAATTTTTTTTAGTAATTGTTAACAAAAGAAAAGTAATTTTTTATATTTGATTTGAACTACATATTGCTGAAACTAACGTACACAATCATAATAAAACGTAGTAATATACCAATAACCCAAAAACCATTTATTCTTGTTCTTGACACCTTAAAATACAATTATAACAGGTTTTTAGAACAACTCCAAAAATTACTATCACAAAGCTTCCTCTAGGAGGAAGCAAAAGTACATTCACTTCTTAAAATACCATAAATTATACTTTTTACTTAACAGCTGTAATTAACAATTGCATTTTAGAGGTAAGACTCGGGTTCCTGCCACCGGTAAACGTTTCGATGCAGTCTTCGAAAATTTCTGATTGACGGAAAATCGAACCTGGCAGCCTCGAGCAGCCTTGTGTTGGACAGCAAAATTCAGAGTTTACACTTTACGCCGATGTAAACAAGTCGATGCCTCTGATTGCCTGGACGAATCGCTGCACTTTCGAAATAAATATTTGCGCATAAATAGATGTATTTTTGCACTGTTAATTTTCAAACAATAAATAGTTTCTATCTCATAATTAGAAGTGAATCATAAGAGGCAAAACAGGAGTCTTTAACTCAAATTAGATAGTAAATTATTATATTTCAATGAGGTCATTATTTCAAGTAAATAACGAGGCAACAGGTGTTTTGATTTTAAAGAACCTTTTAAATACATAAAATTCTTTAATTCACTGTATTAGTGTATTCTGTAAATTACTTTGTAACAATTATTTTATGGATGAATTGCAAACAATATTATAAAAATCTTTTTTTGTTCATTTTCATCTTAAAATTATTTCCATTTGCACAATCAGCAATTACATGCTTGGATTACAATTGACAACTGTACAGGTTATAAAGTACAAGCGCTCATTGTACAATATATTATAGCAAAAAGAAATTCGGTATTTCCCCATTACGTACACCTACCACAATCTTCTACACGTGTGCTTATAAATTGTATGAAAATTACCATTTGAAATTTTGATGGTAATACAAAGTCGATTCTGTAACAATAAAAAAAGATTTGAAAACCAAACCCGACAAGTGTCGTAAAAAATTCCGAGTAAACGTGCCTCGCTCGTATTCCAGATATTATCGCGTACCAAAGCTACTTAAACACCTTTTTTTATGATAAATTTTTACAATTCAAAGTAGTTCAAGAGTGCAGGTTCTCGGAAGCAAATTTTGCGAAATTCTCAAAATATTGGAAAAAATAACTTTTTAAGGAGCCTAAACAAGCCGGGCCATAAAAGGCGTTACCTGCTATAAAATATTTTAGAACTGCGGAGTAAAAAGTTTATGATTTCATTTGTCTATTTAAGAGTCAATTTCAGTGACCATGAAAGTTTGAAAAATAGAATTTAAAAATCGCAGTTGTGTTATAAAGTTATATGCTGATGTCACGGTAAAATAATTATGATTAAGTCATAAAATTTCGTAATAAGTTGCTGTAATAAAACATTCTTGATGAACAGTAAATTTATTTATTAAATTTAACCGTATCTATAACAAACAAACAAATTTGTAAAGTGATCAGTCGTCAATTTGAAAGTGCATTAAAATAAATGACGCTGAAATAAAATTGTTTACTTTTTATATCACAATATTATAGTTGTAATAATTCAATCCAACATAAATTATTCGAACAGTCGAAAGTAGGAAAAAGCTGGTGAGTACGACCACTTATTTGTAGTTATTTCCTCCTCGAAAGCTTCTTTCTATTCGAAAACAACGACTTCGATTATGCTTGCACCGATTTAGAAATTTTCCGTGTTTTGAGAATAATACATTCTGCGCCACGGAAATACACACATCTATGTAAATGCTAACTGATGCGGTTCTGAATTGCGTACTAATTTAAGGTGAATAATGCAAACATCATTTCCCCGATTTAAATGTATAATTTTGCGCGATTTGTTAGCCTGGCCAAAATAAACTATTCAAAATACCAAATGCTGCGTCGGATGCGGTAGTCGGACGATGGCTCCGCGGGAAGAAGTCTTAATTCCCTCCGATATGCGACTGCGCGCGACTCTCACCTTTATACTTAGACTCTCACTGGTTGGATAATAAAGACTCCTAAGTCAGAACTTATATAGAATCTTCCTCTACAGCCGCCCGAATCCACAACAATACTAAGCTGCAATAAGGAAAATTCAATGTTTAAATTGAGTAAAACTACTCATTATCACACTTGGATGATTAGAAACTCGCGTTAAACCATGAAGAATTGGTAATGTACAGATTAAATGAAATACTGTCTATTATTAATCAAAGGCAGCTTAATTATCTACGTGGATATAATTTCTTTCAATTTACCTACCTCAAGAAGTGAATATTTTACGTTTGTTCAAATAAATCCTCTAACTTATAGTACAAAGATTCGCACATCAGTCAATCGCAATAATGACTGTAAATTTACAAGCTAATGTTAACGAGAGTCACAATCATTCTGAAATTAAAAATTAAACATAAACACAAACAATTCTCGGTCATTAGTACCTACAAGTTGTTCTTATGAATAAAATCGCGGATCGTACACTGAGAGAAAAAAAGTAGCAAGAATTACTATTTTCGCTAGTAATGCCAGATATTGGAAGAAAAATAAAGATATTTACTATAGTTTTGTAATT
>JAWWML010000032.1:10572977-10757255 GCA_035047165.1 Ormyrus rosae
TTTTAAAATCGTACACCCGATATCTTGAGTTACTATAAAAAAATGGTAATTCTTACTCGTTTTTTTCTCTCAGTGTATAATAAAGAAGACGAGACAAGCATTTCCGCTGCGTAACCTCTGACACAGCATCTTTACTTACGCTCGCCGATACATTTTTTTTTAGCGGTTTCGACAGTCGATTGACTGAACTGCGACCGATCGCCGTCAGATGACGCATGACAGGCGTTAGAATATCATTAAATCTATTTTTAAGTGACTTTGGCTTATCAGTTTTTTTTTATTTTATGTGGATTAGTTTCAGTTTTAATTTTTTTTTTTTTTTTTTTAATACAGTTCGATCAAAGTGCATTCTTGTATAATCAGGAAATTCTTATCGTTAAAAATTTGAAATAAATTTGTACAATGCTCTAGGAAAAGAAAAAAAGGAAAAAAATTAGAATAGCATAATTATTAATTAGAGTTTAAATGTCAGAAAAACAATGTAAATAAAGTATTAGCATAATACCGATTCATAATTTCTTTATTGGTCTATTACATAAGAAAGTAAATATTAAATAGAAAAAAAAAATTTATTGCAGCTCCACTATATTGAAAACAGAAGAATACCCATTGTCGACAACAATATATTTCCGGATAACAGAATTGAATGATGAAATAACTAATGATTAAAGTGCTCTCCGTCAAAGATGTAAATCTTTCTATCGGCGTAAACAAAAAGGCAGCTGCGTTGCGCGGAGGGGGGTTTTCTCGTGGTCTGCGTCGGAGGTCGGGAAGCCCCGAACTAAACTGCGCTCTCCGCGCTTATAGTCAAGGGCAGCGATAAGGGCTGTCCTTTAAGATTTAGCGAGATAGACCGCTCGATCGGTATAATAATTTAAGTTCGAGCAGCACGTCAAGATAGGAATAAAAATAAAAATATGTGACACTATTAACTCTTGAATATATACAATTGGTTTGAATTTCATCTTTGAATCAACGAACCAAAGCATTAAAATGACCAGAGCTCCGTCTTTATTTTTCTCTCTCTCTTTCCTGTTAAAAATTATTATTACTCTCCAAATCGGTGCACTTTCGCTTTTTACGCGTATCGGCCGTCTTTAACGCACGGCTATTACGTTATACCTTCTAATAGTAAGCAGTCCTGGTCGAGGCCGCGCTCGACCGTTTTGAGAGCTTTATTTTCAACGAACTCCTTTATCGGGATTTTTTTTTCGCGCGATTATCGATTTACCGCGTCGTCCCGGAAGCGCCGCGTGCAATTCAAAAAAAATGTGTCGTTGCACTTTTAAAGTTAAGTAATTTTTCAAATTAAATGCGCATCGGCCGTGCGGAATTAATGCGCGAATGCTTCGCATTGAAAATTAATTTACATTGCAATAAAAGCTAAATAATTTATATTGCCGCAGCAAAACATATTCGTAATTGTTAAATGATAAATAATAATTTTCGAAGGATAATGACCGAACGTAAATGCTCGCATATTGTTTTATTATACGTATGCGCTCGATGAAGCTTACTTTTCTAATAAATAAAAAATGCGGGTAATAAAAATTGTGTAAATTATTTTCGAATCTTCTTCCATTCGAATTTGAACAGCGAATGATCACGAGAAACGATATTGAAAGGCGACGATATACGGCTCGGTTGGTCAGGGTAGAGTACCGTATTTACTTCGTTGTAATAACTATATTACATTTTGATAATTTTCTATCAAGAGCGGTCTTGGCTCAGGTGGTTAATTAAATAGGCATCGGTTTGTTTACGTCTTAGCTTCCCAAAAGAAGGCTGCTCGAGAGGGCTTGGGTCATTTAAAAAAAATGACTATAGTTAACTCTGTCGCTAATACCCAAGAGGGGGACACAACGTTAAATAACAAAATAAACAAAAAATATAGAGTTAACTATAGTCAGTAGGTCTTTAATTTTAATAACTACATAGTATAAGCAAGTAGTCCGACATCCTTGATCAATCGAACTTCCATTGATTGATTAACGATGCGGGACATACTTTTGCTAAAGTACCACCATAATATCCTGTAGTTATTAAAATTATAAGTTTTTCTTTCAGTTTTTTTCACCTTCTCGGCGTCATAGCGCAAGAAAAAAAAAACTATAAGTGTCTCTCTGCATTCTGCGTCAACGCGCGTAGCCGCAAGATATATCTCGGTACTTCCAGGAGCATTTCGAGAGCTCCGCGACGACTTCCACGTTGGTCGCAATGACGAAATCGAGCGGGATTCCCCTCTGGTCCTGGCGGCGAGAAGTCGTCTTGCTCGGCAACTTAATACGTGGTCTTTTTTCGTGTGTCGTCCAAGAATTTTCCTCGAAATTCATTCTTTCGACACGCAGAGCACGAATTGATCTGAAAATAGATGTGGTTATTATAAGAATCCGTGAGACTTGCAGAGATGCAAATTAATTTTGAAGCAAATTACGGTTTTTCTCGGTAACGATGACGTTTAATCGAACGTCTATAAAACTCGCGATAAATAGACATTTTCGCTTAATTAAGCAAAACCTGCTTCACGCACTTAGATGAGATTTTAATTAAACAATACATTCATTTACATAGAACGGATTTACTCGACCGCTGGAAGTCAAGATCATTCTTTCGGTATTTCAATTTTTTTTTCTTTTTCTTTTTTTTTTGGTAAAAGCAAACTCTCTTTGTTCAAAAACTAATTAGGCAATTGCTCAGTCATAGAAAGAAAAAGCGTTCTTTTTTTTTTACGATTCCAACAACTTTTCGCAATTAACAACTTTTAAAAACTACAAAGAAACATTTTCCTTCTAATTTTAACGAAGCAATTAACAATATAAGAATCTTTTCTTCCTTCTTTCGCGCGAACGCAATCCTCTTTCCTTCTCGCGCGAAGGTGCAAAAAAGCCGCGCCGACAAAGTTGTCGCCCCCTCCCCCCCGTTTTAAAGACTCGTCGCCAGAAGAAAATGCAGAGACAGCCGCAAAGGAGGCCCGTCGAAAAGGTGAGAGAAAGCCGCGTCGTCGAAAAAGGACGAGCAGCCCTCCCCGGGCTCCTCTCAACCGGTTTCCGCCGCGGCAGGCCTCAGGCTGCGGCGCGCCCCCGGCCGATTTTCCATCAGGAGTAGGAGTAGGCCTGCCTCCCCCACCCGCGCTCTCGCGCGCGCGGAAGTCCTTTGCGTGAGAGGGAGATGCTGCCGCTGCCGCCGGCGCGGCCGAGAGGTGAGAAAATAAAGCTCCTCTATATCGGCAGCCGAGTTTACTAAGCCGAGCTCCGGACCCCGAGAGCACACAGTCTCCTGTCAACTCTCTCGGCCGTCTCATCCTCGAGAGAGCCGCCAAAGCCAAACCGCCGCCGACGGGGTGAGTTCTTCGAGTGGGACCGCTGCTGCTGCTGCTGCTGCTGCTTTCGCTGCAAGTGCACTTTCGCCCGACAGCTTTTTTGCGAAGGAGCCGCTTGTTTATTTTCGAAGGAGAGCAGGTAGAGGGAATTTCTTTTTTTTTTTTTAATATCGACCTTTTTTTGTTCTCTTTGGTGAAATTGCCGCGACGACGGTTCGTTTTCTTAGAAGTGTACGCGCGTGGATCGCGATTAAAGTAGCTTTTTTCGCTAAGCGAGGATGACGTGTGCCTCGAAGCCGGCGTCGTTTTAACGTCGATCACTTTCCTTAATCGTTGAAACTTTAATTTGACAAAAAAGACGAAGAATTGATTGTCGTCCGAAAAAAAGAGTAATACGCGGAATGTAAAGATGTAAACGGTGGCGTTTGAAAATCATCCGAAGACTTATATACCGTTCGAAGAAGTGCGCACAGATTTTTTGCGAGATCGAGTCGATGATGGCTCGAAAAAAGTTTCAGCCAGCTTTTTAAAAACTTTCTATAAAAGGCATTTTAGTCGTTTATACTCGCGTAAAAAAACTTTGCCGAAAAACGAACGACACAATATTAGTTAATCGGCGGCGGATTTTGCTTGTCGGCACTAATGAGTCAACGATCGCGTCAGGCCCGATGTGTATCACTGCAGGCGATACACGAAAGGTAGCACTTAAGATTTAATGCCCGACACTCAGCGTACAAACGGCCGCGGAAAGCTGTCGCGACAGGTATATGCAGCCATCGGCCGAACGCGCAAAAAAGTCAAAGAACATTTTCAAGTACACACTTCTCCATCCTTACGTGCCGGCACCCGCTATTTTACCCCGGCGGTAATCAATCGCCTGTCAATTGCATTATACTTCGAGCGTACATAACGTCTTATTCGCGGCGCCTCGGAATCTCGCGGAGATCGGTATAAAATTTAATCTCGCGGCATAGAAAGAGGAAGCGTCGACGGGAGCGGAGGCTGTAAAGTAATAAAAGGCAACGCTTCCTCGTGGAAAGTTGGAATCGCGTTGCGCAAGAAGAATACATATTTAGACGGCGCGACGACTAGACATCACCTCCGGGCGAAATATCAAAAGTCCCGCGGAACACAAAGCGTTCGAATTCTCTATTGAAAATTGAAGTCTTACGGAGGACGAGAGCCTTACTTAAAAGTTTAAAGCTTCGCCCATTGCCAGAGGACCATGTTTTCAAACTCGAATTAGAAACGGAGCATTGTCAAAGTTGTATATCACGAGCCGAGTGACAAAACGCTCGTTCCCCCGCAGGTTTTAATTTATTATTGAAACGAATTTTTTTTTTTTCGTTTCCCAGCCGCTATTAGATGGTATCGAAAAAATTGCTGAATATTAATTTTCATCGGATCGCAACCGATCCTCCAAGATTATTATTACACGATTTGAGCAATGTTTTCGAATTTTAATTCTCGAAGTCTTACGCGGTCGAGTGCAAAAACTGTTGTCTCAACGATGGGATTTCTTTTTTTTTATAATCTATAGTAAACGTCGTTGAGCTTATTAAAATCGTTTTTGTTTAGAGCCATAAAGAGGAACGAAATATTACGGAGATGACAATTTAGAAACATAAGGTTCATAAAAGAAACTACTTAACGCCAATTTATAGTTAGATTTTTTATCGAGTGAGAAAAAAAAAATGCTTCTTCCTCAATAAATTGAAATTTAATAATTAGAGCCTTCTGCGTTTAACTAAACAAATCATCAACAATCGACTTTGCAGGCCTAGAATTATATCTTGATTGTATTTAAAAAAAGAAAAAAAAAACGACTTCTTCCGATAATATTGAATAGCTTGTTGTGTAATGAAAAGCCAATTGAATTGATTGCAATTACGTTACACTTTACTTCCTACTTTACTAAGAATGAAATAGCATCAATCCTCGCTTATCGGCTAAAATCTTCAGCTCGGCAGATTTAAAACGGCAATTTCCCTATCATCGATTCATATATAATAATTCTCCAAGTTTTCGGCCGACGCGAGAAGAGTCTCGCCGAGCGAAGAAACAATGTAAGACGCTAAATGCTTTACAAGTTAAAGGACCATTGTTCGAAAAGACCCTTTCAAGTCCGCCGCCGCCGCCGGAGAGTTTCCTATACATATATATTTGCGAGTCTAGCTGCAGGCTATAAAACTCGAGCAGGATTAGCCTTCGCGGCTCCGGATAAAAAAACTCTATTGTCCTGCATTTTCGGCGGAACTGCTTCGCCGCTCGATTATTTAGCATACCGCGCCTTTTAACTCTTGCTTTGTTACCGGAGTCCTCTGTAAAAAAATTCAGCTCGACTTTGCTCAAGGTGAATTGGGCTCGAGGAGAGATAATATATACTCCGTGCGTACCCGCGAGAAAGATAAACAGTTAATTAGCTTTTATTAAGATTAGACGCATCCTCCTGCCGCGGCGAGACTCGCCGCGGTTTCGTAATCGAAATCGGCTGATTTTTCGCGACGGCGGCGGCAGCGGCGGCAGGATAATACGTTATATGCATCGCCAGCGCCGCGAGAGACGAGCCCTCTTCTAAAAATATTCTTGAAAACTGCTAAAATCGCATCAGCCGCGAGAGAGAAGGCGTGTCTCGCGTTACGAATCGACTCGCGATCGCTCTTTTTTTTTTTTTTGTTTTTTTTTTCTTTGCTTTTCGCTCGTGGGAGGCAAATGCTCGCTAATGAATAAGTAATAAAGCCGCGCGGCGAGTTGCGTAAGCCTCTCTCGCCTCTCCTCCGCGCGTGCATTAATTGAAAAATTGAAGTCTCACCTACGGGATTCCGGCTACCGTTTGTTCAGTGCAGGTGTTTCCAAGTCTTACGAATGCTCTCATTTGAATCGGTAATATATATCGGCTCTCTCGGCGTCTCTCGGCTCTCCGCGTGTCGAAAGGGATATATATCCAGCTATTTTGCTTTTTGCCGATCGGCGATCGGCGAAACGGCTAATCGTTATTAATAAAAGGATTCGAATCGCACAGCTCCGTGCTGATTATGTATACAATCCAGTTAGGCCGGCATTTATTGCTTTTTAATTCAGCGGCTTGTCCCGAGCCGCGCGGCGATAATTAATCTTCGGCAAGTGATTTGCAACTGGATTTAATTTATATGCGAGCGTTATTAAATAAAAGCGCGCGCGCCCGTGTAATATACAGTCGAGAGTCACGTGCCCTTCTTCCCAAGGAACGACAATATGGTGAATTAACAATCGAGAGTGTCGCCGAAACGAAAAAAGGAAGAAAAAAAGAACCAGCTTTCGACCGGACTCTCGGACTTTTAGAAAGTGCCGGGCGCGCAAATCTCCAAAAGTATATAAGAAACGTCGAGGAACCGCGAGGTGCGCGCGAGACTCTTTAATTTTTCTCAGGGCAATAAAAACGGTCGCGATCCCGTGTATACTCGCGGTTTGAGATTTTTTTTTTCCATTAGAAGCCACTCGGCCGGTTGTTACAAGCGAAATATTTGCGAAAAAAGAGAAAATAAATGCATTTTAATCTGCCGCTTTGCATACCGTAATGCGCTGATGAAACTGGACGTAAGAATTTCAATATTCCGCTAATTATTTGCAAACTTGGAGGTCGTTATTAATTTTTTCGACTGTAAAAACCGCGCTGAAATCAATTTAAACGCATTCTCTCTCTCTCCAATAACATTTAATTGAAACATCTGATATATCATTTTATTCAACAGACACGGTGATTATTATAGGAAATCTTTTCCAATTTCGGCAAAAAATTAATTGAAATCTCCTAAACCCCGCGGTGGAAAAAGGTTTCTAAACAAAATAGCGTCGCGAGAAAAAACTGAAAACACTGGCGCATCGATACGCCAAGATTCCTCGAGAAAAATAACGTGGACAAAAACGGCTAAAAAAAAAAGAACCGAAATCCATGGAATAATCCGTCGGAGGCGATCGGTTCTCGCGCGGCTCCTCCATACATTCAGCGAAGGACTCGCGAAGGGTTGTCTTTTATTGTCATGCGTATCATGCTGCCGGGAGTTCCCAGAAACTGGGACGGACAATTAACCGGACAATCTCGCGGCGGCAATTAAAATCGTTTCGGTGACGAAATCGAACATGCGGGCAGCTATACGCTAAGCGTGGAAAGGGGCAGAGTCGTCGCACCCGATCAAGGCTGTCGATGCGTGTGACGTCGTTCGACAAAGCAAAAAGCGCCCCGCGAGTCGCGATTTAGTTTCTTTAGATCCGCGCGCGAGGCAATTATCGAATGCTTTGCATAGCTACATTCACTTGGAATTCATAATTTTATCCGCGGCGGAATAAACTCCAGGCCTCTCGCTCGTTTCTTATTATAAATTTTTAAAACGGCTCTGTTTCATTTTATATGCGATACAAGTCGACCGCTCGTCGCCGATGCGGGAAAGGAGCATGCATTTCTTTAATAACGTCCCCGAGAGCCGCGAAGCTCCTTTTTTCGCGGGACGCGGCTCGCGACGAGTTTCCGCCTCCCCCCCCCCTCCCGAAAAGTTTCGCGCTGTGCATCGGCGCGCGAACGCCGATATTCCGGATAAGCCGCGCGTCGGGGCCCGGCAACTTTGTATTAGCTTGTATTTTTCTGCCGGGGGGAAACAAGCCCCCCCGTTCGCTCTCGGCGAACAAATTTGAAATTGACCCCGTGCACTCGCGGCTTCGTCGATGATACGTATATGTGCACGGCCCGAGCGCTTATTTTCTCTCTCGAAACTTTTGGGAACTCTCTCTCTTTTTTTTTCGTTAAACGTAATGCAGTAGCTTACTTTTGGAGTATGAGGAAGTATCGGGTTTTTTGCCGGAGCTCCGCGCGGGGCTGCCGTCGATATTACATCCGCGCTTTTTGCGTCGTTACAATGTGATCTCGTTACCGATTTTTTTGCCCTATATATAACGCGTCATTGTAGTCGCTTAGCGCAGGTGAATATTTTCCTTAATTGCCAGCCTCTCTTTTTTTTGTTGCACCTCGGCTAAATAAACAGGCTTAACGGAAGTTATTATCTGTTATAATTCTATCCCGCGACATTGAGCCACTGTGTCAACAATAAGATATTACAACGTCCAAGAGCGAAAAAACAGTACGCTATTAAATAATAAGAAATATAAACTCGTATTTTTAATCAACAAAAAAAAGTGTATTATACAATTTTGACGCAGACCCCGAGAAAAATGCAGACCCCGAGGCTGTTACTGCTAACCGCCTGCTGCCTGGGCCTCGCCGCCTGCGTGCCGCGCAAGCCGCTGCCCGGCAATGGTGGTCCCCGCGGCGGTCCCGACGGCCCGCCCAACATCATCATGATAATCGCCGACGACATGGGCTGGAACGACGTGAGCTTCCACGGCAGCGACCAGATCCCCACGCCGAACATCGACGCCCTCGCCTACAACGGCGTCATCCTCAACAGCCACTACGTATCGGCCCTCTGCACGCCGAGCCGCTCGGCCCTCCTCACCGGCAAGTACCCCATTCACACGGGCATGCAGCACCTGGTGATACTCGAGGCCGAGCCCAGGGGACTGCCGCTCAAGGAGAAGATTTTGCCGCAGGTAATATTTATTATATATGTTATTATCCCGGACGATCGTAGTTATTTTCGAGTCGAATTATAAATTGATTGCTAGCTTACCGCCGCGCGTGTATATATCTCAATCAGTAAATTATATTCCCGGGGCGAGAACGCGTCTATGTGTAGCGGCGAGCTAATTCCATATTGCGCGCTTTCGTATATACGGGCTTGTAATAAAGTTGACAGACGTCGGATCTGTCACAATAATTGCTATGATTTATCAATTTATTAGCAATGCATTCAAGGATGGATCGGCAACGTTCCGCGTATATCTAGTTTAAATGAACGAACGACGAAAACTTTTATCGATATATAATATACGCGTTTAATCGATCGAGCGCGCGTCGTGCGCTTTTGGCGCGCGATAAAAGAAACAAAACAAAAAAAAAGCAAAAACATTCCATCTTTCGCAATCGTCGGCCGCGACGCGGTTGATAAACGCGCGCCTTTTTTTTGGAGATTCAATTTCGCGCCCGAGCGAACATGCAAATATCTCCCGCGAATCAAAATTCACGGACCTCGCCAGACAAAATAAGATATAGACGCGGCGGCGGCGGTCCCCGCGCGCGTTCTCGCTCGAAATCGCCCGAACAAAGGCCGCGCACAAAGGAGCTTTTTCGCGAGGCCCGAGAAAGCTTTATTATCAAGCTCCGTCCGGGCAAGGCCAGCCGCTTCGTTTCTCCGACTTTTGTTGCTCTCGGCGAGCGCATTAACTCATTTTGCTCTCAATAGTCCGGATCCGCGTCTCTTTCGAGTGTCTTCGGCTCTCTTTGTTTTCGACGCTCCTGGGAAAAACCGCTCGTCGGACACGCTCGTCGCGCCGATGCATTTTTACGACTTTCGCCTGATCGTCGCGGATTAGTGGAAGGGAAGGAATCGCGGCTGACGGATAAAGTTACGCGATAATTTTGACGGTTTACGGACGGGATCGAGCTGTATATCTTTCGCGAAGAAGCGCGTCGAGCAAACGAATGATCGAGCCAATAATAATAACGTATGCGCGTTTAAAGTTTGTTCACCTCGTTAACGATCATCGGGTTTTTGCGGCTATTGTTTTTGTTTTCGCGCAAAAACTCGACGCGCATTAAACGGGACGTCGATGATCTTGCAATCGAGACGCCGTGGAAAAAGAAATCCAGTCGTAAAAATTTTAATCGAATTAACTGGCGGAGTCGTGAAAAACTAGTCTTTTTTTTCGAGGTTTAACGAACGACATGTACGGGGTACGATTTGTTTTTACGGAACAAGTATTATTTAGAGTGATCGTCGATCGCAAGCTAATTAATCAAATTGCGCTTTATTTGCTGTGCAATTATTCCCGTATTACTGCCCGTTTAATATATGTACATGTCGACATCGCCGACAATTAATTTGAATAATTGACGCGCATTACGAAGGGTATACCAATTTTTTTCATTTATATGGTTTCCAGCTGAATTTATTATTACCCGATAAAGTTACATAAAAACTAAAATCAGTTAAAACTAAGGCGCGCTTAATAAACGCGTTGAAAAAAAGAAAACGTTCGATCAAGCGCGTTTATTAATAATTGCGCCCAGATACGATCAGCCGCATTGAAAGAAACACTGCGAGAGATACAATCTCCGAGCACAAAAGCGCGCGGAGTACAGTCGAATAAAATCGCGTGAGAATTTCGTATAATCGCTCCGAAGTAGCTGCTAATTTGCCGAGTAATCCGATTATAAGTTTATAAAGAAGGTTTCGTCGAATTATTTTCAGTACCTAAAGGAGGCGGGCTACGCGACTCACGCCCTGGGCAAGTGGCACCAGGGCTTCCACCGTCACGAGTACACGCCGACTTACCGCGGCTTCGACTCGCACTTCGGCTACTGGAACGGCCTGCAGGACTACTACACCCACGAGGTCGCCTCCTCCTCCGCCTCGGAGGGCTTCCTCGGCTTCGACATGCGGCGCAACATGTCCGTCGCCCGCGACACCTACGGCAAGTACTCGACGGACCTCTTCACCGAGGAGGCCGTCCGGCTGATCGACGAGCACAACGCCGAGGCCGGGCCGATGTTCCTGTACTTCGCCCATCTGGCGCCCCACAGCGGCAACGACCTCGAGCCGCTCCAGGCGCCCGACGACGAGATCGCCAAGTTCTCGTACATCCAGGACCCGGAGCGGAGGATCTACGCGGCGATGATGTCCAAGCTGGACGAGAGCGTGGGCGAGGTGGTCGCCGCGCTCAGGAGGAAGGGCATGCTGCAGAACAGCATTATTCTGTTCATGGCGGACAACGGCGCGGCCACCCAGGGAATTCACTACAACAGGGGGAGCAACTACCCGCTCAGGGGGGTGAGTGATTTGGTCGATGTTAATGATAAACAGAGATTGTCCGGTTGCTCGTACGTAATCGACGATTCGCAAAGGATGAAAAGCTGAATTCCTTCGACTCGCGTTTGAGTGTGTCTCTCGCGCGAATTTCGCGGCTTCTTCTAAAAATAGCCTGCCCGTTCATGCTAATTCGCCTCGCGAATTTCTCGCGCTTATAAACGGGAGAAAAAATTTCATTTGCATTTAACGGCGCGCCGCCTAAATAAATTAGATACGCGCAAGCACCCGACTGTCGGAGTCTGCGGGATTTTTGAAAGAAAGCCGCTTTGATCGGAGAAAAAAAATATCCATCGCCTATCGGAATGGAACAAAAGAAAGCGAAAATTTTATGTAACTAGTCGGTATGTAAATTTAAATGGGATGGTTTCGCCGAAGAGCTTCGCGGGGAAATACGACAGAACTGGCAACTAATTATGCGGAAAACTGAGAATGCAGCTATAGTCTTCGTTTCTTTTTTAGACTTTATAACTTTCGTAATCTTATCCTCATTAGGGATTCCAACAGTCAACTATTAATTTTTAACAATCCATAAATCAATTTGGTATACGGTTCAGCTCTCGCGTGTGCATTAAAATTAATAGTCAACGTTCGAATTCGCAATAAGGACGAAATAATGAAAACGGTAGCCTCCTTGTTATTCGATTCACGTGTTTCCGATCAGCGGCGCGGCTTTACACAATCCCCAACCCGTTAAATGCCTTTGTTATTTTTTTTTTTTTTTTTTTTGTCATAACGAGTTAATGCAGCTGGACATCGGATTCCTTAATTAATCAACATCCTTTATTAAATTTCCATTTAAATCGCATTGGAAATTAATTATCACCATGACCCATTTAGGAGCACCACCATTAACCGCTCAAGGTGTTCGATCGGTGTCATATTGTATAATCTTGTAGCGAACAATGCTCGCCTTTAAAATCTGCCCAAAATACGTTTCTCGACGTTTGACTTTAAAAAAAAAGTCTGACTAATTTCTTACTCGCCGAAGCGTAAGAAGGTTCAATGAAAAATCTGCCTCGAGTGTCTAATAAATTTATAGTAAACAATGAAAAGTAATTGCTAGCCGGTATTCTAAAAAAAAAATTACAAAATATATTAAAATTTAACGAAGAAAAATCAATTAAATAATTACATTCTCATTAGACAATTTAATGAGTAACGCTCCAACAATCGCAGACAATAATTTTCGTCAAGTCAAGGATGCAAAAATCAATTACCGCCTAATGGACGTAAAGCGCTACTTTCAATTCCCGCGTCGTTATTTAAAAAAAAAAAAAAAAAAAAAAAAAACAACCGTTAGGATTCGCAAAGAGAAAAAGCAGCGACGTAAATCAACGCTAAAAAATCCTCAGATCAAAGCCAGCGCCTGGGAGGGCGCGGTACGCGGAGCCGCCGCGGTCTGGAGTCCCCTGATCAAGAAGCCGAAGCGCGTCTCCAACGACCTCATGTACATCGCCGACTGGCTTCCCACCCTCCTCTCGGCGACGGGCCTCAGCCGTCGGGTCGCCCTCGCCGGGCCGATCGACGGCGTCGACATGTGGCCGAGCATCAGCGGCGAGGCGGCCGTCTCACCGAGGACCGAGATCCTCGTCAACATCGATCCCATCTTCAACTACTCGGCGATACGCCGCGGCGACTTCAAGTACGTGCTGGGCAGCGTCGGCAACGGGGAGGAGTGGTACGGGGAGACCGGACGCCCGGAGAACCGGGACAGCGAGGGCAGGAGTCCGAGCTACGACCCCGAGGCCGTCCTCATGAGCAAGACCGGCACCGCTATCTCCGGACTGCTCACCGCTAAACAGGTACGTAACGGATGTTTTATGCCGCGAGCTCATTTTTCTCTTTTTTTCTTTTTTTTTTTTGCTTTAACGTGCAATTTTTTGTCAGGTGACGGAAGTCAGGGCGGTGAGACACGCCGGCTACGACAGAGTGAGGGAGGAAGAAATGTCGACCACGAAATTGCTGACGGCCGACGAATTGCTGAAGCTGAGATCCAACGCGATGCTGCACTGCACGGTGCCCGAGTCCGCGAGAGTAAGTACTCCGCGCGCATCGAATAAAATGTTAACGGCGTGTTGACGGGTCTTAACGCGAGAGGCACCGCCAAGACAAACAAACGCGCGGCTCGCTTCGCGTTCTCTCGACTAGAACAATATACGCGCTGTTTTCGTTTAACTTAAAGTTTTGCGAGCTCGCGCGCACGAAGTTGCTAGAAGCAGTCGTAATAAATAGATTACCGCGTTTGTAAATGTTATTAAAAATGTTACTCAAGCGGAAGAGAAAATTTTTTTTATTGTGGACTTGGAAACTTAATGATTATTGTCTTACCCTTCTAGTTTGATAAACAAGGCAATAAACTTTGTATTTTATAAAATATGCATTTTTCTAAAATCGATCGATTAAATAAAAAAATATAATATTCTTTTAATGACCCTAAACGATACGCGGCTCTCAAATAATTAAATTCAATTAAAAAAATTGAAGCGCCGGAGTATCTGATATCTGCATAATACGCGAGCGAAGGTGAACCGAGATAAGCCTCTCATTAATCTAGTAACCTTCGTTTCATTTTGCAATGCACGTTTCCTTGTGAAATTGCAATCGGACTAACAGCATATTTTTTTTTACATTGTTTACATTAAAATTTGCATGACAAATGGAATGGAGCCGTTTCATCTATTTCGTAACAGATTCTCGACGATTATAACACTCCTGCGACGGATAGAAAAATGATTTTCTCCCTTTCAACGTTTCAGGTGGCTTGCAACCCACGCCAAAGTCCCTGCCTCTTCAACATCAAGGAGGACCCGTGCGAGCAGCACAACCTGGCCGACACTCGTCCAATGATCTTAGCGACTCTCGAGGAGGCCCTACTCAAGTACCGCGTGACAGCCTTGCCACCGAGCAACGTGCCGAACGATCCACGAGCGAATCCAGCTCTGTGGAACGGCACCTGGATCAACTGGCAGGACGAGGACCCGCGCGAGTTCCTCTTCGACGGCGTCAACCGCAACAAGCTCGACGACCCGGCGGCGAGACTGCCCGGACCCGTCATCGCCGTCATCGCCATTCTGCTGGGCCTCGCCGTTGTCGGAATCTTCACGCTCATCGGCATGAGGTGTAACCAGAAGTACACCGCGCTCAAGAAGAAACAGCAGTCGGCGAACTTTCGCAACTCAAAGTAATCTATTTATATTCTACAATTGTCATATTCCGATCAACAAAATTGTGCCTTTTAATCAGTAGAGTTTTGCATTTTTTCAGACATTTTCAAGAAGTACAACAGCCGTCCGAGACGGTAGCAGTATTAGAGCAAAGTCTTCAAGACGAGACGACGGGAAAGATGCTGGAGAGCTTTACGAGCGATCTCAAAGATTCTCCGTCACTCAAAACTCTAGCCAAGAGTATCGAGTGACAAAAAAGAAAATCTCACGCGAGGAGCAACGAGAAAGAAAAGACAGTCTCCAAACTAATCATCAGAATCGTTTGGAGAATCAAAGACGTGTCTACATAAGCGTGAAATAATTCTGTACATGACTGTAACTTGTTAAGCGTGTGCTAGTGTCTGAAAGATTTTTGCTTAAATTGTGTGAATGAGAGATGAATCAACGAGCTTTAAAGCGAGATTGCAATGGCCTTTTCTTTATGCAAAGCGATCTTTAAACTTTACGTTTGCATAACGTTAAGGAAATACTACTTTATAAGTATTAACGTGACATTAAGATTAGAATTAGTATTGCATTATTTGACTTGTACGTTTTCAGTACTTAAGCAAAGATTCAAATTTGCATATTCAATTATCATCACTCTACCAAGTTAAACTGGGTAGTTTTATGTAAATTATAATTTCATTGCACATTTTTCAGTATCATTAGTAATGTCACAAAAATTTTGATAATACTTTGAGTTTTTAATGAAAAGAAAAACTTTGAACACTTTGTACTCTACTAGTAATGCTAGGGTACTCAAACCTCGCACTACCTCAAAATGACTGTTTTCTACTTACTCTGAACGGTATATGTTCTAAAGTATATCGTTTTTCCGAGTGACAAACTTTTCATCTCGAGATTCAACGCACGCACTACTCATAATTAAAAAAAAACTCTACAAAAAAGAAAGGGATATTTTTACGAGAGTAAAAATTGTATCTCGTTTCGTCAATGGAGTGTTCATAATAAATGTAAACTCATTGTACTGCATGTATATACAATAAATACCTGACAAGGTTCTTTATTTTAAATCGACAAACCCTTTTTTATTTAACTGTACAAAACAGAGACTCGAGTCAAACTCCTTAATGTCTCCTGGACCTTTCAATGTCTGAATTACTTATTTATATTCAACAACGCAGCATCGGTTTTTGAGATAATTAAATATATGATAAAAATAAGCACAATGGTCGCGATATATTGCATCCCTCGAGCTGACACGCTGACATTGATACCAATTTTTTATGTTGGCGAGGCTTCATAAGTGTGTAGAAAAAGTGATAAGTTCGAACGCGGGCGCGTCGGCTCGAGGGGCTAGTCCCGTATAATATTTTCATATATATTTTGATATTATTTTAAAATAAACGAATGTACAACTTTATTTTTCTCCCGCGCATTCTCGATTTTTAAAGGCGTCTCGCATAAATACATAGTTTTACATTAATAACCTGATCTCTTTCTATGATACAGAATCTGCGTCTTCTTTCTGTTTCTTTTTCTTTGCTACATATATTACATTCGACGAACTGCAACATGCTTGCAGTGACATTCTTGGCAGAGGCAATGATATCAGCGATGGTAGTAGTAGGTACGCCACCCTTTTATATTTGCACTGTCTCCAAGGCAGGAAGCACGACTATACAGTCGAGGGAATCCCTCCAAGGGCTCCTGGGACTTCCGTAGGTTTAATAGAGTCCGTCAAAGCTCACGTAAGATCGATCGCGCACGACAAAGTTTCGACGTCCTTGTCTGTGCATGCTCTTGATGGGAGATGATCTTTGGCCTTGGACTTCACTCCGTGCGGAATGTTAATTGAAAATGAGCGAAGAAGAGGTCGACTTCATTACTGCTTCGGTTGTTTCCCCTCTTCCTCAATCACATGTGCACTATCTTCGGTGTGCTGGAAAATCGATAAATAAACTTGTCAGGTTTTTCTTCAAAAAAAAACTAGGACTAAATATCTCTATTTCTAATACAAAAGTTAAACAACATTGCTATATTGGAAAATGTCTTTCTTATTTTTCACTGCAATGTATATATGTATTTTCTTATTTCACTAATGCTTATTTTTAAACTTCAATTTTCGTTCTATTTGATTTTTGCTTTAAATAAAATAATTGATGATGCTTACCTCTTCCCCCACAGCCAGTTCATTAAAACGCTCGATTGACTCTGAACGTCCCGCGCTGCAAAGGTTAATTTATTAATATCATAAAAGATGTGATTATAAAAGTTTGTACTCTAGCTCATTTTACAGATTGGCTACTTACAACGGGAATTTAAACAAAGAGCTACTACTATATAGAGATATTAGAAATTTCAGAGCATCAATTAACATTTAAATTATTTTATAAATATAAGTAAGAAGTTATTTATAAATAAAGTTTTAATATTTCAAAACCTTTAGTAATTTGAAAATTAATTGGTAAAATAGAAAATAAAATTTTAATTGATGCCCTAAAAATGTCCATGGATCTCGAGCCCTTAGAAAAATACGTACAGAGAGTGTAATTGGCGTTGACCAGTCGGGCAGCAGCTTCGGGCGGCAAAGTGCTTAGCACGTCCCCGTGCGAGAGCAGCGACATTTGCTGCGTGTGCCTCAACTCTCGTTCGTCCCTTAGTCGTACATCTCTTCCCTGATTTACGCTTCGCAGCTGAGACAGCCTAGGTGGGGAATTCAAAAAAATTCTAGCTTTTACACACAAGGGCTATACCAACGGAGCGTTGCAAGTTAAAAGGGGTAAGTACAAGCGATCGAAAGATAAACAGCAAGATTAAGGAATAATTACGTAACTTTTATTAATAATTGTTTGGAAGTAAATTCATGTTTACTTTTGTTTCTATTTTAAATTCAGACTATTTTAATTTCAGAAAGTGAATTAATTGGATGATAAAATTCTTAAAATTAACAAAAACTTATTAAAAATGTTATCATTTTAAAATTGGAAATTGTAAGAGTCAGAGAAAATTGTAAGTTGGATTGAAAATTAATTGTTATTAATTAGAATTTATAACCAAACACTGATTTTCTACTGCAATAAAATTTAATAAGCAAAAAGTTTAGCGAATACGTACTTCTGAGCAAGAGCCTTTTTGTCCTCATCGATAGGCAAGTTAAGCGCCTCTTTGGCGATCTCGACCGGACCTTCGGATTTCGAAGGCGAAGGATTCTCAACTAGTGGTTGAGCTTCACTGCTCGACCCTAACGTCGTTGGCGATTCCTTCTTTGGGCTCGAACCAGTTACCGTCGCATACTTTCTCAGTTCTTCATTTACGCGAATTGCATTCGAAAGTCGCAGCTGCAGCGTGTCACGCTCTTCAAGTAATTGCATCAGCTCGTGCGTCAACTCTTCACAGCGGACGTCTCGCTGGTGTAACATGTAAAGCGCTACGTCTAATTCGTTTGAAATGCTGTTAGTCTCTGCTGAAGCACTGGTCTGCATCAACTGCATTAGAACAAAAAGGTTAAATTGCGTTTTAAATAAATATATATTGAAAAACTTAAAAGTAATACCTGTTGCTGTTGTGTTGCCGTGGACTGATCGGCTACGGAAACATGTCGTTGAAGTGCAAGTTGAGTTAGTTCATACTCTTTTGTCTTCTCTTCAAGCTGATGCTGAAGACCGTTGATTTGTTGTACATTCACTTCTAAAATTTTCCGCATTTCGGTAAGCTGCTTCTCTTCCTCTTCACTCAAGGCTATTAGTTCTTCCAGCTTTGCATTCTTTTCTGCAAGTTGCACCTGCAGATTGTGAATATCCGTGTCCTTCATTATACTTAACTCCGCAAGTCGTCTATCCCTTTCTAGTACTTCAGCTTCCAATCTTCCAATCTGCTCATTTTTCTGTTCAAATAATCTATCCTTATCCAATCCTGTTTGTTCAATTTGTAATTTTAAATTCTCGATATCACGTTCTCGCAGTCCTAAATTTTGCATCAAATTTTCATTCTCCTCTTTTAATTGCTGTTTTAGATTATTTATTTCGCTTTCTTTTTCCTAAAAACAAAATTAATATTGAAATAATAATATTATTTTAAATACATATAGTAGCCGATTAAAGTAAAAATGCAGAATCGCGCGTTTTTAAAGAAGTACATTTTTAATATTGCAGTCGAAATAAGTTTATAATCAAATAAGCATTTATAAATGCGCTTGAAGAATAGTAATTGTAGATGAAAATTTTTGTAGATGAAAACCTTACCTTAAGAATCTGTTGAACAGTTTCTTCCGCTTGTCTTCGAACTTCTTCTTTTTCAGAATTTAACCTTTCAATGGCGGCTCTATCTTCAGCAGCTAATCTTTCTAAACCTCTAAGATTAGCAATTTCGCTCTGTAATTCGGACACTGTGAACTTTAATGTCTCGAGTTCTTGTTGTTTTTCGTACAATTCAGACTTGAGCCTATCTACAGATTCGTGTTCCTCATAATCAACAGAAGCTTGCTGCTGCATAGCTTTTAGTTGCGATTCTTTCTCCGTAAGTATATACCGAAGCTCGTTCATCTCTTGCTCACGAACGTGTAATTCATTTTGTAGCTTCATTAATTCTTCTTGTTCACCCAGCGATCTCTTTCTGGGCTGCTGGTGAAGTTCGGATTTAAGTTGTTCTAATTGAGACTGAAAATTAGAAACATTAATTTTTTAAATTTATTTCAACAATAATAAAACAAACTTATTTTTGAAATTACCTTAAGACTAGTAATTTCTTGATCCTTGACAGTCAATAAGTCCTCTAATTCAGACTTTTCATTATACAGTGAATTGATATTGTCTTGTAGCTCTTGAATCATTTTCGTCATGACACCTTCGTCGACCGAATAACGCAGGCGTTCTATCTCTTCATCTTTTGCTTTTATTTGAGCTTTTAAAACTTGAAGTTCCTTATCAGTATCATCACTAGAGAATGTAAACATCGGAACATCGTCGTCAGCCTTTGTAGACTGGTGTAAACTTGCCACTTCTTTTTGAATATTACTGGCTTGTTCTTGCAAAATACCTTCCAATTTTTTCTTTGTTTCTTCTAATTCACTTTGTTTGCTTTCAATAGTATGATCCTTTTCTGTGATTATTCCTCTTAATTCAATAACAAGTTTTTCAGTTTCAGTTAGTTTTTGAGCAATTGCTTCTTGATTTTGCGTTTGAGTGAGACACTTTTGGCAGTCTGAGAACTGTTGCTGGGCATGTAATTGTTGATTAACTATTTCTTGTTCCTTTTCGACTAATGCAGAGTGTTGACTGGCAAGGTTTTCTCGTAACTGTCGAATTTCCTCATTCTTTTCTTGAACTGATGTAGAATAGCCTTCAATAGATAGCTCTAATCCCTTAACCTTCTCTGATAAACCTCGCGATTCTTCAAGATTTGCCTTTAAAGTTACGATTTCAGCATCTTTACTGTTGATCACGATTGTAAGTTGGTCGATTTGAGCTTGTTTTTCATTTAATTCATCTGTTAATTGTTGTGATGACGCTCTAAAATTTTCTTCTAAACTAGACTTTTCTGTCTGATATCTCTGAAGTTCTTCTTTCAAGCTAGCAACCTCCTGGTCACGAGCATTCAATAATGCTGAAACTTCTTCTAGTGAAGAAGCTGACGAATTTAATTTGTCAAGGTGAATTTCTAAAGTACTGATTTTAGCTTCTAATTGTGACTTTTCTTGTAGTGCTGCTTGCAGTTGCTCATTTAACTCAGCTATTGTTTTATCACTCTCCTCTGTTTTATCTTCTAGCTCATTTCTTAATAACTCACAATTATGACGTAAATTCTGTACCTGTTCGTTGGCTTCCATCAAACTTTGCTCGTATTGCTTGCGTAAGTGATCGTAATCACTTTTCAGTTTATCATTGCTAGTCGTTAATTCTGTATTTTTTGCTTGCAATTCTTGGAGTTGATTGGACGATTCATCAACAGAAGCTTGTCTTTTAACCCGGTTTTCTTCAAGCAGTTGTTGTAGCTCTTCATTTTCTGCAGCAAGAGCCTCGACACTATCTTTTAAGTCTTTTATCTCCTGTTCAACATTAGGATTAAACTTGATAGTTTCTTGCGGAGGCGAGGATGTTGCATCCTTTGTTTCTGGACCAAAATCGAGCTGCTGCATTTTGAGTTCGAGTTCTCTGTATCTCTTCTGCCAAATGTAAACTTCAGTATCTTGTTTTTCTTTTGCTTCAGTAAACCTCTCTGTGGCCGCAGTCAGTACATCGATTCTCTTCAAGAGATTTTCCTTCTCTGCTTCAGCCTTTTTGCGTTTTTCCTCTACCTCAGCGAGAGACTTTTCAAGACTCTCAATTTGGGCTTTAAGCTCTTCTTCGATGGCTGAATCAAGGTCACCGAAACCTCCGATAGATTTCTGTGATTTCAGTTCCCGCTGAAGGCTGTCGAACTGCACTTTATATTCTTTTAACTTCTTTACGTACTTGACATTTTTGACTTGCGCTGCTTGAGTTTCATCAGACAATTTTGCATTTTCCTCAGCAAGTTCTTTCAATTTTTGCTCGAGCTCATCGACACGAAGTTGCAGCTGGATCTCGGCACTAGGGACTACAGGAATGTGAACGTGTTGTTCTTCAACGCTGTGTGAAATAGCCTTATCATTAAAACCCCAAGGATCTTCGTCGTCTTCCCACATTGAATCTCCAGTAATTTCCCCTACGACCGGTGCCACAGAGGTAGTCATAGGAAGAATTTCAGCAACCGGAACCACAGTTTCTGCAACTGGCTTTTGCACCTGACTGGCTCTAAGTATGTTGAGTTCTTCAATAAGTTTATTTCTCTCTTCCAAAATTATATTAAACTTCTGTTCAAAATCAGTGACTGCATTTGTAGAAGCTTCTGCTGCCTTAGTAGTAGCAAGATGTTGATTTTCAGTTCGAAGGATTTCGAGTTCGGACATAAGTTGACTTAATTTTGTTTCGAGTTTCTGTAATTTTTCAGTGTTGGATGAAAATTCATCTACAATCGAAAAACTAGACAGTACTTCGTTAATCACTCGTTCCACTTCTTGTTTTTCAAAAGTAAGTCCCTCCAACTGACTGAGATAATTGTTCTTTTCGCTTTCCACGCTCTCGATTAAGGTATTCTTTTCTTCTAATGTATTAGCCATTCTTTCGTACTCGGCTTTTACAGAAGCCAAAGTTTCTTGTGCTGAACTAAGATTAGTTTGAAGTGCTTGAATCTCCGCATCTTTTGATGCAACAATTGTCTCTAATTCACCGAGACTTCCACTTAAATTTCTTAACTCCTCCGTAAGAGAATCGATAGTTGCTCTTGCTTGTTCGATTTCTCTATCGAATCGCATCTGAATATCTTGCTGTCCAATTCTTTCCTCTTCTAAATTCCTGTGAAGTGCACTAATTTCATCCCTAAGTCTGCTAATTACCAATTCCTGCTCGAGATTACCTACTTGAGGTTGAGGTGCACCAAATACGGATGCGTCAAATAGCGGTGGTTGTGTCGAATCGTCTTCTATTACTTCTCTTTTCTGCCTTTCCATAGTTTCATTTACTGGTTCTCGATCAAGTTGCTGAGTCAAAGCGTCGATTGTCGCTGCAGCACCATCAAATCCCCATCCGTCGTCCACAGCAACATTTTCTTTAACACTTTTTAAACTTTCAATTTCATGAACAAGCTTTTCTTTTTCATCTTGCAATTGTGTTATTTGCGCATTTAAATTATGTTGCAATATTTCGTTAGATTCAATGGCCTTTTGTAACTGAGCATGTGATTCTTGCAGTTCTGACTTTTCTTTTTCAAACTCCTCCAACAGCGCTCGATGATCGTTTTCTAGAGATGCGACACTGTCTCTAGATCTTCCTAACTCTTCTTCAAGAGAATGTATTCTCTCTTGTAAGGTGACATTGTGTTCTTGTAGACTATCCAGTTGCCGAGTAAGTTTTTCATTATCTCTCAACATTGCCTCGTACTTCCCTCTTATTTCCTCGCTACTGACAGATAATTGATTATATTGATGGGTAAGTTCGTTGTACGAATCTTGCAAAGCGGGATCTGTTGATATAGCAGATACGGTACTTAACCGCAAATTATCTTGCATCTGTACAAGATTGCCTATAGAGTTATGTAGCTCGTTGTCAAGATTTTCAATTTCAGCTTCGCGTTCCTGTAACTTGGCTTCCAATGCTTGTACCCGAGAATTACATTGACCGCAGGATTCCTGGGCTTCGCTTCTCTGTGTTTCAGCTATTTCTTTTTCCTTCTCTAGTTTCTCGACCTGAGCACGTCTGTCCTCGCTCTCCTTTTCTACTGCTTCAAGGCGTTCATGAATTTGAGTCTGCTTAGAGAGTAAGAATGCATTCTCAGTCTTCAGTGAATTAATTTCGGCTACCTGCTCCAGATATTCAGTCTCCATGACTTGCATACGAACGTTCAATTCACGTGCATTGTCCTTCGCGTCACTCATTTCCTTGCACTCTTCGTTGATTTGGTTCAATTGTTCAGAAGTTTCTCTTAATTCAGCTTTAGTAGATTCCAAGTTCTGCAAAGCCTCGTCTCTTTCTACTTGTAAACGTTTTAGCTCTTCTTCCAGATCTACAATTTTGTTGTCTTTTTCTTGAACTTGCGCAAGTGTATCCTCGAGTTCCCGATTTTTCTCTTCCTTTTCACTCTTTTCCGAGTTCCACTTTTCATTTAGTTCTTGGAGTTTTGCTTCAAGTTCTTCAACCTGTGCTGTCTTTTTCTTGGCCACTGCTGCAAATTTCTTCATTTTTTCTAATTGCTGTTGCAACTTTTCTTCTGCTTCAGTTAGTTTCTTTTCCAAATTCGTAACTTGTTCTTGTAGATTCATCTTTACATCTTCTGGTATACAACGTCCAATTACAGTATTCTTTTCTTCCAGTTCAGTTCGTAAACTCGTAATTTCCTGATCCTTGGCTAGTACTTCCTCCAAGACATCTTCTAGTCTTCGAAGAAGCATCTCTGAATCTTTGGTATGCTTAATCTTGAGTTGTTCTAACAATTTATACGTATCTTGCAATTCTCCATTAATACGTTTTGCTTGTTGCAAGGTCTCTTCATGTGTTGCCTGCAATTCGAGTAATCGATTTTCGACCTCAGCTTTCGCTCTCTCAGCATTCTGCAGAGTTTCCTCTTGACTTCTGTTTCCGTCCAATAAATCTGCTACCTTATGTTCTTCTTCTTGCAGATTTAAACGTAACTGTTCATTTTCAGCTGCGAGAGATTCCGCCTGAGATTTCAGAGCTGTAACTTCTGCTACTTTTTGAGCGATTTTACCTTCAAGTTCTTCCACCAACATTTCCTTATCGCTCAATTGTTCTATAGCGCGATTATATTCCTCGACGCTCTTGGAACGCTCCAATTTTTCCTGTAAATCTGTAAGCTGATGCCTTGCAGTAAAGAGATCTTCCTCGATAACGCTCGTATTCGTTCTCAAAGTTTCGACCTCCTCAGTCAAAGAACTTATGGTAGCATCTCGCTGCTGTATCTGACTTCCAAGTTTGCTTAATTCGTTCTGTAATTCATCTATCTTGATGAAGTCATTTTGCAACTGCGCATATTTAGCATGCAATTCATTATCTTTAGCTTCCAAATTCTTCTTCAAATCATCGACTTGTTTCTCTTGCGAAGCAATGACTTCACTCTGCTCCTTTATTTTAACTTCGAAACTATTGATAGTGCTTTCAAGTTCTTCCCTTAAAGAGCTTACGAGTACATCCTTTTTTTCAGATTGCTCAATAAGGTGTTGGTTTTCATCTTGCAATGCTCGAAAACCTTCTTCAATGTGCTGCTTACCCTTTTCTAAACTGGCAATTTTATCTTCCATCTCATTACACTTGAGTTTCCACTCGGCAATAGCGCTTGCACTTTCTTCAAGTTCGCGACGCAATTCATGCACGTCTGCTTCAGTTGTTTTATCTTCGCTAGCTATTTGAGCAAATTTACTCTTGAGCTCCTCTTCTTTCTCAGCCAATTTAATTTTCATTTCTTCAAAAACGCTCTTCTGATCAGCTATAACAGCATGACATCGTTCAATCTCGCTTTCAAGCGCAGCTATCGTTTCCGCAGTCTCAACATCAGATTTATCTTCAATGTAACTTTTTTGTGGAGCAACAGCCTCTAGAGCTTCCAGTTTGTCTGACTCTATCGGTTGTTCTGCATGTACCTGCAGCTGTTGTTCGGAAGCAACATCCTCTTCAGATTCGTCAGGGTACTTCAATTTCTCTTCTTCAAGTATTTTTATTTTTCTTGCCAGTTCTTCTTCGATTTCCAGTTTCTCTATCTCTATCTGCTGCAATTGATTTTCTAGGTATTTATTCGTCGACCTTAGACTATCAAGCTTAATTGTAAGGTCACTTGAATTATAAACAGTTTGGTTTGCGTCGGAATCGATCCTGGTAGAAGGATCTTCTTCAGTTTGCGTGTCCGCTACCACTAATTCCGCTGATCTTCTATCTCTACTTTCAATCTCCAACGTAAGTCTTTCTTGCAACTGCGTAATCTCTGCTGTCAAATGTTCATTCTCCTGCTCCAAAAACTGCAGTCTACTGACAGCTCCCTCGGCTGGCTCCGCTTCTTGAATAGCCGCGAGTTTCTCCTCAAGTTTCGTAAGCTTGACGACAAGTTCGTAATTTTCACGTGTTAAGTTCTCTAAGCGCGAAGTGCTTTCACCTTGCTCTGGTATGCGTTCGAAAGATTCAGTGGAACCGGTATCTGACGAGCCCTTCTCCTCAAATCTATTGAGCTTTTCCAACAAGATACCGTTCTCCCTTGTTAATCCATCAATTTTCTTCAGAAGATCAGCTTTGTCAGCATCAGCGGCAAGTGCCTCGAACGATTCAGTCGAGTCAACATTTGAGCCTGTCTTGACAAAGGACTCGGTAGAGCCGACCTCCGATGAGCTTTTCAGCTCTTCCAGCTTTCCAATCTTTTGCGAAAGACGTTCGTTCTCCTGCGTCAAATGCTCAATTTGACGTTGAAGCTCGGAACGTTCGTTATCGCTAAGTGGCTCGTTGCGCAATTTTTGCAGAGAATCAAGCTCCTCTTCAAGATCGACTACTTTCATTTCAGCAGTTACTCGTAGATTTTCCGCCTCGGCATTTTCGGCTTCCAATGTTGATACCTCTTGTTTCACTTGGTGAAGTTCTGAAACGAAATAAATATAGTCTTCCTTTTTCGACTCTTCTGATTAAAGGGATTTCAATTTTTTGCGAGCTAGGCAAATTTCGAGCTTGTTTACTTGGTAATGAATACGCGAGAGCTAGCACGAGCTTACTTTTATTTAAATGTACAAAATTTTTAATGTAATGAAAATGACAGTATTAAGAATTAGATTCAAAACACCTTTACCTTGCATAAGATCCAATTTTTGATTTTCCAAAATGGCAATGGCCTCGATGTGAGTCTGAATCTCTTTCGCTTGAGCAGAGACCTTACCTTCGAGGTCGTTGATGCGCTCTTGCCAGTCACCCGCTGAGGCTGTGCAGATTGTATTACATCCCAAAATTGTTCATTTTTTACAATTTAAGAAACTAATAAAAACAACTTTACTCGCGTACTAATCTTTTACTATATGAACAGATACACTCGCTCAAAAGCATGAATAAGCATTGGAAGTTAAGCTTATTATTACATTTCAGATACTATCAATTGAGGATTAAATAAATATCACGCAACTTAATGAAATCAATTAAACCATCAACTCACATCAATCGTATTAGTAATTTTAATCAATGTAAACGCAAAATTAACTTTTTTAATCCAATTATCAATTTGAATCCTATTTGCCGGCATGCAAAGTTAAAGTTGTTAAAAAACAAAAATAAAAATAACATACATTCGAACTCAATCCACGTTGCAAGAAATAATTAACACTATTCTACTTATAGAGAAATTAGAGCTTAGCAAACTTTGACAAGTAATAAAGGAGGTTCCATGTTATACAAATTATGCTTATTTAAAGTGGGCAACAAAATTAGTCTAATGAAATCATAATTTCTGAAGGGCAATACTAGTTAAAAATCAATCTTTAAATTATAAACTTTCAAAAAAATTATAATTGATATCGTTAAGAAATCCATCACCATAACAAAATTACAAAGCATTGCCTGCATTCTGACAAAAATTATTTTCCACGTAAACCGTATTTACAAAAGTTATTATCGCCTAAGACAAATTTAGTGCGATAAAATAAAGTAAAACAATTTTCTGCAAAAAGAAAAGTTAGCATAAAAATTGACAGTCTCTTTTAAAAAATCGAGAATCTATTCCGGTCTTGTAAGTACGTGTGCAGAATGTCAGAGCGACTAAATTTCACATTTACAAAAGATAAGATGTGATATTTATTAAACAAAAAGGAGATGATGGATAATGACGGTGTAACAACAGTCCGTCCTGGTTCCTACCTTTAAGCTCGTCAAAGTCTACCAGACTCAGCTGAAGGTTACCTTTCTCCTCCTCCAGTAGTGTGACCTGGTTTCCAAGTTTCACTAACTCAGCATTCGTATCGGACACCTATAAAAATAAAATTTTCAGTTTTGTTCAAATTTTTAAAAATGTAAAAGTATAAAAATTAACCTTTTTGAAGTTTTCTAATTGTTTTTGTAGATTATTTAACTTTTTCTTATGCTGGGCTTTTAACTTAATCATACTCTTATTTAATTCTTCCAATTCTTTCGTTAATTTTTGCACTTTATCATCTTCTTGGGGACTTTCGCTTGCGGAAACCGTAAGTTTTGTTACTAGATCAACTTTCTCATTTTCAAGATCTTGAATTTTCTTTTCTAAATCAATGACCTTTTTAGACAGTTCTTCTTTTTGAACATTTGATTCAGAAGTCAACTGTACAAGCTGAGCTTTGTATTCCTCTTCCAAAGTCTGATTAGATTTTTTCAATTCCTCGATAAGACCTTCAAGTTCCGTGATCCTATTATCTTTCTCACCCGAAGACACGTCAGAAATAATTTTGTCTTGTAAATCTGATATACTTTTTTGAAGTTCGAATTTCTCATCTTGAAGAAATTTATTTGCCTCTTCTAATTTTTGTATTTTATATAAAATATCTTCCACCTGGGGTTGTCTTTCTATACCCATACCAGTCTCGAGACTCAATATTCTTGCATCAGCTTCTGCCAATTTAATTTCACGTTCTTCTAACTGCTTTAGTAAGTGTTCATTCTTCGATTTGAGTGAAGATTCGATTAGAACAAAATTTTCTTGCATAGATTTCATCGCATCTTTTGTATCAGCTAAAGTATCCATTGTCGAACGCGAAAAATCTGCACTAACAGTTTCAGCTTCTTTTTGAGCTTCAAGTTTTTCTGTCAGACTAAAAGAAAATTTTAATTACAAATATAATCCTTAACACTTCAAATACTTAATAACAGATAAAATAGTTACCTTTGTACATTTTCTTCCAAAGCAGTTATTTGACTAGTTTTTTCTTCTAATTGTTTTAAAAGATTATCGTTTTTAATACGTAAAGATGATTCTACAAGTACAAAATTTTCTTGCATTGACCTCATTTCGTCCTTTGTATCTTCCAAAGTATCTAAAGTTGTTTTTCCTTTTCTAGATAAATCAGCAGACATTAAGGTGATGGCTTTTGTTTTAGAATCTATAACTGAATCTTTTTCTTTTAAATTATCTTGCAGATCTATGATAACTGCTTCTAATTCAAATATTTTATTGCTTAATTCTGCAATTTTATTGTCCTTGTCCTGCACATGACTTAATTCCAAGATAGGATGTGAAGTCTAAAAATCAAATCAAAAGTTAAACACAGTTATTTTTATATTTATTTTTTCATCATAAAAGAAAAAAAAGTAAATTATAACAAACCTGTGAGGTAATCAGCACAGGATTGACAACTGATACAGGAGCCACATATTTTTCCTCTAATTGTTGCCTGAGTGCTTCAACTTTTTCTTCAACAGCTCTTTTACTCTCAGTTAATTCTTTGCTTCGTTGTTCAAATATTTTTCTATCTTCAGCTAATTTTTTTTGTAGCAAAGAAGACTTGGCTTTGGGAGTTTTTGCTTGACTAATATCATCAACAACATCAGTGGACGGCTCAGACAGACTTATGTCAGACTTAGATTTTGGAGTACTTTCACTGGAAGACGTTGCATCATCTTTATGAGCCCGTGTTTTCTTTGCTCTAGTCTTGAATTTGGACAATTTTTTGGCATATTCCTGTAGCAATATTAATTAAATTAATTATCTATGAAATAAGTAAAAATATTAGCTGAAAAATGG
Source organism: Ormyrus rosae (assembly GCA_035047165.1). Taxonomy (NCBI): domain Eukaryota; kingdom Metazoa; phylum Arthropoda; class Insecta; order Hymenoptera; family Ormyridae; genus Ormyrus; species Ormyrus rosae. Next base: position 10,601,684 of record JAWWML010000032.1, read on the forward strand.
TTTTAATACTGACCTGTAATTCCTCCTCCTTCTTTTTCATGGTCTGTTTATTTTTAAGCATTATGTCCTTAACAGATTCTAATTGGGTTTTACTCTGCTCATAATTCTCCTTCAAATTGGCCATGGATTCAGGAGGACCAGCCTCCATTGTCCCTGGTGGTTCCTCTGAACTTCCCCACATTGCTAACTGTAGAATAAAAATTAAGTAAAACCACTTCATTATTAAACACAATTTTTTTTTCTATTTGTAAGGAAACTTTTTCTATGCGATACTTGGAATCAATCAATGGCAGTGAAAGTTTGTCGAGTGGCTAGACACAGTGTCACCCACTGCTCTCTTTCTACAGGCTAATTGGATAGGAATGTGACTGGGGTAAACTAATTATGTTAGTATTTGCATACAAGAGTCTCGTGTTTCCACAGACTGGGGATAATTCTACTTTGGAGTCACTGAAGCAAATCATTTATCCTTGCAAGATCAAAATTAAATTCATTAAAATACATAAGTATGATGACATTAATAATGATTTTTCAATATTTTATTTAAAATCCTACACTGTTAATGTAAATTAATTAAATTTTTTAAATATAATTCGAATAATTAATAATTAATTAAATTTAAAGGAAAATATTACATAAATTGTACAAAAATTACAAAAAAATTGTAGAAACAAAAAAGCTTATCTGGAAAAAACTAGTTTCTTATCAAATTTTCTTTAAAAATTTGTGTTTTTATCAAGTTTATTTACATAATACAAGTAATTGTTTTCATATATGAAACTTTTCTGCAAGTATTGAGCATATTTTCTAGCTAAATAGTTGTAATCAGACCATTGCATAAAAAACTTGAATCCATTGTTTACATAAAAATCACAAAAATAATACAATGCAACTACCATATGTATACAAAAATATCAGTGCCTTTATAAAAATTGTTTTAAGCTTTACAATCTATTAGGAAGATCATAATGAAAGAATAAAAACAAAATAAGTAGTAGCTCTCGGCGCGCAATGGGCTAGAGCCGTAAATCACAATCTCAACCCTGACGTTTCCAAAAACTAACCTATAATTCAGTCAACTTGAAAAAGGAGCATAAACAGAGCACTGAGTCTCTGAGAAAGCAAGAGCTAAGTGTGCTTAGTAAAACGTCGACAATGGAGGCAGCTGATGGAATTACAACTAAATGACGTAAGGAGACTAAAGAAAGTAAGCAAGATTGTATTGTCGTGAAATGGGGTTATGTCACTTTTAAAGCTGCGGAGCCAACACGATACTTTAAACGTGACACTTCTTATCGAACTTTGAAAACGCAGTTATTCGGTACGTTGAAAAGTATAAATTCTCAAACGTACCTAGGTTTATCGTTGCTAAACATCAGGCGCGCGCGAGAAACTGTCAGGAGGTTAATGTGTTACTGGCAGCAGACATATTTCTCCACGTCGCCAATAGCCGCTTCACATTCTTTGGGCCATGGTCGCGAGATGCGGATCAAAGAATGTTTTAATTCGAAAAAGGAAAACTCGTTCGTTCAGGGCGGACGCTCGGGTTTTAATTGGCAGGTTTATTGGCGCAAGTATACACGTCGCCAACGCGATATCAGTGGCAGTCCAGTCCACTCTTTTCCTGCACACGCACCAGCAGCCGCGGACTGGAGTTAACTGACGTAAGGGCTGTGTCACTGCAGTGCACGATCCACGTCGCGCTGGTGTAGCTGCCGCCTGCATATGCATTCATTCTTGCCCGTACCGCACACTGCACTTGTAACTTGTAAGTTGTGCTTTAAACGCTCGCGGCAGTCATTTACAACTCTATAAAGAAGAACGTCAGTAATAAAAGAAAAAAGGAAAAAAATTGAAGAACAGAATTCAAACAAAGTCATTCAGACCTACGTAAATAAGTGACTAACAATTTACAAAGGCAAAAACTCGAAAGTTTGTAAGAGTATTTTTATTAATGATGTGGACTGTGGAAATGAAATGTAAAAAATATACACTTAATTTATAAAAATTTCTCAATATGGCAAACATTATAATATTTCTATTTATAAAATGAATAGATAAAAAATCTGTAAAGAAAGCAAGTTCAGAAACTTGTCTGCGCTGCTTTCAATATGTAAAAAATGTACGCGCATCCAAAGCAATAAATTAAGTTGTTTTAAATTTCCACGCCTTGGCTACGCGTAAATAATACAAGTCCGCACGATTTAAATTAAATTCTTGGACACCTAAACTTCTTCAAGAACTCTTATATCTGTCACAGGTCACAGACATTCCACAGTTGATCGGTCGACCACGCATAGTTTTCTAAATCTCCCGCCTACTGGCCCTCTACTTAAGCGCATGCGTAATTCTGGAGCCACAAACACAAGAACCATTTTTAAATTACAAAGTACGTGCACACACGTGATATACTTAAATGATTTTAAATTTAGAACTTTAAATTTTTTATTTACAGCTACGTATTGATTGTTTAATGTTATAAATAGATTTTAAAACAATGCCAAAGTAGATAGATATTTATAGTATTCACTTTAGAAAAATTAATATTTTGCCTTACATTTGCCTTTTGTTTCTGTCTTGGTAAGAGTTTTCAAATGAATACTTCATATTTACTAAAGATTAGTTGCGTCAACAATACCAGATAGTAAATGAACATTTTTTTACTTGCTTTATTATTTTTAATTATAACTGTTGGCTGATAACAATAACTAAAAAGAATAATTTTTTTAGACCGCAAAATATTAAACTTGCAATAATATTGAACGGGACAAAGTTATTTTTTTTTTATTTAGATTTCTTTAACATTTTGATATGAAACCGATCAACAGATGTACAATAAGTTCCAACAGGTGTTGCGACCTTTAAATTTAAATATCCTTATCGTACGCTTGCGCATTATCATTCATTCATCTCGCACTATAAACCGCGCGATTTCAAACACACACCATTTGACTCCCTCTACTCTTATTTCCAGAGAGAGAAAAAAAAACTTGATCTGACGTATTCGCGACTCCCCCTCTTCTCCATGTCGGCGAAGCCAGATTAGTTTCTTGGCAAAGGATCGTCGAAAAAGAAAAACAAACCTACTGCGCGCGTATAGGAGAGAGCACGCGAGTACACATCCAGTGCAGGTGTACCTAGAAACAAGTTGACTGGCTAACTGCGTAGCAGTCACCATCAGTACTCGAGCAACCGTGCCACCGAACGTTTCGGCCATTGCCCGCAGCTCGTAAACAATCAGCCTAAGGTGCCTCAAGCGACTCGCGACGAGGCCCAACAAACACAGCTGATTGCGTCGCTCAGCTGTTTAACTCCCCCCCCAGCAGAGCAAGCAAGAGGGAGATAGAGAGAGAAAGAGAGTGAGAGAGGACGCTCGCCGCGAGTGGATGACTGCACAGCAACAGAGCGCTCAGCTCAGGCAGAGTGCAGTGGTAAATTTTAGCTCGCCGAGTCCAGACATGCTGAGAAGGCTGTACCGCCAGGACAGGAGCCTCAAAGGTATAAAAAAAAAAAACTTCGCGCGACTCTCGCTCGTTCGTGCGCGACACAGAGAGAGCTGCCTATTTGTTTTGTACGGGGCGCGCATGTGCACGCGCTTTTCCATTGTTCTAGCCCAGGAGAGAGAGCCACAGCGGAACACAGCGAGAGTGTGCGTCTCTGTTTACAAAAAGCTCTCTCCTCGGCAAAACTGCGAGGAGATAACCGCGCGCCGCGCGCCGCTAAAGCGCAAATACGGCGTTACACCGCGCGCCGGATTAAATCCCGAGATAATGATAAATGAGCTCTGCGCGCCGGGAAAAAAATGACTCTTTGTTCGAGAGAGACCGAGCGTATATATAGCGCGTGTCCTGCGTTTTAGAGCGATGACGAAACGAAACGGGACACACGAGAGAGCTCTAGAGGATATAAGTGTGTACGTGTGTAAAGGGGGGAAAATTACGCGTGCAATTGCAGATTTCCGGAGCCGTCGTCGCGGTGCGCCGCCGCGATTTCTTCGGGATTTCGGATCGCTTGGGCTTGTTTTTCTCGCTTCTTTCCCTTCGATCGAGACTGTTTTTTTTGCACTTTTCGGGTGAGTCGCGCCTACGCTGGAAACCTGTTTGTCGCGAGAGCCTGCCTTCCTAATTATCGCCTGCTAATGATTTTAATGACCGGCTGGAAAATTGCCGACGTTTTTTCTCTTTGCTGTGCGCAATAAAGTCGTCTTGATTTTTGGCTTTGCAGAAGGCGAGATGAGCGAGACCGAGGAGGGCACGAGAAACCTGCAGACTTCGTCGAAGCTGTTGTCGAGCCTGCGAATCGTCTTCTTCGTGATCGGCACGATCGTCATCGGCTTCGCCGCCTTCTGCAACTCCCTTACGTGGTAAGAATGTCAATGCGATGGAGAATCGCGATAGCAATCGGGTTTAAAAACTTTCTAAAATCTCTGCCTTGTAACATCAAACGGTTATTCGAAGTACTTTTAGACGCAAAAAGTTCGTTTGAATTTCGTCGAAAAGTGACGTGCACTTCGAGTGCGCGACGTTGGCGAATTGAAAAAAAGCCGCATAAATCTGCAAGTAAATCGACTGACTTGTTACGAGGCTTGAAACGTTGTTTTTTTTCTCGAACGATTGCGTTCTGCTTGCTGCTTTAGAAAGATTTGCGAGAGCGTATAAAGGTTTAAGCGCGCTTAACAAAAGATAAGGTTTAAAAGAGATATTGATAAGCGGCGCTATAATTGGATATTAGTTTAACGAAAACGATGGCGAGCTTTTCAACGCTTTTCTTATCGTGTGTTCAAAGGCACTTGCAAAAGTTCTGGGGCGCGTCCGGCGATTTCTGGCAGGCCCAGTGGGAGAAGATCGTTTACAGGCTCGGCGATGATCCTGCCACGTATTGGATATACGGTGAGTAACTATTGCAGAGTTTCAATATTTCACTTTGCGGCGAATTGATGCTTAGGAACGACCGAGGAGGTTCTTCTGTTCTACAATTATTTGATCGCGATGTGCCATTGAAATAATTCGAAGTAATAAATCAAGTAAATGGTCAGACGCTAATGAAACTTCATAAGTTGTTTCTGCGTAATGTCACGTAATGTTTTAGTAACAAATTGTTTTAAAAATGTTTTATAAAACTTTTACCACATCATTGCGCGGTGGCTGTGGGAAAAAGAAAGTCGTAAAAAGAACGGTCAATCCGATTACGTAAGTTGGAAAGTGTATCAGGTTCATGAATAAAATTTTGCTACATTTGTTTGCGCGCTCCTTTAAACGTGGATACGATGATCAATCGGTTATCTTCTCAGGAACGATGGTGCTAACGTTCCTGGTGTACTGGCTGTTCGGCGGCATCTACACGTTCATGGACGTGACGAACCGGCCGGCCGCCCTGCGCCGCTACAAGACCCAGCCGGGCACGAACGAGCCGGTGAGCACTCGGGAGCTGCTCTGGGTGATCTCCCAGGTCCTGTTCAACCAGGTGGTGGTGGGCCTGCCGCTGGCCCACGGCGCCTACCGACTCATGCAGTGGCGCGGCTTCCCCGAGCTCCACCAGCTGCCCACCTTTCACTGCTTCCTCGCCGAGATCGCCTTCCACATCCTCTGCGAGGAGATCGGCTTCTACTACTCGCACCGGCTCCTCCACCATCGCCAGCTCTACAAGCTCATCCACAAGCAGCACCATCAGTGGACAGCCCCGGTCGCCGTCACCGCCATCTACTGTCACCCGCTCGAGCACTTCGGCTCGAACCTGCTGCCGCCGTTCCTCGGCGTCTTCCTCCTGGGATCGCACGTCGCCACCGCCTGGCTCTGGTTCTCCCTGGCGATTCTCTCGACGCTCAACGCCCACTCCGGCTACCACCTGCCCTTCTTCCCCTCGCCCGAGGCGCATGATTTTCATCACTTGAAGTAAGTACCCTCCTCTTTTTTTCTCTCCTAGCGGGAGATTCGGCAATGCATTTTTTTTAAATTTTCCTTCGCGGAGTTCAGTTTAGCGCGAGTAGTTGTTTAGATAAAAAATTTAGGACGGAAAGTTTTACACGAGCATTGTCCCCCGTCCGAAGTCGATAGCGCCATAAACTGTCTTTCGATAAAAAACATTTAAAAATATCAGAATATATCATAATTGCTTACTCATACGGATCGAATTCGGGCAAACAAAGTGCTAGTCCAACCTAACCGTAACGCTCGTAAACCTTGTTTTTCTACGCCATCCTCAGTTTTACTCTATAAATAAAATCCGGACTTCGATATTCGGATTTATCGATCTTGCCTAGGAGCGCCTCGAGAGCTTATCAATGCCCCAGACTATAACAGCACTCTATCCATTTTTCTCATTACACTTTTCTTGGTAACTATTTCATTTTTTACAATTTTGTACTGATAGCGAAACGTTATCTAAAACTTGAACAATTATTTTAAAGAATATTATATAAGCTTTATTTGTTCGTTTCAGCCAGTTTGCCCATTTATTTGATTTACCGACGTATATACTGCAGTTGTAAACCGGAGCATATCTGCACCAATTACTGTTATCGAATTGCACGCGATGATGCTTACATATTCACTTCTATTTCGTACAGCTATCTTCTTCGAATAATAGGAACAGAAATTACTACTATTAAATTTCCCTCCGCCTAATTTTAACGCAAAAAGTTGATTGAAATTTCGATCGATTTTATTGAAAAGAACCTGCCACACACTCCGTTCAGTAACCGATTGCATAGTTGGTCGATGAATATTCCATTGCCGAATTAGCAGTCGTAAACACGCTATATGAGTTACAAATTACAAAACGACGCAGAAACGAACATTGCCACGTAAGCGCGCGGCGCAGGATTGCCTTCAGCCGAGCCGTCATTCACGACGCGGTCATTTGTTTTTCAGATTCAACCAGTGCTACGGGGTACTCGGCGTGCTGGACCGTTTCCACGGCACGGACACGATGTTCCGTAACTCGAGGGCGTACGAGCGACACATAATGCTGCTCAGCCTGAAACCTGCTCGCGAGGCCTTCCCCGACGACAAGAGCGGCGCCGTCGACGCCGCCGCCGCCGCGGCCAAAGGCTTCCCCTCGGCCGCCAAGACCATCTGCAGGCACTGACGCCTCCTGGCTGCGTCGCACCGAATCCTTTCGTTCGCGCTGTCTGACCCTCTGTGCCCGGCGACTCGACATTAGCTTGTGATACTCTGCTGCAATCAAAATTTTTAGCTTAGGCTAGCGAAATCCAAAAGCCGAAGATCGTTCAAAATTTTTCGTATATATTTAAGTATTTTTTTCGTCCTCTGATAAGTACTTAATAGTCTTTGAAGATCCTTTTGATTTTGCTCGAAATCGCATGCTAAGGTCATTTTTTTACTATTTCCCTTGATTTTAAACGCCTTATAAATATATATTGAAATATATAATTAAAAGTGTAGCGTTACAAGCTAATTCGAATTTAAGCAATATACATATACACTATATATATATATATATTTACGTAAACAATGGTCGTATTTGTGAGCGAGAAAAGCGTTTTTGTAAATAAGAAAAGATGACAATTATTTGCTTCTTTCTTCTCGCTAATTCGAACGATTATACATGTACGTAAGATCACAAAGCGGATCATGGCGAAGAATTTTTTCACGTAAAAAGCGACTCCAGCGATAATGACGATTGAGCCGCGATGGAACAAAAAAATGTTGGACGAAGCAATTTATCCATTAAAAAAGAAAACAAAACAGAACTTTGACTGTGCTATTGTAAACTTTGCCATACACAACTTTATATTTTTCTACAAGAAATTTACAAGCGTTTTTAAAATCCTTTTTTTATACGATACGTTTATTCGTTGCTTTAAGTCTTCTATTGTAATTCTTTGTTAATTATTTATAGACTTGTTTTTTGGTAAAATGATCTTTACCGACAAAATATAAATCTTTCTAAAAAAAACATTTCACTTTTCACGATGTGATTTTTTATTTATGAAATTGTACAATTTTATACTAAAAACTCTATCTATACATATTTAAAAGTAAAGGGGAGAAAAATATAAGAAAAAAGAGTCACCGAATGAGCAAAAAATTTTACTTTGTTTAATCGGTTAAAATGTTGCTATTGCAGTGTTGGAACATGATGACAATGTAATTAATATTTGTGCACACTATTTTTGTAATCTCATATCTTGCTGATGTGAAAAAGTTTTAGAGCCTTCACTCATTCCACGAATGTAACATTTGATAAACTTTTGCGTCGAACGTAGATTAAATCAATATCGACAGAATGTATTTTCACACCTATAATATTATTGAATTATATCATTTTTATTACTTAGTTTCCTGTACGAAAAAGCAGCGAAATTGCTAAATTTCGCACTTTTTATCTTGAGCAAGTTGTTTGAAGTAAGAACTGGTTTATAATAACTGCACAAATCAGCACCAAAGTTTTAACGACTTTAAAATGCACATTAATCGCAAAATAGTCGATGAAATATTTGAATAGCATAGTGGTATTTAATTCTTTTGATAAACAATGTTTTTCTACTTTTACTCATTACACTGATAAATAATAATTTATTATCTTGTGTAAAAAAATAAATTGATAAAAAAATCCAGTAAATCTTTATAAAATCAATTTTTTATACTATTATATATTATAATTGCAATCCATATAAATATAAGGTTGTATTAATATTACACCAGGAATTGTTAATAAAATTTCCAAGTTAATTTTTGCTTCGTTTTTTATTATTTTCTTTAACAAATTGATATATTTTTTACAAAACTTGCTCATACATCTAGTTTTGAAATTTGATAAATTGTGATTAAAGATGATATACAATTCTAAAAGGCATGTCTTTAATTAACATTCCTTCAATTTATTGTACATATACAAAAGATCATTTAAGATAACATGATTTTCATACGTATAAAATTTAAAATTTTAAAATACAATGTCTTAAATGCAAATATTATCTTCTAATTAGTATATAAAAATAAATCTCAATACTTGTACACGTGAGATTCGTCAACAAACAATTTTTATTTATGGTTTTCATTTTTTCAAAAAAATTTATTGCATTATTGATATTTTCATTTCAAATGCATTTTTGGTAATTTTTTTACAAACAAAACCTTCAATTATTTACAAAAATAAAAAATATTTAAAGCAATCTCAAGATGATATTTGTTCAATGGCACAATTGTATGAAAAGCAAATTGTCTAGCACATTGAAGCACATGTAAATAGTATAAAAATTGCTTGTGTTTTATTTGTAAAAATAAATTCTTTTATAAAAATCTATTAATTTATTCATTATACATCCCATCAATCAAAAAATCCATTCTTCTATAGTGTCTTTTATCCCAGTAATCTCGACCTCTCTTATACAAAACATAAAATGCAACACCTAAGAAAGGCAATGCTGTAAATGTAATCGCAATAGGCACAATGTAATCAATTTTTCGTGGGGTTCCAAGTGGAGATTTAACCGTAGGAGAAGCTGGTATAGGTTCATCAGCTTCTTTTCCACCAATCGTTACTTCTGGCTTGGGTTTGGGTTTTTTCCCAGTCTTTATCTTAGGATCGTTAATTGTTTCTTCTTTTTCTTTTATTATTTCTCTAACAGGAGCTGCATGCAATGTACTTATTTTGTCAGTACTCAATGTTGCTTGTGATGTAACATTAGCAGTTGCTTGTTCATGAGGTTCAAGAACAGCAGGTAATGCATGAGTTTTTTCTGATGCTGGTTTTTCTGATGGAAGGTCGAGTAACAGAGTGCTATTTTGATCATCCTTTTCTTTTAATTTGTTCAGTACGCCTTTGCGGGGCACAGTCTTGCTCTCTTTTTTTACAAGTTGTTTAGTCCCATTAAGTTTTGCTGAGTTTAGTTTACTAAATTCTACTTTAGATGGTTGTCCTTCCATTGTAGCTGGTATTTCCTAAAAACATTAATACAAAATTGTAAAAACTGTAAAGTAATTAAGAACATTATTATCAATAACAAGTTACATGTTCTAAAGCAGCTTGAGCTTCAGCACCAGCTGGTGCTACTGTATGTTTATAATACACTTTTTCTTTCGAATTTATCGAAGTGGTAATGACAAAGTCACAAAGCAGGCAAGAAAAAATTAAAACAAAATGAAACTTCACCATTTTCGTCTACTTGGTCTACGGTTTTTGTATTAATGTCATGGAATCGTTTGAGGCTATGTGTTAGTGAACAGTGTAAATACAAAGTACACAACTGGCAAATAATGCAGAATAAAACATATTTCTTATCTAATCACAGCCTCCGATACGAATGTTTGTTATTCAAATGAAAAGTCAAAAAAAACTTTACGCGGTCCAAATAACGGAGAACTCATAGAAAATATACAAAAAGAAAACGGCATTCGTTGGCGATCTCGCGGACATACTAGTGACGTCACTGGTCACAATTTCAACAGCCCGCTATATATATATCGTTCGTGCACAGTGTTTTGAACACTTTGTGACACTTTCTATTTTACATTATTAGAAATAGAAACAAACGCCTGTACCGATATACAAAAATTAATGTAAAAATGCATAGCACTGTTACGAATACACTTAGATATATTCATTACACTTGTTGATTGCATTGTATTTATTCTTTATTTATTGCCGCGAATGTTATTTGCAAGAGGCAATTTATACTATCTTAAGCATGTCAACAATTATCGACAGAGCTTTATTGGATAATTATAATATATATATGTTATGATCCAAGTGGCATCGAGGGCTCAAGTTGGCTCGAGGCATGTATACGCATTGCATCGCATCGCGTGCGTTTGACATTCGTTTAACATTGCTCAAACAAAATGTATACAGACACACGTATCTGATGGTCCAATAATATCGAAAAAGTTTCGTTTGCTGATTTGCTCGAAACCAAAGTGTGACCGAGTGCAACATGTGCTAATTATGAAAGATTTAAAGTCCGTCCATTTTTTTATTTAACACGAAAAAACCTTGGCTCCTACTGAGGTATTCTCTGAAAAAGGGTAAGTACATAACCTAAAAGTTTTAATTACAAGTAGAATTAAAAATAGTAACTATAATGACAGTGATAATAAAACGTAAAATAACGTGACTTTTCTCTGTAGAATCAAAATTTATCAAGATAACATGAGGACTAGAAGTAATTCCGGTGTCCAGCTGGACTATTATCAGCGTGTAGTCCACAAGATCATCATGGACCATCAGAACCCTGTCACAGGACTCTTCCCTGCTAGTCGTGAAAATAATCACGCGTGGATACGCGACAATGTTTACACTATTCTAGCTGTTTGGGGCTTGTCTATGGCTTATAAGAAAACAGCAGATGCTGATGAAGATAGAGCAAAAACTTATGAGTTGGAACAGAGTTGCGTCAAACTAATGAGAGGATTGTTGATGGCAATGATGCAACAAAAGGAGAAAGTGGAAAAATTTAAGTCAACACAAAATCCATTAGATGCTTTGCATGCCAAATATAGTTCTGTAACTGGTCAAAGTGTTGTTGGAGATAATGAATGGGGCCATTTACAAATTGATTCCATTTCACTTTACCTTTTAATTTTAGCACAAATGACAGCCTCAGGGTTGCAAATTGTATTCAATTTGGATGAAGTATGTATTTAAAAATTGTTAATTTGTAATTCTTAAATAAAACTCTCAATTTATTTTTATTTTAGGTTGCATTCATTCAAAATTTGGTTTTCTATATTGAATCAGCTTACTGTATACCTGATTATGGAATTTGGGAGAGAGGCGATAAGACAAATCATGGTTTACCAGAATTGAATGCCAGTAGCATTGGCATGGCTAAAGCTGCTATGGAAGCTATGAATGAATTAGATTTATTTGGAGCTAGAGGTGGTCCCACATCAGTCATTCATGTATTGGCTGATGAAGCTCAAAAGTGCCAAGCTGTGTTGCAGTCTATGCTTCCTAGAGAATCCAATTCCAAAGAACTGGACAGTGGTCTTCTTTCCATAATTAGTTTTCCTGCTTTTGCAGTTGATGAGCCCAATCTCATTCAACTTACAAGAGATGCCATTACCAAAAAATTGCAAGGAAAATATGGTTGTAAAAGATTTTTAAGAGATGGCTATAGAACTCCAAAAGAAGACCCCAACAGGTTTTTTATTTATTAACAAAAATTAACAATTTACGTAAAGTTATAGATTAAAAAATCTTTTAATTTTATTTTATTTATCAACAGGTTGTACTATGAACCATGGGAATTGAGAATGTTCGAAAATATTGAATGTGAATGGCCTCTCTTTTTTTGCTACTTAATTTTAGATTATTGTTTTCAAGGTAATACACAAGCAGTAGAAAAATATACAAAAATGTTAGAGAAAGTTACTGTAAAAACGGAAGATGGGATCAGATTAGTACCTGAACTTTATGCTGTCTTACCATCAAATGTTGCTGCCGAGTATGCAGAACCTGGAAGTCAGGAAAGAGAAGCATTGGGCAGGAATCCATTTATGTGGGCACAGTCGTTGTACATATTAGGAAAATTACTTCAAGAAGTAAATTTATTTTAATATAAAGTAAAACTAATTTTATAATTTTATTATAATTGTTAAATATTTTATATTCAAGGGTTTCTTAGCTGTCGGAGAATTAGACCCATTAAATCGACGTTTATGCAGTGAAAAAAAGCCTGACGTGGTTGTGCAGGTTGTTATTCTAGCTGAAAACGCTGAGATTAGAGAAAAAATTGCACAGCATGACATACATGTACAAACTATTGCAGAAGTTGCACCTATTGAGGTACAACCTGCTAAAGTTCTTAGTCATTTATATACATATTTAGGTATGTAAACGTTTCTAACAACAATTATATTAGTATTTGAAAGTTGTAATTTTTAAAATGAAAAAATATTATTAGGTCGAAATAGAAAATTGGGAATGTCTGGTCGCAAATCTAGAGACGTTGGAATTTTGAGCACAAGCAAACTCTACTCGTTGCATGACAAGATTTTTGCTTTCACTCCACAGGTGGGTTGCTCTATTACTCGTTACTATTACAGTCTCGCGTTCTCTTACGTCCCTTTTTTATTTTCCCCAAAGTTTTTTTTTTTTTATTACATATGTATACAATATTTCATTGGATTTCTTGTTCTTGCGTGAAATTCAGTTGACAGACATGACCCGCTTCTACATCGCTTCGGACTATGAACTCATGATTGACATATTCAAAGGGGAAATTAATTTCTTAAAGTCTAGCTGGCAGAATATGTTAGGCCGACCACTTGTCGTCATGCCCCTCAAGAATGTCCATCTAGGTACAGTAAAGCAATAACTAAAAGCCATGAGAAAGGGTTTTTTTATTAACCAACTCGTTTTGTTTTCGTTTGTTCAAAAACTTTCGAAAACGACAAAAAGTTATTTTTTCACTAATAAAACTTTAGATTGAACAAATTTGGCTTTTAGAATAAAAAAATCTTTTATTACCTGCCTACGCAGTTTTATTTCATTAAGTTGGACCTCAGTACAACTCAAACATTATTTCATTAACCAGCATGTGTGCGTATTGTCTTTGTTTCTAATTTTGTGCTAAGTTGAAAATTCTCCAAAAGCAGTACAATGTCAAAGTAGATCCAAAATATATATATCCAAAAGTATAGATCCAAAAATGTACCATTACCACACTTTTATATACATAATCGTAGGTGTAGTTGTTACATTGCTAGTTAGAGCAAAAACTTAAAATACGTAAAATAAATTTGTTCTGATGGAAAAACCATTGGTTTAACTTGTTTTGTTTGGTGTGCGCGTATGTTGCATGTATTAGAACATTGACGTCGAAGACTACTATACGTCAAATGATGCGGCCTTCCTCGCTGATACATTCACGACCAACTTGGCTTTCCTCACCATCAACTGGAAACAAATACTCGGCAGGCCGACTGTAACACTTGTTGCCACTAATAGCTACTTGGGTATGCTGCCTGCTTATTAGGAGCCGTATTGAAATTTTAACAAGGATCATAATTTTTTTAATTTTACACGTTTCGATTTTTAAAATGTCATAAATTTTCGAATCTTTGAACAAATCATTTCGGTTTATTGTATGTACTCTCAAAATTTGTTTCTAAAATTGCTTTTCAATTTTCCATTTAAGCACAAATGCTTCACTTACACACTCATTAATTTAATATTCTTTGTATAATGCTGCTACTTATTCACATTATAGATGAAATTATTTCTTTTCAGATCAAGGAAAGATTCCTTTGGCAATGATTACAACTATGAAAAAACTGAAAAGTGGTTATATAAACGGAACTCGAGTGTCACTTGGAAATCTAAACGATTTTCTCAGCACCTCTTGTATTACAAATTTGAGCTTTTTAGGAAGCGCCGAGGATGGACGACCAGATAAATTAAATACACAGGTATTGAAAAAAATATTACTTGGTGCAGTTCAATTTTTTATGAATAATTTCATAAATTGAATTTTATTTTACAGGTTCAACAATACTTGGATGAACACTTAATGAAGGCGTTTCCATTACGTACAAGTCTATTAAATAGACCAGCTACTCATACAGGAAGAAATGTAAGACGTCGAATGTCAGTAAAGGGAGCTATTAAAAAAACAAGATCAATAGCGGTTGAACGTATGTATAAATAAAAGTGTTGACTGATATCAGTACTAATCAGAATCATCATTGTGTATTTGTTTGCATGGTAATCTGAGAGGAGCATTAATTGAATTTCATACTAATCCCTACAGCGGCGGAAATTCCCATAGTCCTTCAAGAACGTAAGTATTTCACGCCTAACAGCACGATATACATTAAATTTTATTATTTCATTACTTTGTTAAACTAAAACTCATTCAACCTTTTTTTCTATCTTAAAAATTCAAATATTTATAAAAACTAATAAAAATCATTTTGTAGCGGAAATTCTTGGGATGGCCGGTGACGATCGAAGACCCTCGGCAGTGCTTTCCGTTAATCCATTCATTAAAGTAACTGATACTTCACTGACTCCAACTTCGACAGTGGCTTCGTCAATTGATCGCACGCCTTCACCAACGGAAGAAATGATACCGTGGAAGGCAAACTCACCGAGACCCTCTAGACACAGAATGAATTCGGAAACTCAGTACGCAGATACAGAAGTTGAAGAATTGATGGCTATGCTGAGGGAAACGGAGAGTTTAGAAGAACAAGGCGATATTTTACAATATTTGGTAAATAGATTAAAATTATGTCTTTTTACAAGACAAATTATTCTCAATTTAATTTAAATACATCCTTTGAATTCAGGTCGATTCGCAAGGTTTACTTTTCAACACTGGTATGGTAGAAAACGGCCATCCAGTACTAGTCAAGGATTTACTAAAGGGCCTCTATGAAAAAGCTTGTCAGCAGAAGATGTGGGGTATCGTACGTCATACCGCTGGCATGTTGGGCAAAAGAGTTGAAGATTTAGCTAAAGCTGTGACAGATCTTCTCGTACGTCAAAAGCAAGTAACAGTAGGCATGCCGACTACCAATGAACACACAATCGTTGCTCCTTTGCCAGAGAATGAGCTGCGCTCGCTCATCCATCAAGCTTATGGAGATGACGAATCTACAGCTATGCTGACGCAGGAACTTCTTGTTTATTTAGCCATGTTCATTAGGACCGAGCCTCAATTATTTCATGAAATGCTGCGGCTGAGAGTTGGTTTGATAATTCAGGTTATGGCCACAGAACTGTCCAGGACGCTGATTTGCAGCGGTGAAGAGGCATCGGAACATCTCTTGAACCTATCACCGTTTGAGATGAAAAATTTATTGCATCACATAATGAGTGGAAAAGAATTTGCGATTAGCAGTGGTAAATAAAAATTTGTCGTTACAATTTAGCAATTGAATAATAAGAGGTACGTAATAGAAAATCTGGATTATTTTTCTTTTCAGTTGGTCGCGGTAATTTCTCAGTCATTAGTTGTAAATCCAGTCGCGTAAGCAAGGTAGAGTATTTTATTTTTTTCACGAACAAAAATTGTAATTATGTTAAACTAGCATTAATTAATTTTCTTGAAAACTTTCTATACAGAAATCACAGATTGGAGGTCTCTTGAGTGCAGAACAAGACAATGGAGAAATGGAGCCCGATAGACAAGGACAGTGGTTAAGGAGAAGAAGATTGGACGGAGCTTTAAATCGCGTACCTCGTGACTTTTATCCTCGTGTTTGGCATGTTCTTGAAAAAGTAAGTAGAAGAAATTTCATTAAAATTTTCTTTTGAGTTTTTAAAAAAATTTATATATTTATGTATTTTTAGTGCCAAGGATTAGCAATCGAAGGAAGAATACTCGCGCAAAATCTCACTCAGGAAATGACTCCTGGAGAACTGAAATTCGCTCTAGCCGTAGAGACTGTTTTAAATACAATACCTCAACCAGAGTATCGTCAACTTGTTGTAGAAGCATTGATGGTACTGACATTGGTCACAGAATATAATGTGGCGGCTTCCCTTGGAGGCCTTATAGCTGTCGAACATTTAGTTCATAAAGCTAATGCCATATTTTTAGAAGATCAGGTTTGGAATATTTACTGATATTTTTAGTCTCCTTCTATCATAATTTATTGGTAACTCTTTGGTTTTTGTAGATGAAAATTGATGGCGACGCTACTCTTTGCTGTGCAAAGCCAAAGGAACAAAGAGAAACTACTGCTATGGGTACGCTACTTTGTGGTGGAGCCGCTTACGTCTGTCAACATTTTTATGACTCTGCACCAAGTGGCAGTTTTGGAACTATGACTTATATAACAAGAGCCGTTGCTAGTCTTCTGAATTGTTTACCAAAAGATGGAGATTTGGAATGTTCAATATCATAAGACTCTGACAATCAATTAGTAGTAAAACTTGATAACTGTTATATACATGGCTTTTTGATGTTGAAATTTAATAGTTTTATTTTAATGAAATAGTCTCGAAAATTTCCTATGTACTGCCTTTTTGCAGTAAAAGTTTTCAATGGAAAAGTATATAATATTATATACTGTATTGTAAAATACATTCATACATTTTCATTGTTAATATAAACATTTGAGAAATATACATTTATAAATATTTTGATGTGTATCATTTTTATTTTTTCAAAATTTATCTTATTTACAATCATAACAAAATATAAATTTACTTAAGATGCTGCTGGGCGGCTTCCACTACTACTAAAAGGGTTCATTTTAGATAACCATGAAGTTGATTTAGTTGATTCACTAAAATAATTAATAATTAATTAATTATATATATTTTTTGATTTCTAAAAAAAATTCCTAACAAACCTGCCAGAATTTTCTTCAGATTCAATTCCTTCTCCTCTAAGTTCTTTAAGAAATTCTTCCCTGTATTTTACTTTTAATGGCACAGGATTATAGTTATTTAATTTAATTTTAATATGCTTTTTACATGCTTCAGGATATGACAGTCCATACCAGTCAATTTCTTTCCTTGTGTACTAGGCAAAACAATTTATAAATAAAAACAATGAATAACACCAAACATATTAAATAAAATAGTACATTACTTACAGATTCAAGATAATGTTTATATTTTTCATAAATCTCGTTTTGCTTTACGGGATCATCAGGATACAAGGTTTTATCAGCAAGGTTAATTAACATTTCTCGTTTTAGCTGAAGAGCTAACAAAGATCGAAGGTCACATGCTTTAGTCTAAAATAAATCATTTAATTTAAAAAATATAGGATTATAATTATATTGATAATTTTTGATTCCTTACTTTTAATATATAATGATCAAAACCATAATGTGTATGAATTAACTCCAAAGTTCGATTTGTAACAATCATTCGCATGTACTTGTTAAGTATTTCACTGTATACTACAGATTTTTGTAGTACTGGAGTCCAATAGTGAACAACTCTTCTGGTGTACTTGCTGCTTTTGTAAAACCCTTGAACAACAGCTTCTCCACCCCAAATTCCTTCGTCAATTTCCTTTGGATACTTAAGGGGCAATGGAATATTTTGTATTGGTTGCCTAAAAGAATAATAAAAAAATAATGAGTAATACATTCTTTTTATTCAAAAGACAAACGTTTTTTAATTTAATTACACTACTCCATCTGGTTTTTTTTCATATTTGCCTTCTTTTGGAATAAAATGAACTGGAGCAGGTGTATCAATCTTCCATTCTTTCCAAAACTTTTTGTACTCTTCTGGCAATTCAGCACCTATACCTGTACTCCAACGACTTATTTTCGGTATGTAATACAAGCTCTGTAAAATTAATTAGTGAATATAGTACAGAAAATATTCGCATAAAATATCGTTTAATTTAATGAATTACAAGTTTTAGGTTATATTTTTAAAGAGGTTTATAACTATAAATAAAAATGTAAAGATTAACAATAGTATACATTGTACTAAACAAATTTTAAAAATAATTTACTTTTCCAACTTCACGAGGTAGTGCCATTTTTTAAATACAAATATAAATAAATCTTGAATATTTTACATTTCTTGCAGAAGAAACATGCGCGCGCACTATAGCTTTATGCACAAAGGCCATAGACAAGTAAATTCTACATAGATAGCCATTTAACAAAGCGCAAGGCAGCACAGTGTGCAAGTATTGAAGTATGTAACTGTATGTACTGTACTGTATAGGTCTATAGGTAGGCACTGTAGGCAGTCGTTCGCAGCCAGTGGCGAATCAGACGTAAAGAGACATGGGTCTGTCGCCGGTAATGGCAGGTAATAGCTTTTATAGTTTGTCTGGATTCATCATTAGAGTTCAATAGATTTGTAAATATCGATTTAGTTTTTATGAAGAAAAGATTAATTCAGCCATAATAATGGAATTCCACAACAACCAAACGAAAAGTGAGGTCGAAGATCCTCAAGCACGTGTAAGTTAAAGGTTAAACCTTGCTTTGTTTTGAGAAACCGGCGTTTTAGAATGAAGGACGAAAAATGTTTCTTTGTTTGATTGTGTTTTCTTGTTCATTTGCAGGACGAGGAACAGAAGGTCAACAAAAGTCTTCAAGCTTATAAAGATACAATGACGTTAATTAAATTGAAAATGACAAAAACTGAGTAAGTTTGTTAAAATATTGAAATGAATTTAAAGTTTTAGTATTAATCTTTTTTAATTTTAGTGCTTTGATTCGTAAATATAATGATAAAATGAAAGAATGTCAATTATTAAGTGAAGATCTTAATGTGGTCAAGAGTGAGAAACAAGATATTTTAAGCAAATACAATCTTACATTAGAGAAGAATACTAGATTGGAATTGGTAAGTTAGATGAATTTTTCTGTCCAGATTTAGTGGTTTTTCTTCGATTTTCATTATTATTCTGTTAAATTTAAAGGCAAATGGGGAGTTTAAAAAAACAATAGAGAAGAATGAAAAATTACTTGAAACACAATGCCTTAAATTAGAAGAAAATGAGAAGCACATAAATCAACTTATATTTAAAATTAAAGCTCTAGAAGAGGAAACTATAAACTTGCAAAATGAAACAAAGAGTTTAAAAACAGTAAAAATGGTTGAGAAAAAAGTTAAAACAAAACATCAAGCATGTCAAACATTAAGTAAGTAATTTCAAGCTCTTTGTAATTAATTTTACTAATTTAATTCTTTTATTTAATTAACAATTTTTAATTAGCTGTGGAGAAACGGGATATTTCAATAAATACAATTTCCAAAAATGAGCTTAAAAAGCCCTTAATGGTGGACAAAAGTTTTATTACTGAAGAATGTAAAAGTATGAAAAATGATCCCTTTCCTATATATTGTGCAAAGTGCGAAGTGCATATAAAACCTGCTCCTGTAGAGCAAGTACTTAGAATTATGACTATGCATCCACCATTACTACCGGAATGTGTATCACCACCAACTTCTCCAAGTAAGTATAGTTTTAAATTAAATTATTTACTTATTATTTTTTGTGTCAACAATATTTTCACTTTTAGTATTAATTAAACGAAACACTGATTTTTGTGACCCCATCGAGACTGAAATGCCTATTGGAAGGCAAAAATATGAGGAAGCTGAAGATCTACCTTTATTTAATGAAGGAGAAAGTAAAAGTTCAATTTCAAAGAATCATTCTTCATTTTTAGAAATCGATAAACTTGCAAGAAAAGTTGAAAAACTAGAAAATTTGATGAAGAAAATGAAAAAAAATAATACAAAACAAACAAATTGTCAAACTGATTTCTCTCCAAAAAATATTAAATTTGTGGTTCAAATGCCTTCGAGCGAAAAACTTATTAAATCATATCGACAACAAAAGTGCAAAAAGAATAAACTTAAAAGACTTAACCGAAAACCTGTAGGGTATAAGAAAAAAGAAAAATTAGAAGAAAACAAGTGGAAAATTGAAAGTTTTACTGAGCCACAGTTAAGAAATCTTGATTCAAAAAAGATAAAACTTAAAAAACAGAACTTATTTAATCAAAAACTCGAAAAAGAATTGTTCGAATTTCCAGAAGAAATTAGTTCTCAAGAAAGATTGATTATTCGTAATACTGCTGTTAGTAATAGAAGTAGTTTAAGTCCGTGCACATCAGAAGAAAGTTTAGCAGATTTTATATCTACTACCAGGGTAAGATAAAATAACGAAATTTTAAACTGTTTACAATTTTAAATACTTTAAATTAATTATACCTTCTTAATTGCAGTCTTCAACTATTACCCCTGTAAAAAATGCAAACGTAGACAGATCTCAGAAATCGGTTGTACAAAATATAAATATGGATAAGTCAACAGTTCCACCTGACTTATTAGTTAGCAATCCTACAACTAGTCAAATGTTAGAGTGTAAGAGTATTTGTCATAATTTAGTAAAAGATAAAGTACAAGAAAATAATTCAGTAAACCATATTATGTATGAAGAAAATATTTTAAATAATAATAATAGTAATAATTTATCTGAAAACTTAATAAATAATATTGGAAAAGAACTGCAAACTATTTCGGGAAGTAATGAAAATGAAAATGATTCTGAAATAAAAATTATTAACGAAATAAATACAGAAAAAGTTTTGCCTAATTTAGAAGATAACGACATAGATTCTAGAAATTATTCTACAATGAATAAACCATTTTACGCGAATGTGTCTGAAAATTCAAGCGAATCCTCAAATAGCAATATTCATAAAAATATTTTAGAAAAAGAGAATCAAAAAGAAACAAATGTAGAAAACTATCATCCATTCGAAAAGAATAATTCTATTAACCAACTTCCTTTATCTGTGAATCTTGAAGAAAAAGAAGAAATACAAATAAAAAATGATATAAATAAATTATCTAAAACTGCATTTAATTTAATATCGGAAGTTGAAAGCAGTTCACTGGATAATATAATTTCTGAAGAAATAACAGAACAAATAAGTGTTCAAGAAACACGTTTTGAACCTAAAGAGATAAAAAAAAATACTGATGATGAAAAAATATTGCCTTTAGTAGCAGAAAGTACTGCAAATGATAAAATAATACAAAATGATAAAGAAAATAATGTATCTTCTCTTACTTTGAAAGATATTGATTCAAGAAAAAAAGAAAATACTTCAGTTAATAGGGAATTTGATAAACCTGAGGAAATTTTGGTGCCATCCGACGAATCTTCCGACTCTCAATTCTTTACTTCGTCAGACATAAAACAGTCAAAATTGAACTCATCTGTTACTACACTTTTATTAGATGAATCTTCTGAAGAAAAAAACATTAAAATAAAAAATGATTTAAGTGAATCGTCTAAAACTGCATTTAATTTAATATCCGAAGTTGAAAGCAGTTCACTGGATAATCTAATTTCTAAAGAAATAGCAGGACAAATAAGTGTGCAAGAAGCACGTTTTGAACTTGACAAGGCTGAAAACAGTCATAATGAAAAAATATTCCCTTTAATAACAGAAAGTAATGATTATGATAAAATAATGCAAAAAGATTCATCTGATGAATCTTCTGAGGCTCAATTCTTTTCTTCGTCTGGTTTAAAACGGTCTAAATTGACCCCATCTGCTACTTTATTTTTATCAGATGATTCTTCTGAAGAAAAAAGCACTAAAATAAAAAATGATATAAGTGACTCATCTAAAACTGTATTTAATTTAATATCAGAAGTTCAAAGCAGTTCACTGAATAATATAATTTCTAAAGAAATAGTAGAACAAATGAGTGTGCAAGAAGCACGTTTTGAACCTGATGAGACTGAAAAAAATAAAGATAATGAAAAAATATTGCCTTTAATAACAGAAAGTACTGATTGTGATAAAATAATACAAAAAGATAAAGATACTCTTTTATCTTCTCTCACTTTGAAAGATAATAATTCAAGAGTAGAAGAAAATACTCCAATTAATAGACAATTTGATAAACTTAATGTACCTTTGGTATCATCTGATGAATCTTCCGAGTCAAAATTCTTTTCTTCGTCAGGTTTAAAACGGTCAAAATTGAACTCATTTACTACTTTAATGTTATCAGATGATTCTTCTGAAGAAAAAAGCATTGAAACATTAAAATGTAAATACAAAAAATTAAATGAAAATTCAAAAAAGCGTCAAAAAACATCTGCTAATCGAAAAAAATTATCATCAAAAATTAGAAATATAAAAAGAATTAGTAATAAGCCAATAATTTATGCCCAATCTGAGCCAAAAGTCTCACAGACAAGGGATGAGTCCATTACTGATTTACCATTAATTCACTCAACAAATGAATCAAGTTCATTGAATAAATCGTTCATTAATTTAGATTTACCAATTGAAGAATCGCCTCCTGTAAGTATACCAGTAAAGAAGCATCGAATAGCTCACACTCCTAAAAGTATTAGTATGATTAAAGATGTAGAGCTCGTTGATCAAGCAGCAAAAAAAATTAAATTGATTCCTCAAAGAGTGCAAGCAACCGACCCAGTTTCACCTGTTATGAAAGAAATGGAAATGCAATGTAAACAAAAGAAAGAAATTTCTCATACATTAGAAGGATTGCCAGAAGTCTCACAAACAAGGGATGAGTCCATCACTGATTTACCATTGGTTCACTCAACAAATGAATCAAGTTCATTGAATGAATCGTTCATTAATTTAGGTTTACCAATTGAAGAATCGCCTCCTGTAACTATACCTATAAAGAAACATCGAATAGCTCACACTCCTAAAAGTATTAGTATGATTAAAAATGTAGAGCTCCTTGATCAAGCAGCAAAAAAAATTAAATTGATTCCTCAAAGAGTGCAAACAACCGACCCAGTTTCATCTACTACAAAACAAATGGAAATGCAATGTAAACAAAAGAAAGAAATTTCTCATACATTAGAAGAATTGAAACCAACATTAAAAGAATTGACTAAAGCTATAAATAATGAAAATACAATCGCTTCTAATCTAAAACTAGAAAATACTATTCAAGATGAAAATTTTTTTAAAGGATTTAGAGAAGAAATCAGGTCTGAAGAAAGTGAAAAGTGTTCAACTAACATTTTATTGCCAGAGATATCTATTTCAACAAATCATAAAGAAAATAACATTCCTTCTTCTTCTGAAAGCAATACTACAAATCTTATTCAGCAAAGTAAGAATTATGTTAAAATCCGCATTTAATTTGATTACTTTATATCAAGTGTTTTTAATATTTATATAAAATTTTATTTCAGCTTCAGAAACTGTTTCTCAAACTAACGAAGTTCAAAGAGGCAGAAAAAGAAAAATAAATGTAAAGATAAATGAGAATCTAGAAAAAAATCCGTTCAGAGAATTACGCTCACGTCAAGTAATAATTACAGAAACGCCTCAAGAAAAGAAGTTAAAAGCCAAAACATTTTCTATCGTTATAGACGAAACAAATTCATGTTTAAGCAAATCAATTGTGGTATCGCATTTGAATCAGTATATAGCAAATCTATCTGTAGTATCCTGCAGCAGTAAAGCTAAAAAAAATCGCATGATCAAAGTTGCGAATAAAAATAGTAAATAACTGATATTTCTTTATATATAACTTTTATATAACTTTTTTATCTTTAATAATTTATATTAATTTTTAGAAGAAGCCATTGAAGCCAAATTAAATACATTAATTGAAGCTCAATGGACAAATGAAAGTCATACTCAAACTTTGAATAGTCTTTTGGATTTTCACGATTTACGAACGATTGCAGCGTATGTACATTAATTGTTATTTTTGAAGTTTTAAAATTTTTATTTAATTTATATTTATTTCTGATGTTTTTAGTTTTATTATTGGTTTTGCAAGTGAAAAACTATCGGGTACCGAGACCTTTGATAGATCTCATACACCACCTGCACCAATAATGACCGAAACTGAACAAAAACTTGTAACGCTAATTGTTGGCATTGAACAATTAAATCCAGGATTCAGTGGTTTAGTCATGGATGGTATTCAATATAAATTATTTAAACTTGGTAATCCACAAGAGGTTTGTTGAAAGGTTAATAATATAAATAAATTGAACACTGAAATTCATAACAAATAAATTTTTATTTATCATTCCAGGTACAAATCGTGGAGAGGCTCTTTCGGATATTGGTTGTTTTAAGTAAAATCAAAAAAGACAGAGCAAAAGTACGAATTTTTTGTTGCGACGCTCTTTACTGCTTAAACATACGAGCCATAAACATTATTTATGTTGCTTTAACGTGCTGGCCTGAAGTACTTCCAAAACACGATTCTAACAATGGTAAACTTCTATAAAAACTTTATTGTGTGGTATATAAGTTCGCAGTTATAACAAGGATTTCTATAATTATTTTTCAGATATTATAGTAAAAACTATAGTGCATATAATTATGACACTAGAAGTTAGTAGACCTTATCCTAAACTTAATTCTTTGAGGAAGTTGCTCTCTACGTATTATGAGTATCCAAATTCTGGATATATGACTAACGTCTTTAAAGTCGAACTTTTGAAAAATTTACAAGGTAAATAATTCTATACTTTTTCAATGAAATATATATTCACTTTTAATCATATTGTTATTTTTTAATTGTTAGAAAATGTACCTGGTATTAATACTGCGGTACTTTTGCTGTGCAAAAAATTGGGACCAGAATGGTCTTTACCAAATATTATTCTAAATTTAAAGCAAATGATAGTAAATCAACTTCATCCCTCCTTATACGAAGCCTTAAATTTACTCGGTAGGTCTTAAAAAATATCAACTTATTTATTTTAACTTTATTCGTAGTTTACTATAAGCTCTTTTCATATTTTATAGGTAATATATTACGGTCATATCCAGTAAGTGACCCGAATAATAGCGTTGTTGAGATCATCGATCAACTCTGTGATGTCCTTGCTCGCAATGAAGGTATATTTAGTTTATTTTTTTCGTAATTTTATAAAACAAATCTCTTGTACAAACATTCAACTATTTCCATCTTTTAAACGGTTTGCAGGAGCTGATGATTTACAAGAAGGAGTTGTATCGTGTCTATTAAGTATTAGTAAATTTAAGTATAAACAGATAGCACTATCTGTGATAAAGTGGCAGTTTAACAAAAACCTCCGACCTGTTACGAAACATAAATTGATGTCGTTTTTTAAACAACACGATGCCGAATGGTGGTGGAAGTTTGTGAATACCCATTTTCCATTGCCCAAATAAAACTGAATGATTAATACAATTTACATAAGCAATTAAAAATTATGTAGAAAAAATAATTATTTTTTTATGTAAAATAAGCCTTTTATAAATAAACAAGGTTAATTAAAAAAAAAACAAACATTTTTTGATATTTCAATATTTATGCTATTAAACAGTTTGGGGGAAACAAGAGTACAGGTGTCTGTTTCTTCTCAATAATGACGATGACGATGACGATGATAATAATGATGGTGATGATGAGATTGATGTGATAATAGTAATAATTATAATGTAATAATAATATAATATAATAATAATAATAATAATAATAATAATAATAATCAACATATTTGTAAGCTTCCATAGGCAGAGCACGCTATAGTTACATATACATATTTTAATCGCTTTCGTGTATTCAATTTCTAAGTCATCTTCGCTGTTTTCTTCATCATCGTTTAACTTGCATTTTTACAAAAATAATTAACAATGTTTTATTGCAACATTGCTGGATCGATGATTGCTCTAGCTAACCGTATTTCAGCAGCTTCCTTTGGGATTGATTAAATTTTAACAAAGCTTTCTTGATCTATTAATCTGTTTCACCTTTTTAATCGAATGAACATTTGTTCGTCACCACGAATTTTTTTACTCGCTCGCGTAAATCTGTTTTAAGCAACGTTGTCTCTTTGGTACATTAACAACGGACAGCATACCGCGCGAATACGGAAAAAAGCGTACAAGTCAGGCGGGGTACCAACCATCCACCGTCGTTTAATGCGAACACGTCAAAAATTTTTCGACAAGAAAAAAGTCAAATGTTTTTTCTTTTTTCGTAACTACAATAATGTATATATTTTACTCTGAATCACCGCGAAGGAGGCAAAGTCGTCGACGAGGAGGAAACGAAAACCTTTTTCAAACGGAATCACTTTACTACGTCAAAGAACTAGTTTTATGGATATATAATTTAATTACATGATGATTTATGACTAAAAAAAGAAGAAAAACGTTTTTTTAAGCTTTTTATCGTTGATTTTATTCATTCTATCGTCGGACACCTCGATACGGCTTTCTTCTCCTTCACGAACAATATACTTTACGTACGGTGCTGTCTGAAGTGTTAAAATGACACCACTGTCTACATAAGTTGGTCAACTATTATACGTAGGTTGAATACCGTAGCGTAATGTAATAATAATTTTTTAAATATTTTTAATTCGTTATCTCTCTGTTTCAAATAGACACTAGAGCGTGTTTTTTTCTTGAATAAACGTGTTACATGGTAATGAGAATGAAACGTCTGTATTTTTTTTATCGTTTTTCTTTCCGATTAATCGAGCGTTACTTTAAAGATGAAGTTAAGGAGATAGAAAGCATTATATTAGAAAAACAAAGGCCACCGCTGGCTCTGCACGTCATACACTCGCAGCACGCAACATACATTAAGCTCTGGCTCTTTCTTTTAATCTTTCTCACACTTTTTCTCAGCACATACACGCATTTTATTTTTAACTAACATGCCGATTCGATTCATACGCATTATTCTTAATTATTTAGTTTTTCATGTTAATTTCTTCTCATTTTAACTATTGTGAAGGGGCTCGCGTACCGTTGTAACATGTTATCGGCAATTCCATATTACCACTATGTATTATGCTTTGAATAAAAAAAATTTTTTAGGAGGATACTCGTCCACTGGCGTAGTGATACGTTCTTTTTTGAGGGTGATGATGTACAAGGAAAAAATCTACACGAATCAACAATAGCTATAGCCGCTTTAATAGTCACTTCGGATCTCCGCTGTGTAATCTCTCGCATTAGTTTTTTTTTTTTTCTTTTTTTTTAATGTTAATCTCCAGCGAAAATATAAATTCCGTAATAAGAAATTGAATACAATATTTTAAAGGCACTCAATCCCCTTTATCAATTGCGCCTCGCGTCTTCATTATTATTATTTTTGTGAATTCTTTCTACATTACAAGCGCGTCCTTACCGAAGAAGAGGACATTGTTACCGTTATGAATAATAATATTAATAATTAATAATATATTCTAATAATTATTGATCAATAATGACAGTATAATAAATTAGGAACCAAGTACAATACGAAATATGGTTTATATATATATATATATTTTTTAATTAAATTAAAGTTACGCTAAACTTCTGATAACTAACGACTATTTATAAATTGTACGGTACGATCGGGCTGATGCTTTATTAATTTTTTTACAATTTTTCCTCTCTTTCTTCCTCTCTCCCGCAAGTTTTTTATTATCGATAGCATTGTCCTCTTTTATGATCCAAACTTGACTATGTATAATCAAGAAATATTTCGAAGGAAAAAGTAGTTTCGAGGACGTAAAAGAGAGAGCGGGTGAGAGAGAAAGCAGAAAAGAGAAAAACAAAAAAACGAAACCTTACGCACTGCTGCGCAGCAGAACGTTTGGAAGAGCAACCGCATTTCATAATTATCTACAAATGTACAAAATACTACGCATAATAAAGTATTATTTTACCTCTCTTTCTCTCTCTCCCTTTCTCTCCATCTCTCTCTCTCACTCTCTTTCTCTCTCGCTCTTTCTCAGTTACTTATAGCAATAATCTGTCGCGCGTTCGATGCAATTCATCAGCCCAACTCGTCGAGTTCCACCCGCTCTCGACGAAGCCAGAGCTATTATGTATTTTTAGTGGCAGCCTTATTCGCTCGTGTGTGTGCTTTTTTAATATAGATATATATATATGGAGATATATATATATTTTTTTCTCGTTTATTAATACATATACATATGTGTGTATATATATGTTATTTGTAATTTTTTATACTTTAGAATAATAACTTACTATTTACAAGTGAAAAGAAAAAAGAGGCCAGCCTCGCCGCTACGAAACTCACGTCCAATCCCACCAAATGATTTGTGTTTCTGTGTAATCTCTTTTTGTGTAGGCGCATACACGTTCAAGTGTATAGATGTGTGTGTGTGTGTGTACGTGTGAAAGACTAGGCCCCGGTCTTTCAATAAAAATATAAAATCCTGTCGCGCACTGGGACAGTTTAATCAATATATATATATGTATATATATACTATTATATCTCAAGTACAACAATTGTATCTCGGAATCAATCAAGTTATTACTACAAGTCGAATCTCGTCTATTTTCTTTTCTATATATATATACTTCCGGAAGAGTGAGAAGAGTCAGCAAGTTATGCGACAACGGAATGATCTGTCAAAAAGCAGTGATTGTGGGCGCAGTGGAAGTTTACATTTCCATCCTTTCTTCTATCTGTTTTCCCCTCTTTCTAGCTTTTGCTCTTTCTCTGTCGTACCGACTCTTATGAACAAATCCACAATTGATCGAGTGCAAAAGTTTAAAAACAAAGTGGCCTCGTCTCGCTACTTGAGCAGGTAGGAGAGATTAATCCACTTTTGAAAAAAGATAGAAAGAGCAAAAGAGAAAGGGAGAACGAGAAGGAGAGACGCACTGGAGCAGAGGTGAAATAACTAGACAAACAGGTGCACGATTCCTTCAATACAGGAAAAGAATAGAATAAAGCCTTATTAATCGAATAACACTTCCTCGGCTCTTTGCCTTCTCTTTCTCGTTAGACTGTAGCGCTTCGACAAAGAATTCGAAAGGGCTTGGGCCGTCTTTTTGAAAAGTTTCGCACAGCCCTCGTTCCGCGGCGTTACACAATCGTTTTAAGCAAGCACACAGAATTTAGCGGAATGTCTCGCGCGCTTCATCCGAAGGAATATAAATGCGTGTGGGTCCTTTCGTTTCTCTCTCGTTAAAGCTGCTGCTACTGCGTAACTCGCCGTGGACGAGTATAGCGCATTGCATTGGACTCTCGTTGTTGGCTCGTTGTCGGCTCGTTTTCTTGTTCCTTTTTTGGATAATTTCGTCTTTCCGCCTGCTTCTTTACCGCCTCTCTGAGTAGAGGAGATGCACGCGTGGGTACGTCGGACCAGACGGACTAAACAGTCCCATTTCCAGGAGATGTGCGAGCGTCTACTGGCCCGGACGCTTATTCTCGTTAACGGAGACCATTCGCGTCGACGTTTCAGGTGGGAAGTTCCAATTAGGCATCCGCGTATGTTCTATCGACGGTCCTACCTGTAAGTTCAACAAAATCCGTTAGTCAAATAAAGGAAAAACTTAATTAAAGCAAGCCTGCTTATATGCAGAAAAGCGCGATTCGCCTTTATTATTGGATTTTACAATGAGAGCGTGTTGTCACAAAGTGCAAATAAAAGAGAACAGTCCGCGTCGCCGAGCGGTTTTCTTTCTAGGTTAAATGGCTTTCCGCCGGGCTTGGCGGCGGCGGCGGCGGCGACGACCAAAGTATGCAAAAGAAAAAAGGGAAAAAAGTAAAGGAGAGTCGAGGATAAGGAGAGCGAGAGGGAGACATGTTCCCTGGAATCGACTTACCAAGCTATTAGGATTCTTGGCATTGAATATGCGACTGCAGAATGGCCTGAGCTCTGGATCTCGGCCGGGTCCGTCCACCACGTCGACGCCGCTGCTGCGACAAAGAGAAGAAAAAAAAAACATTAGCTTTTACAATTAGGTCACAGTGAAGTACTTATCGATTTTCGACATTTTAATAAGCTTCTTTTCTTGCGGGCAGAAGCCTTTATTGCAGAACTTTTCTCATTGTCAAAAGTTCCTTTAAAAATCCCGACTTTATAATACAAGTGCAAAACAATCAAGCAAATTATTCTCTTGTGAGTAGATAACGAGGCTTTACCATACAATTCGCGATAAGAGAAACTTTTGAAAAGAACAGTTATGTCATTGAAAGGACGATATTACTGAAATTAATGCGAGTAACGTGTACTTGATGAACATTTCTGCAATCACACAATTTTACCTCTATGTCGGAGAAATTGTTTAATAATTTCGTCGGCCGGTATTGAATTCAGCGGAAAAATCATGACCTTGTTCTCGTTGAATCGAGCGACATTATTCCGTAGTTAAATAATTTCACTTGCTTGAGAGCTTAATGATTTTCCTTGGAAAAGTACAGGCTCTAAATTACATAACAAGGCAATCATGTCGCTTGCAATTTGTCTCCGAAATTCATGGGGATTCCGTTCCTCCAAGTTCGCGATATGAAGGACATCTCGGGATTTACGAGCCGCGGATTAAGGTGTCATTATCTCGTGAAGAATGCCCCCCATGATTTTATAACTGCTACATTTTATTACGAAGCTGGATTTTATGTACGACGGGGTCTTGTCTTATCTCGGGGTCCTTTTCATTTATAGAGATTTTACTACTCAAGTGAGAATAATTTGCCTCGCGGCAAAGGAACTGGATAATTTAGTTTTTGGAAATGGAGGTAATATTTTGTTAGCGAGACATAAAAACAGTTGCTCAAGAGCGTGACGTAAAAGCAGCGGGCAGGAGAGCGTCGGGCAACGACAGTTCCAAAGTCGTGGCGGAACAAAAAGAGGAAGAAAAAAAAAAAGAAAAAAAAGTGAAAATAATTTTGCCGGGATAATAAGAATTGAACAGGTAGTCCCGAAAATCGATTTCTTTTCGGGGGCCGAGCGAAGAATATCTTTGGTGGAGCGCGCGGCGCATCGGCTGTTAGTCCTTTGGTCATTCATTCTGTTCGTCCATCTGTCGTTCGGCGATAATTTGGTCGCGCGCGCGCGCGCGCGCTCTCCTTCTTTTTTTTTTTTTTTGCCCGTCTCTCCTTCCTCTTTCACGGACTCTCGAACAAGTGTCGCAAGCAGCATGTCCCTCCTTGGGGCTTACTCACCTCGTGCGTAATTCCTTCTGCTTTCGCTTACAGTGAATGTAAACCGATATGAAGGTGATGACGGCGAGGAATACTGCTATCGTGACGGCGCCCGCGATGCTGGCGGTCTCGAGCATGACGCGCTGCCGGGTCGCTGGAAAAAAGAAAATGAGAGATTTCGTTAGCGGGCGGCTGGCTATTGGATTAGCTGTCGGTAGAAAAGCAGTATAACTGTCTGTGTGCACTCACGCAGGTAGGTGCCGTCGAGGTCCTTGAATTCGCATCTCTGCCCGATGAAGCCGTTCGCGCACCTGCGAAAAGACAAGAATTCCCTCGGTTAGTCCTTCTCTCTCGTTCTGCAGTTTTTCCTTGTCAAGGTCGGCGGGAGAGACCGCTATCGCGGCATGAGAATGACGCCGAGCGATTATTCCCAGGAAGAGGAGAGAGAGAGAGAGGCGAAGAAGAAGCAGCGGAGAGCGCCGAGCGGAGGATATATATATTTTTCATTTGTCATCCGCTGTTGCGACCCGGCCACGGGCGCTCCTCCGGTGTGCTTCTGCGTGCCGATTGATACATTCCGACTCATTGAATTCGGAAGCGTGTCCGGGCAAGCGAGCCGCGGATTAGCTTTGGCCTGCACAATCGAAGGAGCGCAGTGACCTCCTCTGCGCCTCTTCCACCCCCACCAGGCGAGAGAGCACAGCGGCGGAGAGAGTGAGAGAGAGAGAGCAAAGGCAAACAGCGTGGGAAAAGAGGAGGAGGCCTGGGAGGACTCTCTCCGCCGGTCTTTTTTTTTTTTTTCTTTTCTTACGATACACCTCTCCGTCCCCGGTCTCCCTTTGGCGGATATCGAGCAGAGAGTACTCACAGGCAATTGTAGAGCAGCGAGTCGACGATCTTGACGGTGAAGCACGTGGCCCCGTTCAGGCAGTACCACTCCGCGTAGTCCGGCTGGCACGTGTACATGTGGAATGTGATGTTGGGCCGCGGCGTCGGCGTCGGCGGCCGCGGCTTCGGCGTCGAGCGCGACGAGCACGCATCTGCAACGGGGAAGAGAAAAGGGTCCTCGGTTAACGCCACCTGTACAGCTCTCCTTACCCATCGAGAGAGACGATCGGGAGTTCGAGTGCCGCGTATATTGATAACCGGCCCCACGCGCGCGCGCGCGCGACACCACCGGGCGTCGATTACGCCGGCTAATTCGATGGATATGCGGGAGCTCTCGAGTTGCTCTCTCCGGTGGCCGGGAGATCAAAATCTCGGCACGCTCCGAAACCCGAAACCCGGTCCTCGAACTCGTTTCCCGATGTCCCGCGCTCGAGCACACACACACTGACCTGCGACACCGACGAGGCTGTAGGAGAGTATGAGCAGGGTGGCCAGGTAGGGCGGTATCATGGACCTGCTGGTGGCGGCCGCGAACCCGAAGGCTGCGGCCGCATGGCTCTTCTGCTCGGGCGGCCTCCGCCGGAGCACGTCCCGGTCGGCGGCGCAGCCGCAGTCCGTCCTCCACTGCTGCTTCCTGAACCTGTGCTGGCTGCTGCTGGTGGTGGTGGTGGTGGTGGTGTTGGTGGTGTTGGTGCGCTCCTTGGTGCGGGCCTGCTCCGAGCTGCACCGATGCTGCTGCTGCTCCTGCTCGCCGTCGAGCTCGTCGAGGCCGAGGGCCGCACAGGAGCAGCGCTGGCCGCGACACCGGCAGCAGTAGTAGAGCTGCCGCTCCTCCGAACCCTCCATGGCTGCGGCCACTGGCGTTACTAACTCGCACTGGCCGGCTGCCGCTGCTGCTGCTGCTGGCCGACTATCGCCGCCGCTGCCGTCGCCGCCGCTGCCGCCGCCGCCGCCGCCGCCGCCGCTGGCTGCAGCACCTGGCCCCGACTGGCTGCGCACGTGCCGCTGCCGCCGCCTCCCTGTAACCAAACACCGAGCGCACGCGCCCGAGTTAGAAGCACCCTACGTGCCTGCCTCCGCTCGCGCACACAAACACACACAGACACACAGAGAAGGGTACACAGAGGGGGGAGATGCAGAGGGATCCTCGCTCCTGGCTGCTGCCACCGCTGCCGGCAGGTGGGCCCGGCGCGCGCCTGCCACGCTCCGCTCCGCTCGCGCTCCTCCTCCTCCTCCTCCTCGATCTCTCCGCGATTTCGCCGATTTTCTCTCTCTCGACTACGACGACCGACGACGAGGATTCGGGTGGAAAAACGGCCGACCTACATATTATTCCTCGCGCCGCGCGGACGAGTCGGGCTATATAACCCGGCGACCGTGCTTACTCGGCGACGAGGGAAGGAAACGCGCACGGAATGAGAATGAGGAAGGGAACATCTGGCGCTCGCCGAGCCGCCGCGGAGGATGTATGTAACGGGCCGGGAATCTTAAGCGCCCCGCGTAATAACGTTCGATTCGAGACTCCCCCGCCGCCGTCGCCGTCGCCGCCGCCGCTCGCCGAGTAGGCGCTCGGTGCGTCATCTCTCCTTATCGAGCAATTGGCCATTTCCCGCTTAGCTCTCTCTCTCTCTCTCTCGGCTCTCGGCGAGCCGCTGCTCCCGCGAACGTAATCTGCACCCTGACTCAGATCGCGCTGATAAGCGCCGGGAAAACCGCGAGTCATCGTGATACATCCCGTCCCGCGGATCGGCGGAGTTAGCGAGAGAGAGCCGCGAGCAACAAGTCGATCGGCGCGCGCGCGGGGCGGCGATCAAACATCTGCGCCCGCGTTTCACGAAAATTCCGACGCGATCGCTCGCTCCATCCAGCTGAAAGCTCTCTCTCTCTCTCTCCCGAAAAAGGAGGAGTATAACGCGCGCGCGCGCGCGTACAAACAGACGCGCAGGAAGGAGGAAGGCCGGATGCAGGCTGCCGGCGGCGCTGTGTCGCCCCCGCGCGCACGGACTTTTTGATGTGGCCCGCGAGTGTATGAAAGGGCTGGCGGCGGCGGCGGCTCCGAAGCCCGCAGGTAATAGAGCGAGAGGGAGAGAGAGAGAGAGAGAGGAGGGACCAGCTGCAGCAGCAGCCACGCGTCTGCCGCCTGCGCACTTTTTCTTTCTTAGCGCCCGTTTATGTATATACATATATAACGCTCGATCGCGCGGCCCGCCGATTCCTCAGGTTGGGCCGTCCCGCGCTGTATAAGCTGATTTACCTGGCGAATATATGTATATATTGGGGGAGGGGGGAGGGGGGGAAGAAACGCGTGGCCGCCGCGCGCCCCGATCAATTTCGGGATTAGGATGATTAAGGCTCGTTCGCCGAAGCGGTAATTCGATAGCCAGAAAATTACTAGCTCTCGCTTACCGGGGCCTATTGCTTAATCAAGGCTGAAATTTCAAAGCCGTAGAGCAAGGGCTTTTTGCGAGAAAGAGCGAGAGAGAGAGAGAGGAAGAAAGCTTCGAGTGGACTGCGCTCGCGGCAGCATCTCGGGGGCCCCATTGTGCGACGGGTCGCGTGCTCGCATTATGGCCGCGCACGCGCCGCAACGGTCCCAAAAATAAAAAAAAAACGAGAGAGAGAGAGAGAGAAGGAAGCCCTACCGGCCGCCGCCGCCAGATGATGATCGATTAAAAAGGTAGAGAGACGCGTGCGCGCGTGCGGCTGCTGCTGCAAGTGATTTCGTCCGTCGTTCCCCCTCGGAGAAATCGTTCCGGGAAAGGGGCGCGCGCGCGTATATATACATATATATATTCAGGTGTGGGCGTGCATTCGAGAGCGAGATCAGAGAGGAGGAGAGAGAGAGAGAGAGAGGGCCCTTGTGGTCTCTCGCTCGCGAAACCGAAAAACGGGATCGCACATGTCGCGGCCGACGCAGCTGCCTGCACTAGAAGTGCCATTATGCGCGCGTACATACCTGTTTTCGCGGACGCGGAGAGCCGCCGCTCCGAAATGAAAAAAAAAAAAAAAGAAAAAAAAACTTCGAAGCAGGGCTTCGGCAGCTGCCTCCCTCTCTCTCTGTTTCTGCCCGGGGAGATTTCGGAGCCTTTTCCCGCGAGAGCTTTTTTACGTCAATTTTCTAGCTCTCTCTCTCTCTCGGAATTCCGTCGCGGAGCGCCGGCGTGTCCTCTCTCTCTCCGCGTTCCACCTCGAAAATTAATTAGCCAAGCTCTCGGGCCGGCAATAAAAGCCTCTCTCTCTCTCTCTCTCTCTCGTGTGTCCCGTGAAGGCGGACGAATCTCGGCGCACCTTCGTAGGTATAGAAAATGCTCGGGGGGCTCTGACTCAGCCCGGCGGCCCCGCTATCTTATCGGCTCTCGGGCGGCCAGGGGCATAAAGAACCTTGTGAAATCCGGACGATAAGGCCGAGAGAGCCGTGGCCCACCTGTCGCGATTCTGTGCATTGTGCGCGCGCGCGCGCGCTCGCCCCGCGTTATCTCGGCCGATCGGCGTGCCGCGGCGGCGGGCTGTACGTACGAAAAGAGAAGAAAAAAAAAAGAACTCGCGCACGCGCGCAGGAATGTCCTTAGCTGCCGGGTTTCGAAGAGAGCGCGGAAAAATAGCCGAGCAGACGGATTAGGCTCGCCGAGACGGATAATCCGCCGCCGCCGCCGCGGCACAATAATGCGATTACCGGGGGAGAGGAACTCTTTTGCGCGAGATGTGTTGACCCTTTCCGCCGCTACCTGGTAAACGATCGCGCCAGTTTTCCGGGCTGGTACCGTTGTGTTAACAAAGAGGGGGGGCGGGAGTTTTCGGAAGAGCCTCCGGGCCCCGTCCCCTGAAATGGAAATCGGGAGGACTGTTTGGTCGCGGTAACTGCGACCGTTTCAATGGATGAAAGAGCTTCTTTTGTGAGCAGCGAGATGGAATGCTTTTGCGGCCCGGAGATCCCTAAATCTGCTTATTAAGAGCGGGGGGAGGGAACCGTCGAGGATCGGGTTGTTTTTCTCTCTCCTGCGAGACGAGATTTCCCTTTTTTTTTTCTTTTTCTTTTTCGGGGATATATCGCTAATTTCGCCTCGGACGAAATCCGGCAGCGGCCGACAGGGGTTTTTCAATCCCCGAGACACGGGCAGCAGCAGCTTTTGTGCGGAGTTTTTCACGGGCAGATGGACCGAGAAAAGCAGATCAGATTTTCAAGCGGAGAGCCAAAGAGCCCGTCGTCAATTGTTTTATTTACCGTCGGCCAGCGGAGAGCAGCAGCAGCAGCAGGCCGCCTCTCGTGAGAAAGCCGAGTCAATCCAATATTTAATTAACAATCCGGCCCTGTTACGAACAGTTTGCAGCTAATCTCTTTCATTCAGTTAAGCCCCTAATTGAGGAAAGCTGTTTAGCTTTCCAGGGAGCCGACGACGGGTGCTTTTATTGCAGCCTGCGCGCGCGCGCGACACGCTTTTATTTCGCGAACGAGCTGAATTTCGAAAGCCATTAGAGAGACAGAGCTTAGTACAACCTCCGCAATCGCCGGGCTGCAAGTCATACTCGCGAAATCCCCGAGCCGTGAATCATCGGCGAAGTAAGTGCGACACGTTGCGCAAGCGATTTACGAATTGACGGCTCGAGTCGTCGTCGGGGGAAATATATAACGACGGCCCGAGCGATATTAGATTAGTCAATGGATCGTATATTAGCGGCAATAAATCAGTCCCAATTGACCGGCCGACAGCCGTGATTCGCAGCCGCCTTTGGTGCGTCGCTTCCCTCTCTCTCTCTGTCTCTCTCTCGGCGAGGGAGAGAAACCATTGCCTGGAAAGGCACTTGTTCTCGAAGGAGCTTAGAATTCCGGCAGACTGCCGCGGGGCCTCTGCTTATAAACACGTTCCGACTGGAAGGGAATAAAAAAAAAAAAAGAGGCCGGGGCTCCTCGGCCGGGAGAGGCTTTACAAAGAAAGGACGAGAAATTAGAGAGTCCGCTCGCGTGGCATCTGTCTTTATCGCGAAATTCGGCAAAAGTGCGTAGAAAAACTGGCCCCGAGAGAGAGAGCCGAGAGAGAGAGAGAGAGGCGAAAAAGAAAAACCGCAAACGAGAATAATTAGGCCTGTGTACGTAAAGACAAGTATCGCCCGCTCGGTCATTATATCGGGAGAGCGAAAAGAGAGAGAGAGAGAGAAGCTCGTGTGCGCTCGGCACTCGGCACGCGCCCCCCGAGTCCAACGAACTCGAGAGCCCGGCTCGAAAGCCGATCCTCCATCGACGCATTCGCCAAACTTGAAAAGGAGAAGAGATGTATACGCGCACCATCTGCACAGGCCTCACATGTGCCGCCGCCGCCGCCGCCGTATAGCCGCCACCGCCGCCGTAGCCGTCGTCGCCAACACGATACTCAACGAGACAATTTGCCACTTTGGCACGAGCCAACTTGTCACTTCCTCCTACTCTAATCAAGCGGATAATGTCATGTAGGAAGCACTAGGAGACGAGGCCGAATTACCCGGCTAATTAGCCCCGCTACCTGTCTCTGCAACTTTATACGCGACTCTCTTTTTTTTTTTCTTCTTCTTCTTCTTCCTCCTCGTTTCTTTTTTCACCCACCTGCGCGAGCGAGCGAGCAGAGCGGCTGCTGCTGCTGCCGCTGCCTCTCTACCAACGCACAACACCATTTTCCGCGAGCCGTCGTCTTCGTCGTCGTCGTCGTCGCACGCCTCGCGGGATTATTCCGTTCGATTTGCCCCCGCGAGAAAGGAGCGAGAGCCCCGCGGGGAGAATGGGGAAACGGTCCCTTTGACGGCCGCTGCCATTATGCCGAATATAGCCATTGTTGGCCCGCCGTAACGCGATCGCTCGATGCGCGCGCGGGGACGACGCGATTGTATGCGTGTGTGCGCGCGTAAGGGCCGCCCTTTCACCGACGGCCGCCTTTTCCCCATTTCGACTCGACAAAGCTCTCCGGGCTAATTGGACGAATATATATATATATAGATATACATTCGCCGGGTAGCCGCGAAGGCCGCGGCGCATCGATCATCGGCCGAGAGAGAGAGAGAAAAAAAAGCGCCGAGTCGGCCCGCGGCACAGGTGAGAGCCGAAGCTAGGCTGATAGCGGCCTGATATGCAGACGAGGGGTCAGCGCGAAGGCTGATGCGGTAGCCGCATAAGGACGAGGAGAGCCAAAAAAAAAAAAACGAAGAGCGTCTCATCGATCTCTCGATGTGTGGATTGCTCGAGTGCGGGGCGAAAGGGGGAAAGCACCACCCGACCTTGAGCTTGAGGCGGCTGCTGCTCCTCCTGCTGCAGCTCCTTTTGAGAAAAGAGAGGCGCAAGTGCGCATAGGTGTACAGAGAGAGAGAGAGAGAGAGGCTCGGCTGCGGCGAATATTGATTGTCGCCGGCTCGGGGCTGCGGCGCTGCCAACTCGAAATGGATATGGAAGCCGGAGCAATGTCGGAATTTAGCGGCTCTCGCGCGCTGCGGCGACTCGCGAGTACTTTTTCTCTCATATACAAGCCATCTCTCCGCAGTATGAAAGCCAGAAAAAGAGAGAGAGAGAGGGTAGGGGAGGAGGGGTCGACGAAAATTCAAGCGCGGTGTTGCGTTACAGAGAGAGAGAGAGAGAGCTCCTGGGTGTCCCCCGGCCTCTCGGCACGTTCGAGGCGAGGCTCCCCGCGGGGTGATCCGATAGGTGGGCCGCCCCTCCAGAGCCGCGCGGGGCCGGAACTTCCTAGATGCTGCAGAAATAATTCCCCGCGAGTATATATTGACACTTGATTCGTCATCTCGGGCGAGAGCGTTCCGTTAAAAAAAAAAAAAAAAAGAAGCGAGAGGAGAGGGGGTGGACTCGTCGTTTCCTCGTGGAACACCTGGCTTTTCTCTCTCTCTGCTCTTTTGTCCGCCTACCTCATGACTCTCTCTCTCTCTCCCTCTCTCCCGGCTCCCCACCCCCGCGCACCGGGCATCCGCGGCGCGCGCTTCGTCCTCTATCTTCTCCTCGTTCTGCGCGGAACGTCCTCATTAACCACTGGCCTCTCTCTCTCTCTCTCCCCAGGCTTTATAATCCCGTGAAGGAGCCGCCGCCGCCGCCGCCGCCGACATTGGGGGGACCGCACACCGAGCCGCCTGTATAGTTAGTCTACTACCCCTCTGAGAAAATCACGTTCGCGACGGAATAGGAGAAAAGGAGCGCCGAATTACGGCTGATGAAAGAATGCGGGGTAATCACTGCCGCCGCCGCCCGATGTAATCCCCGCTGATTGTTAACCGAGAGCCGATATAATGGCACACCGGGCATCTTTTACTGCTGTTAGTCGAGGATCCGAGCCGAGCTCCGCTGAAGAAGGAAAAAAAGAAGGAAAAAAAAAAAAAAAGGAGGGACGACGCTCGGTGGTAAATGGGGAACGAGGCCCGCGGGGAGGTCCTGACGAAAAAATGCGGCGTGTTGACAAAATACGGATGGCCGCCCGATTTTTCCGTACGCGGAGACACACACACACACACACAGAGGCGGCTAACGGGGCCCTCTAATCGCCAGTCAAGATCT
Source organism: Ormyrus rosae (assembly GCA_035047165.1). NCBI lineage: Eukaryota > Metazoa > Arthropoda > Insecta > Hymenoptera > Ormyridae > Ormyrus > Ormyrus rosae. The sequence continues at coordinate 10,641,402 of JAWWML010000032.1, forward strand.
CGGGGGGGCTTTCTTTCTCGGCTCCGATAGATGCCTAATTGCCCGGCGTTGTTTCTGCCTCGGCTGCGGATCCTATCTGGCCATCTCTCTCTCTACTTTTTCCCGTCGTCGTCGTCTTCGCAGGAGTCCTCCGGAGGCAGGGCGGAGAGAGAGAAAGCGACGACAAAATTTTCCGGCACACCAGAGCGAGATTCCTCGCTTATTGTTACTTAATCGACTGTCTCTGGGAATTTTGGGTGGGAGATTTTTTCTCTCTCTCTCTCTCTATACGGTAGCTTACGCAAAGGCGAATTGCCGCATATAAATCAGAAGTTTATTAATTGGCCGCCAGGAGGGTGAAAAGAGAAAAAGTGCCGAGTTCATTCGGCGCATTAATGCGGCCTCGCTTCTGGAACGCGGAGATTTATTTTTTTTTTTTGGGTTACATTTTCCACCGGCAAATAATATATATAATAGGCTTCGCTTTTCCCATTCTCGTTTGCCGTCGTCGGCTAAACGCGCGTCCGGGTGCAGGTTAAATTGGAAGTTTAAATCCTCGCACGCATCGATATGTACGTGGGGCCGGCCAGAGCTCTTTAAGGATCAAGCGTGAAATTCGGTTTTAAAGACGCACGCCTGGGACGCCTTTTATCCCCCGAAAAATCTCCGAGAGAGAGAGAGAGAGAGAGGCCCGGCGCAAGAAAGAGAAGGCAGAAAGATATTCCGAGCCGTGAAATTCAAGTGGATATCCCCGTGGCGGTGCTCCGTGAGATTTCACTTACGGATTTTTAGACAAAAGCCGCCGGTAGTCCCACGATTAGCCGTAAATTTCACGGGGACTTTTCACAGGTAGCAGCAACGGCAGCGGGTAAGAGCTCGAGCCGATGTAGATGTCAATATATATATATACCGTGGCGGCGAAAATCAGGGGGGGCCCCCCCCTTTTGTCTATCCGAGTATAAACACGGCTCTTTATTTAACGTCCAATTTATATATAATAGCGCGTATATATCGACTACCGCGTCGCGGACAAAGGGGATATATATATATATATATATATATTCGGAACGGAGGAGAGGGAGAAGACATATTTTCGGCCGTTCGTTATATCCGCGCGAGGATTTCGTGTCAGAAATTACGATGTACACAAAGCCGGGCGCGCAGATAAGGATCGCGCCCGCTTAAATATTCATCCCCCGATTTGCATTTAAATCCCGAGGAGCGTCTACGATCTATCCTTCGGCGGCGGCGGTGGCGAGGTTCGCCCGGCGTTTAAAAGCATCGTTTTCTCTCTCTCTCCTCGCGCGTTATAACGAGAGAGAGAGATAATTTTCTCCTCCCGGGGAAAAGCGACGGCGGATTATTTGTCATCGGCCGGGCGCTGCTTAGTCGATCAATATATCGAGTCGAGGGGCTCTCTCTCCGCTCGTGCCGACTCTTTTTCTCTCCGTCTGCTCTCTTCGATTCGGACACGTCAGCTTCCTCCTTCGCCAATGGACTGTCGATTAGTTGTTCGCCTCGGGGCATAAAGACAATTTTCGGCGGAGGCGTGCGCCCGCCCAATCTCCTCGAGTGCACTTTGCTCCCGGTCGCCCCGAGGGGAGAAAAGAGAGAGAGACGACGACGCCCGATTCGAAATGGGTTTTTAAATAAAAACGGGCGCCGGGCGTATATATACGAATATGCTTCCCCAGCGACTTTATCGCGAAATCGAATCTCATTGTCGTGCAGCCGGCTATAAAAGAAAGCAATATCCAGCCGAAAATTTCCCAAGCGCCGCGTCTCTCTCTCCCCCCCGCCTAAAAATTCCGTGGAAGCCCGGCCGCAGTTCCACGCGTCTCTCTCTCTCTCTCTCTCTGCATGCCAGGCGGCGGAGGAGTAGAGAGAGAGAGAGCCGGGAATCTCATTACGAAGCCGCGTAGCGCGCGGCGCCTCTTAATTAGAAAACTATGGCGGGTGAGGCTGATTAGCATAGGCGCCCTAGGAAGTAAATCTCTCTCTCTCTCCCTCCTCGCCGCGAGGAGGAGGAAAATATATATATATATATACGTGTCCGTCGAAAATCTTTTCCCCCCGCGGCCCGTGCGGATGCAGGGCACTAAAATCCGGCGCTTGATGGCCGCTCGTAAAAGGGAGGAGTCGGCGGCGGCGTTTTCGCGATTAGGTGCACGCTGCACGGAAAATTTAAGCTGCCTTTTAATGGCTCGAGGCAGAGTGCGCTCTTTCTCTCTCTCTCTCCCGAGGGCCTTTCGTGCACCTCCTAGCCGGGCTGCTATATTGATTTTCTCGCCGACGGCCCCGAGAGTCTTCGAGGAGTCGAAATTTCGTTCGCGGGCGAAGGGCTCCGGAAAGTCGTTCGTCTCAATAAAAAATAAAAAAAAAAGAGCCATCGGCTCGGGACGCGAAACGCTCCCGGTATAATATACGCGGAGAGGCGCCTCGTGCGGGCTTTCGTGCCGGATAGAAATCAAGCGGAGAGCCGTATACTCGCTCTCGGCCGCCATATTCGCGCTTGCCCCGCGTGTCTGCACGAGAGAAGCCCATTTCGCGAGAGAGAGAGAGAGAGACGGGCTCTAAATTCTTTTTTCCTCGCGGCCGAGAGAGAGATTTAGGAGGCTCGCAGCCCGACGCAGATAACGCCGATACGAGAGAGAGAGCCGACGGACGGACGGACGAACGGGCGGGCGGGCGGCTTTCCACGAACGATCAATCCCTGCATTTCGAATGCCTTGACGGACGATGGGGGGGAGAGAGCGCCAGGATTAATGACTCAATTAGCGGCGACGTCCGCGAAAGGAGGTTCACGAGCATTAATAAAGGAGCGATAAACGCGGAAAACGGAGCTATTACGGGTACTCGATTCGGAATGAAACGGGGTGAAAGCGCGGCGGCGGCGGTGCTCCGACAAAGAAAAGACCTCCCCCTCTCTCTCTCTCTCCTGCTCGCGAGGTAGGAAGAAGAAGAAGCAGCAGCGGTAGCAGCCACCCTTCGGAGGGACGGCGGTGCGGCGCTCGCTCTCCTCGAGTGGCCGAAACTACTCCTGGGAAAGCAGCTCGCTCGCGTGGGAAAAAAGTAGCGCGTCCTTGCCTCTCTCTCTCTCTCTCTCGCGACTCGGGGCCTCCCGATAATAACGGGACCCATTGTTCGCGCCGCGCGACAATCCCACGACGAGAGAGAGAGAGAGCCAAGAGAGCGCGGATCGCGTCGTTCGGAGGTGCTGCTGCTGCCGCCGCCGCCGCCGCCGAGAGGAAAAAAAGAGGCCGACGCGCCGGCGCCGAGAGGAGGAGAGAGAGGGACCACGGCCACCTATCGCTCCCTCCTCTATTACCTCGCCGGGCCGAGAAGCGGCCCACCCAGGCGGCCCTGGCTAACTTTTTCGGACGATCCCGGCCTGATAGCCGAATTACCTCGCGTGCGCTATCTCATCTCCTTCGCGCGCTTTTTCTCTCTCTCTCTCTCTCTCTCTCTCCATTCCGCCGATTCAATTACCGAGTTAACGATTTCACTTATTAGCCCCTTTCCCACTGCAGGCCGCGGCCGCGCTTTTCCCCGGCCGATCCGCGCGACGACGACGACGACGTCCTCCCCAAATAAGGGCCCCGCGCGCGCGAGCAGCAGCGAGTTTTATCGCGGAAAGGAACTTGATGATTCACTCGAAATTCTCGAGTGACTTGCGATTAGAGGCGAGAGAGAGAGAGAGAGGCCTATGCCTTTAAACGGAGAGAGCCGCTATTTTTAAGAGCATCGATCGCTCCTCTCTTTTTCGCGCCCTCGATCGAACGCGTCGTCCCTTCCGAGATGAGAACGTAGATTTTTTTTCTCTCTCCTCTCCTCTCGCGCAATTACGCCGTCCCGCGGCAGTAAACAGCGGATCAAGGTGGATCTCATAATGGGAAATTAACTGGATTTGTCCTCGTGACCCGGCGTCGATTCGCGGCAATTGCCGCGTCTTAAGGAGTTCTCGTCGACAAATCGAGAGGAAAAACAACGTCAAGGCGATCCGAGATTTTCATCTCACTCCGCGGAGAGCCGGCAGTCCGTATTTTCACGCCCCCCCAGAAAAGTCGAAGTGGACGCTCCGATTGAGACGTTCCTCCCGAGGAGATCGAGGCGACAAAAGCCGCGCTCTCTTGCTCAATCAGCCGGCGGACGATTCGATAATCGATCGGGGGATTACTTTAATATATCGACGCGATCGCGAGCGAAAGCGGCGGCGGCGCGGTTTTTCGAGCGCGGCCCGTAAATCGGGCGCCGAGGGCTCCTCTCTCGGGCGGATTAATCGCCCGGCCATCAAGCGATTAACGAGGCAGCCTCGGGAACACATGGCGTCGGAGTGTGTGCGCCGGAGGGGGAAAGACACGGAGTCTCGCTCGGCGGCGTCAAAGCGTTACACATCGCGGCGGCGGCGGCGGCGGCGGCGGCGAGCGTTATATTTCGGGTCAGGGAGCAGCCGCGAAAAATGCTCTCCGTGTCTCTCTGCCCGTCTCTCCGCGCGCCGTCCAACGAAAATACATTTTGTCGCGAGATGCTGCGAGATGTGCATCTCTCTCCGTCGGTCTCTCCTCCGAGGCTCTCTCTCTCGACGACTAGGACGATAGCTATTTCCGTTTAGAGCCGCTGATGGCGCACATACAGACAGAAAAAAGGAGACGCGAGCGGCGCTCTAAAGATAAAGCCTCTGTGTCGCGCGCGCAAAAGCAAGGCGAAATCAGTGCGTGAATTCCGATCGACGGAGCTTTCGCTCATTCCTTCGCCTTCTTGTTGTGGCTGCCGGTGCCGCCGCCGCCGCCGCCGCTGAATAAATTACAAAAAAGGAGGCCTCTCTCTCTCCTGAGGAATCGGCCCGTGCGGTTTGTCCTTTTTAAAGAGCGATTTCGAGAACGGCAATCGATGAAATCGATAGTAATCCGTTTTAATTGATTTCTCGTGTTCGCGCGGCGGAGAGGGACAACCGAGATGCGCCGAGGGGCTTCGCCGAATTTCTCTGCCCGATGACATTTTTCGCCTACTACAACTTTGGACGTTTAAATCGACTTTTTTGTTTTTTTTTTTTTTGTTTCTTTTTCCTTTACCGAGCTAAATAAAGAGGCGGTAATTAGCATTTTTTTTTTCACTGATTTATGAAAGCCGCATTCATTGTTACACATTTACAGCACACTTTACGCCGCAGTTGATACATCGAGAGAAACGCAACTTTCTCCGTCTCTCTCTCTCGTCTTACCTCCTGTAGTACGCCTACATTCATTATATTTTTCTAAAGGCAGAAAAACCGCCGCCGAGAGATCGATTATTCGCCTCTCTCTCTCGCGAATAAAATTCGTCCCCGCGAGTTCCTTTTTTTTTTTTCTTTCTTTTCTTCAACGATCGGTTATTTATCGGCCGAATTCGAAAATTTATTCCGCCGCATTTCATTTTTAAACACGTACGCGCTGCTTTTATCTCTCGCGTAGAATTTAAAATTTCGTGTCGTCCGCCGCATAAATTATTCCGGGGCGACACGAAACGTGCCATCTTTTCCTGGAAAATCGAACCGCGCACCGGGCGAACGCAACCTTCGTCCACCGTTTTTCTCTCTCTCTCTCCTTTCCCACATGCGTCTACGATATTTAAAACGATTAATTCAATCGCCTCGCCTTTTAGCGAATGTCGGGCGGTACGTTTTCAAAAGAATGGAAAAGAGAGGCGGCGCTTCTCTTGTTTTTTTTTTTTTCATTCTTTTTTTTCCTCCGAAACGACGTTTTTGGCAAGGAAGGCTGTGCCTTTGAAGAATCGCGATAGTTTTGTTCCGACGATGCGATGCGTACGCAGTTTGTGGTCCATTAACCTCCCGTTAGACGCATTTGTATCTAAGCACGTATACTCTCCCTTCACTTTGATTAATCCGGGAATATTAAATGGACTCTGCGGTGCACGTTTTTTTTTTCTTTTTTTTTTTTTTTTGTTCTTTCAGAAAACTACTGTACGCGATTTTTCAAAGTAATCAGTCGAGATGACATAACGGCCCCGTCGCTCTCGATCATATTTATTTTTGTAACGACGCGAAAACTCCCAAGTAGAGTTTCTCCGTAATTTTTTCCGAGCCGCGCGTCGAGAGAGAGAAGAAAAAAAGCTTATCGGTATTATAGACGGAAAAATATTGCATAAAAAGTGTAACCTTGAGCGCAAAATAAATTGCTCCGCGTACAGAAATAAATTTCGCGTACGACGCGTCGATTATTATACGCTAATACACGTGCGGGGGGTACGTCCATTATTTTGCGAAGAGAAAAGAAATGGCCTAGGGCTTCTGTAACTTTTTTTTCGACGCTCGATAAATTATAAGAATTCGTCGTTAAAGCTTTAATTCTTTACGAAGCGAAAAAAAAAAAAAATTGACTGCAAGAGCCAAGGCCGCGAGGAGGAACGAGGTGGAAAGTTTGTTTATACGGCACTTATTTTTTTTTATATATATATATAATTGGAGAAGAAACCGAGGAACGCGCAAAAAGCTTCCATAAATATTAACGACAATGAGCGGGGAATCGCGCAAATGAAAATTCATGATAAGATTTTATGACGCGTTTCCATGTTATAACGGCGTCCTCGCGCATTTTTCGAATTTCCGGGCAGCGAGGCGGCTCTCGAAGAAGACGTTATACACACTCGAGAGAGAGAGCGAAAAGTGTGTGTATACATAAAATATCAAAATTTGTCTGATATTACTAAACCAACAGCTTCCCGGCGTCGGAGAGCCATACAAAAATAGCTTTCGGCAAATCCCCGTAAGTGAGTTTTCGTTTTTTCCCCCGCCACCGCTACTGTTACACGGTCAATATTATCCCTCGCAGTGTTATCAAAATATCCTTCATTGTAGCCTCGCCGGAGGAGAGGTAAGAAAGAGACTTTTTGAGGTGTTTGTTATTTCTATAGCAACCCAGACGACGACGTTCTTCGCTTATGGTATATATAAGGATTGATTCCGCGCCGCGAGTCGTATAATCGAGTGGCGAAAAGGACTAATAGCCTGTCGTTGCCAAAGTCCGGGGCGAAATATAAATTAGGGTCGCGCTTTTTGGTCGCTTCCCTCGCGCGCGTAAAACGTTTCCGTGACAAAGGCCAGGGCTTTACGAGCGCGAACGTCTGCTTTCGCGGAGTTTCGAACGCGTGAAATGGAAGGAATAGAGGCGAAATTTTTAATACGCATATACATATGTATATATATGTGTGTATATCTCGCGAGCTTTTTTTTTTCTGCATTCAGGCTATGTGTGTTTTGTTTCTGAATCCATTAGGCGATTACTCCCCGAAAAGAGAGAGAGAGAGAGAGAGTGCGAGTCTCGAAATTAAAAAAGGTGTGCATGCTCCCGAGGCTTTTAATAGAGAAAATGGAGTTTAAACATTAAGACGATCCGACGGCTCGTGCGCGCGCTTAAAAAGCAGGAGGATTTAGATAAACGGCCCGGAGTAGTAGTAGGAAGCGCTATTTTAATCGATGCCTCGAGCGCACGGCTCAATTATAGAGATAAAGCCGCGTGTGCCGAGAGTAAAAAAAAAGAAGAAAAAAAAATCGACAATCCACATACATGGCATTAACCTAAAAGGATCTCTGGCTGGCTGGAAAGTGGATTATAACGCGCCGCTAAAATACTGGAGCTTTTTCGGCCGGCGGGGGGAGAAGAAGAAGAAGGGCACGCAGCAGCTATTGTACCTTCGAGCGAAAGCTCGCGCGTGGAATCGTCGATGATTTTTCCCGCACCTGTATCAATAATAATCGCGGCGGCGGGCTGCGGCGGAATGCTCGCCTCGTGATGTCACTCGGCGGGGCGGCAGCGTTATGCAACTCCGGCGTTAAGGAAATGCAGGAATTGGCCACCGCCCACCCACGAATTTCGCGTCGCGAGACCGGAAGTGTGTCAACAACCCCCGGAGTTCGCTCGGGAATCGATCTCGGGATTCCCGGAAGGCGCAAAAAAGAAAAGCGGCGTCTCTCGATATAAAAGCGGGCCAGAGTAGGACGTAGGAGAGAGAGAAAGAGAGAGAGAGAGAGTGCGCCGGGTCGCCATGGCGACGAAAAGGGTAAATCCTGGCCCCCTAACCTAAGCGAGGCATGCAGGTGTGTATATGCGAAAAGTAGCGCTGCTTTAAGGAAAGATGGCCAACTAACCTGAGAGTCTAGCGAGGAAGCGGAGCACGCCAGCGGTGCTGCTCGCGATGCTGACGGGTATCATCGTCTCTGCGGGGCGGTAGCCTCTTGCCTGCTCGTTCGTCTTCCAGGGTCGGTCGGTCGGTCGTCGTCGTCGTTCGAGGCCGGCCAGAGAGGCGCACACGGGGCACACTGTACGTCGCTCGCGCGAGAGAGCGAGTCCTCTATCTCAGTCGCGCGAGTCGCGCGCACGCAACAAACAACCTAACCTCAACTAGGAGGGGGGGTTTCTCTCCTCTCCGAGCGGCTGCCTGCCTTGCCTGCCTGCCTGCCTGCCTGGCTGGCTGGCCGTGCGCTTATCTCTCGCGCTCTAGTGCGCCAAAGTATATCCTCTCCTTTTTCGTGGACTACTCGCGTTTTTCGCCCTGTCTTGCCATACCTCGGCGGCGCTCTCTACTCGGCTGCCGCCGCCGCTGCTGCTGCTGCTTCCCACTCTGCCCCTCTCTCCTCCTCCTCTCTCTCTCTCTCCGTCTGTCTCTCCTCGCGGCGTGCACTATCTCTCTTGCACGCGAGCGAGCGACGCACTATACTATAACTATAGCTGCCCGATTAGAGTCTGTCAGGCTGCGCTCTCTCTCTCTCTCGCTCGCTCTGGCGAACACTTGACGCGCGACGCAGAGCGCTAGATTGGAGGTTATTGTACGGCAGCGAAAAACACGCACGCACGCACACACTTGGGGCCGTGATAAGGGAAGGGGCCGGGGGGAGGGGGTGGGGGGTGGGGGAGACCGCCGTGCGCCGTCAGGTGCTGCTGCTGCTGCTGCTGCTCGCGAGAGGAGCTACGAGGAGCTGCTCGCTGTGGCTGCTGCTGCTGCTGTTGCCGTTGCTCGACAGCGACGGGCCTCCGCCGCTGCTGCTTGCCTCCTGCTCGTCCGGAGCGGGCATTTCGACATCTTAGGCCAAGACCTAGGCGGAGCCTTCCTCGTCGACCTACTTGGGAGCATAGCGCTGCCGCCTGGGTCCGCTGCCGTCGCCGCCGCCGCCGCTGCTGCTGCCCTGTCCCCAGCTCCCGGTGCCGCTACTCCATCCAGCAGGGCACATAACGAGGACAGAGGCCCGAGCGATATCCGATCTCTGTCTCTCGCGTAGCTGAGTGTCGGTGTGGGCGCGCGAGAGTCTCGAGTGTGTATACTGTGCGTGTCGGGTAAAGGCCGAGGGAGCGAGAGCGGTGTGCTGTATGTGCGTCCGCGCGACTGCACGATCGAGAGCCAACTGCTACGTCCGCTCTCGTTCGTTAGTGCCTGAGCTTCGCCCTACCTCTCGCGGGCGCAGTCACCGTCTCTCTCGCTCCTGAATGCACATCTGCCCGGCCGAGAGAGCTCCTATCCCTCCCTCTTTTGTCCGCCTTGTTGTGTTTGTGCTCGGCTCTCTCTCTCACTCGCTCTCTGTGTGCGTCGACGAGGCGGCGGGTGGCGGCCACCGCCGTCGCCGCCGCCGCGTACCTAGCCTTTGCATGCGAGCAAGTGTAAGTGTGCGGGGCGCAGGGGCGTCGTTACGCTTTTTCGCCAGGTAGTAGGCGCCGACGAACGCGACTCTCTCGGGGGGGAGGGGGGGGCTTTCGAGCTCTGCCGGGGGAATCCCGTAGATTAGAGGTATATATGTGAGCCCGCTTGTTTATAGAGGCTGATTCAGCCGCGATAAAGGCGGCTATCGGTGTCGCGGGCCGCGTTTGCTTTTCTCATTCCGTGAAAACGGTACCTATACACAGGGCACCGCTGCGGCAAGCTCGATCCGCTGCTTTCAAATTCAAAAAGGGCCGAAAGCGCGGCGGCTGCTCGCCAAGTTTGGGCCCCCGCGGCTCGAAGGTATACAAGGCGGGCAGGCAGGCAGCAGCAGCCGTGTGAGTCAGGCTCCGGCCGTCTCCTTAGAAAATGTTATTCGCTTTTTTGCGGCCGCTCGCGAATCAATTCCCATTCGCCGTCCTTGTTGAGCAACACACAACGCCGCGGCGGCGACAGAAAGAGAGCTGCACGAATGAATGGCTCTCTTTCTCTCTCTCTCTCTCTCTTTCTTTCTCTCCGGACTGGCGGTACACACGTACGGAGAGGAGGCGTGTGCGCACGTAGGTGCACGTGTACGTATGAAAGTGCGCGAGGCGGTGTGGAAGAGAGCGAGCGGACGCGGAATTGACCGAGCCAGCTCGGAAAGGCACGAGCGCGACTTCCCGCATTACAGCACTTCTTGAATAAAATTCCATTCCGACGCTCTCTCTCTCTATCTCTCTTTCTCTCTCTCTTTCTCTCCCCCGCGCCGCCTCTACATCTATGTACCGATGGGATCTAAACAGTTTCGGTACCGAGAGAGACAGAACGTTGTGCGCCAAATTTTTGAAGAGGCCGACGAGCGCGCTCCGATGGGGCGGAACAAATCACGGATGGAATTTATTTTCATCGCGATTTTCTTATGCAAACGGATCGGCGTCTTGACTAACGCGGCGAAAAACAAAAAAGAAAAACGTTTTACGTCGAACGATCCTTTTATCGGGCGACTCGATTAATTTTTTAAATTGAAAACTAAAATAATGAGCTTTGAATTGTAACGGCTCTATTAATAGGAAAACTGATTCATGCATTCCAGGCGTAAAAAGCGAAAAAAGATAATTCGCTTAATGCTGAAATAATTGCTCTTATGAAACGAGCTCGAGACTCGCGCGTAAAGTGCGGCTATGAAAAAATCAAAGTTCAAAATGCAAATTTTTACTGCCAAAGGACGCATTGCAAGCCGTAAAATACGGGGACGAAAAGGTTTTTTGGAAAAATAAAAGAAGAAAAAAAATTGAAAGGGAAAAATTTCTGAAATTCCAAAGTAACAAAAAAAAATAAAAAAACAAACGCCGATTCTTCGGTATTTTTACATTACGAAAGATATCTCGTGGGTGTGAGAAAAAAGGTTTTTTATTGCACGATCAAACGGGTTCTGATAACTTTTTTTTTTAAAAGCTTATTAATTAAGCACTATTTAGAAAGGCGCGCTAAGATATATCCATATAAAGCAGTGATACTAAACTGCACGATCATTATTTATACATAATTACTCGAACATTAACGCAAATCTATTAAGCCCAATAATAATAATCGTCGGGTTTGCGCATTTATCGGAATTAGTATTCGAATCTCCATTCGAGCGATACACAAAGTATACCAATCGCCAATAGATAAATACGAGATTTTCCCGCGACGCCGGATTTGGGAGAGAAAAAAAGAAAAAAAGGAGACCGTTTCCCGAATGCCACCCGTAAGTTAAAGCGCAAATCCTCATTAATAGCCGTCCATCGAGAATTCCGGTAAAACGCCAGAATATATAAAACGCCTGAAATTTCCCGAGAAGCAGCCCGGTGCCGCCTGTTAATCGGCTTTGCGGCTTCGTGTATATATTCGTTAGGCGGAGAGAGAGAGAGACGCCGGCGGCCCGCCGCCTTTTCCCAGGGCCCACTCGAGGGAACTTCTGTCCGCGGGGCCCGAGATGATGTTTTAACGAGGCCCCCGAGAGGTGCGAAAAGGACCTGCCGGTCCTTTAGAGGCAGTCACGCGCCCCCGTGTTTCCCCCGGCCGGCTTTTAAAGTCAACTTGGCCGTGCAAATTACGCGTTCAAACGCGCGGCACAGATTTTCCCGGAAGGATGTGCTACCTGTGCGCCTCGAGGGCGGCGGCGGCGGCGGCAAACTTTCGGCCCCGGGGCCCCTTTTTTTTCTTCCTCTTTTTTTTTTCGCCAATGGCGCCACGGGGCGGCTTTGTCGCGCGGCGAACGTGCTCAATGCCGTATTTGCCGATTTTCGTTAAACGGCCCTGATTCGATGGGGGTTCGTGGGTGCGCGTGTGTGTGTGTACGCGTTCGAGGAACACGCCTCTCTCTCGTCGCGCCGCTCTGCCTAAGAGAGTCGAGAAAGCTGTATTTTAGGCTCCGTTCTCAGGATTCGATTGAGCGTGGAATTCGTTTTTATTGTGGAAAATTTCTTTTCACATTGTCAACCGAAGGCTGCGGTGCAGCGCCCCGGAGGGGGACAATCGACGCGCGGCGATCTTTCCTTTTTATGTGTCTTTTCGGATTTGGCTCAATTTTGTATGTAGGTTTTTACAACTTTTTTTATTCACGGAAATATCTTTGTGAATTTTGTGCTTATATTTTTTTTGTTCAATCGCAGAGTCAATAGTGCGCGAGCTTTGTCGGCGTTGTTTATTCTTTTCATTTTCTTGAAAGCTGAATAAATATACTATATTCAGTCCATTTGCCCCGATTCGGGAGCTAATCCGAAATCGTTGTGTATAACCTCTTTATTTGATTAAAACGTACGGTTTTAATTTAAACGTCGGCGAAGCAAAACGAATTCCTTTGCATTTCCTGATATTCTATAAAGAAGATAAAACCGCTGGAAAGTGATGAAATTCAACTGTGTACAGCCAAAGTTTAGCATCTTCCCGCAAATTGCATGTGTCCTCCCGAACGAAAAGCCGCAGAAAGTTACGTGACTTTTCCATCCGCCCGAAATTACGTTGCACCGGCCAGCCCGTAAAGTACCAAGGAAGGAAGGAAGGAAGGAAGGAAGAAACTCCGCGTCTTATCACGACAAACATTTGCCCCGACTGGCGCGACAGGTTCTCTCTCCCTCGTTCGGTCAAAAAAGTCGCCCTCGCAAAATTCAGCAAGAAAAGCAAATAGCTCGCGAGCGAAATATAACACACAGGGCATATATATCGATCGAGCGAGAGAGAGAGAGAGAGAAGCTGCCTCCGCCGCTGGCTCCGCTGTCGCGTGCGGCGACGATTACGCTCTTGTGTAATACTGTTCGCCGGCACGCGAAATCGAAACTCGCCGAGAGGGCTGGCTTTTTTCTTCCTTCCTTCCTCCTCCTCCTCCTCGTCCGCTGTGTAGCGCCTCTCTCTCGCCTTTATTTCTTATGCCCCGGGAGCACTTAGGCTATGCCGGGCCGCCGGGGAAGGTTTATGGGAATGTCGCGATAAAAATTACCGAAGGCGCAATCGAGTAAAGAGCGAATATCAGGAAGTTCTTCTGACGGGCCAATTAAATCGAGGCTCTGTGTCTATCGTGCTCGAGTATAAATTCGGGACGAAAAAAGAAGTGCCTTCGGTACCGCGGGGATGTATATCGAGATTCCGATTCTCTTTGTATTAGATAAGATACGATGCCCGCCGACGTTCGAGGCGGAATTATTGTACTTGAACTGAGAGAGCGGCCTTATATCGGCTTTAATTTTTCGCCGTCTCTCGTCTGTTTACCAAGAATCGTCGTACAAATATTTAATTTTTACAATTGAATTTTTGCTTACGAGGGTAATTGATTATGAAATGTATATTGACTCTTTAAACTGCTTAGGAAAGGCAAGGAGCGAATATTGGTATTGCGACATATTCTTTTGTTGCTCTTAAATAATGAAACGCGCTCTGACGTTGCAGAAATTTTTTTTTATACAAACAGACAGAAAGTTGAGCGATCAAGAGCGAGCGAACGATTTGATTTTTAATTCAATTTTAATATTTATTACAAATCCATCTTATTCGATTGTAAAAGTGTCCTTTTCACTTCTCGCTAAATTCATTGTGACTTTATAATGTTTTATCTCCATCTTAGAAACGTACTTAATGACTCTATTCGATTGGAATAAAATTACTTCCACGAAGCAAATTAAGGCAAACGGCGAGTTTCTTTTATCTACAAATAATTTTTATTCTCCTAAAAAGGGGCGGCAGCTTATTTTGATATCGATTGACTTATAAGCTTTTTGCGTGCCGCGAAAAGAGGGATAAAATATTTAGAGGTAGCATAAGCCAAATAGCGTCCGTTTTCTACGATAAATAAACTAAAAGCTCGCACGCGACTACAAAAAACTGTAATTATTACATTCTGCGCTAAAAATACCTTCACGAGACGCACTTAATTAAATAATTATAGCATCAGGCAATTTCCCGGTAAAAGACGAGCTTTTAAAAATTTTATAAATATTGAATAATTTAAATGAATTTTTTTTATTTTTTTATTCAAATTGGGTAGAAACTTTTTAGATAGACTACAAATGTTCTTATTAAAAAGAAAGAAAATTCATCGTATGATGATCCAGCTAAGAAAACATTTCCAAAACTCGAACGGCAGTTACTTTTTCTAAAAATAGAGGATTTCAACTCAAAACCCCTCTAGACGTTATGGCTTGTCTCCCTGTCTTAATAATATTTTTTATTTCAAAATTTCTTCCAAAGAATAATACATTTTTCATGGTATTGGAAGCATTTTATAATATAAAAATCTTTTTAAACAAACAAACTTATATAATCTTTACAATTTTTTTATATTTTTCTCAAACTCTCGCGCACAATATTGTACTTATAGTAAATAATAATATTTTTTATTTCAGAATTTCTTCCAAAGAATAATACATTTTTCAAGATATTGGAATCATTTTATAAAATAAAAATTTTTTTTAAACAAACAAACTTATATAATCTTTACAATTTTTTTTATATTTTTCTCAAACTCTCGCGCACAGTATTGTACTTGTAGTAAATAATTTACTTTTGAACATTTTCCAATATTTAGGAGGAATTGTCACATTATCTACATCGCGATTCAGTAACTAGATTTTCACAAGGCAAAATATCGGTGATTCACCGCGAGTCTTGCGAGTTTCGTTAGTACTCGCCGTACTTTCATCATTATTTTGAGTTTGGATTCAAATAAATTTCCAAAGTGTTTTTGTAATACGCGCGAATTAATTAAACCAGTACGTAAGACCAGATAAATTTGGTCTCTTAATTAAAACTGCAGTTTTGTTCAATCGTCGTATCCGACGACTTTACGCGATACGTCTTTTATACAGAATTATCTAAGAAACGATACACGTCCTCCTTTACTTTCGAAGGTTTCCCGTTTGGAAATTACTACATTACTCGAGCCGATAAGAAAGTGGAACAACTGAAAAAGGCACCTTGATCGTTAAAGAACTCGTGTGTTTAGTGCACGGATTTGCAGCGCGATGCAAAACGTTTCGAGGGACTCTCTTATCGCGGCGAGTCGAGAAACACAAAAATTAGAGCTCTCTCGACTTTACGCTTGCAAGCTAATATGATTCGTACCGCGTCTCGGAACGCGGAAGCTGCGCGGCGGCCGACACGTTGAGCTTTTCGCGTTTCGTTTCGTGCGGATAATTCGCTCAAGCTGCGCTGTGCTGGCCTTTTTCTGATATTCACCGCCAGAGAAGTTCGACGGTGCACATTTGTATTTTACGCTGCGGACCTGTCGAACGGTAAAAGCGCCGGCAACGACATCTGTCGTCCGATTAGCGCGGCTAACTTTCGCTACCTTTGCTCGGTTGTTAATACGCTACAATTTAATTATACTTGGTGTATCGAGTATTCAAAAATTTTGAATATTTTTAAACGGTAAAATATTTATTTTATTTTTTCAACGGCAGTTTTATATCGATCAGTTTCGAGCTCTTAAAACAATAAACGTTATAAATACTGATGTAAATTTATATTTATATTACGGGGATCGTTTTTAATGTTTCAATGAACAATTAAGAGCAAAAAAAAAAAGACCAACTATGAAGATCGTAAAACTTGATTTTAGCCGTCAATCAGAGCGTGTCGGAAAAAGTCTCAAAGCAGTCAGGTGGAATAAGTTAATTTGAACATTTCTTTTTCGCGAAGATTAATTTATCCAGGAATGCAGCGCGAGAGAACAAGTAGGTGTCAATATTGAGATTCCTCGTAAAAAATAAAAAAAAAACAAAGCTACAGGGCCCCCAGCCGTTTCCGGCGCGCTGCGCGACGACGACTACAATAGCCATCGGGCGCCCATTAAAAGAAAAAAAAAAAGAAAAAAGAGCGAGATAAAGAAAGCTCTCTCTCGGCAGGAATCGGGCATCGGTCGCGAGTCGGAAATCGTGATCCATGGCGGAGTCGTCGTCGTCGTCGTCGCGGCTGCCTTCGAAAAATCTAAAAATAACAGAGGCTTATTCAAGCATTCCGGCTCACCTGCGCGGCGCTCGTCCGTCCGTCCGTCCGCGGCGAGAAGCCGGGCGGTGAGCGGCGTCTCGACATCTGCAGTGCAATCTCGATTTCGTAGGGACTCTTTCATCTGGGAGACCCTCTCTCTCTCGCGCGCGCGCGCTCTTTGCTCATTGCCGCATCACGCATCAGCGCCCCGTGTCTTCCCTCAAGCATGAAAATTAATCAAGCCGCGGTGCGCGCGGCTCCAGAGGATCATCTCGCCTCTCCGCGCGCGGCGTCGGCGCGCGCCTAGCCGATATTATATTGCGTGCGGATCCTACGCCGCGTCGAGTTAAAACCGATCCACCGAGGATTTTACGTCTCGCCTTTAACGAGCGGCGCGGTCCTATTAGGCATTGTACATCCTCGGCTCGAAATCGCCAAGGCAAATATACGTATATATAACCCGGAGCGCGCTTCGGCGGCTCGTCGTCGGTGAAATTGTACGGTTCGCGAGCCCGTCGACTGTCTCCGCGTACATCGGAGAGCGCTGAATAATGGAAAAACATAATAACTTGTCTCGTCAATGATACACCGCGACGGTTCGCGATGCTTTGGCCATCGATTTCTCCTCTCTCTCTCTCTCTCTCTCTCGGCCCATTGTCGGCGGGCACTCCGCGATTTGTTCCAGGCGGCCCGATCGGCTTTATTGTGTGTATATATGGAACCGCGGTCTATACGCGCCGGCGGCTTTCAATGCCTCCAGAGGCGCGGACGAATTTTCAGTTGATTCGGTACCCTTGGAGACCGGCCTGGCAAACACAAATGTCGCGCCGATTTTACAAGGGTTATACTACTCTCTCTCTCTCTCTCTTTCTCTTTCTCTGTCATCATCGTTGATGACTCGATCGTTTTGCCGCGCGAAGCAATGTCCCGCCGCGGTTTTTTGGCTCTCCCCCTCGATTTTTAACCGAAATCAAAACTGGAAATTCGAAAATTTCAGATTTACTTTAGACTTCGACGAAAGATCTGCATTTATACAAATGGATTGTCGTCGTTTAATGATAGTTATTGCTGGAAACGAAAATAAAAGAAAAAAAGAACCGAGGAGCTGCAATATTCCTTTGTAATGTAATTTTGCACAATTTAGCTTCCACAGGTATAAATCATATAAATAATACGCCGTTTTTATTGAAACAATGCAATTGTCCGAGGTTTCGCTATTAATACACATTACATGCAGAATACATGTACGAAATGTGACAATCAGGCATTTTTATCGATTAAGTGTCAGTGGTAATCTCGCCTATCAGATCATCAAACGGTGATAGAAAAATCGATTCGTCCTTTCTGTCTCACTCGTTTCTTTTTTTTTTCTCCCCACGAATGTTGTAATTTACGAGCTCGTCATTGCTTATTAACGAAGCAAAATAGAAACACAGAAATTTGTCCTCAAAACTCTCCCTCTCGATCTTGATGCAAGTCGTGTCCCTCTAATTGCGCACGTGATTTGTCATTAATTGCGTTTTAAGGTTATCGTAAATATACATCAGTAGTGCCATTACCTTCAACAGGAGTACTCGACGTTTCGACCGTTTTGTTTCGTTTCTAAAGAAATTTACTCCTTTCCCGCCTTCGCTCGGCGAAGCAAACATCGTTTAACACAGCCGCGTGCAAAAAACTAATAAACGAAGGCTTCAATTTTTAATCTGCCTTCTTACGTAAAAGCAAAAAAAAAATTAATGAAAGGTTCAGCAAAAAAACAAACGTAGAATTTGCCCGGTGCGGTAAAACGGCAATCTAAGCCGTCCACGTGCATCGCGATCTGCTAATGCATCGCAGAAACGTAAACGGAGTGTGCAGGGTCGTAAAAAGGCGGTGGCGGCGCGGGGGTATACACGAGTAAAAGGGTCATGATTTAACGGGGCAGGCTTATCCTATCCAATATTCATAAGCAGATAGCCGGAGGGGGCGCAGGCGTGTGCCCGTCCATTACCAGAGCCGCCAAGTGTGCTGCCCGGCACCGTCCCGTTTTTAGTGTTAGACAGCAAACCCCCGCGGCATCATGTCGACGGTGCGATCTCGTCGTCGCCACCTCCTCCTCCTCCTTCTCGCGGCTCAGCTCCTCGCGGCGGTCGTCGCTCAGGCGCCCGTCAATCTGCGTACGTTTTCCCCTTTTCCTTCGCTATTTTTGTCGCTTATCTTCTGGCTGACACCGATCTGGTGTCGTGGTGTGTGTTGCAGTGCTCGTGCTGGAGCAGCCGGACGCCGAGATCCAGAGCAGCATCAACAACGTCGTGTCCGAGGCGGAGAGCGAGTTCGGCGCCGGGCTCATCAAGCTGGACGTGCAGACCGTCCTGGTCGATCGGGAGTTCGTGGACGAGAACTACGCGAAGGGTATGTGGTATTTACTTCGAGTAAAGAGGGCGAGACGATACGAATTGAAGCTCTGTTGAAAAAAAAAAAAAAAACGACAGTGTGCGCCCAGCTGTACAAGGGGATAACGATGATCCTGGACATGACCTGGACCGGCTGGGACAAGCTGCGCGACCTCGCGCGCGACTTTGGGATAATTTACAAGCGCGGCGACACGACGATCAGCGCCTACGTCCAGGCGATCGACGATATCATGATGTACAAGAACAGCACCGATGCCGCCCTCATTTTCGAGAATGAAAAAGGTGGGACGTTACATCAGATTCTCCGTTACGATTGATTATTGAAGCGCATTCTTTAGTAGGCGTGCAGGTGATACTTATCTCGTGTATAAATGCTAATTTTCACAGTAATGAGTATAATTTTATCAAAGACCTTAAGTACGAATTGTAGTTCAAGTACAGCTCTGAATATTAGGCTCTTTATTAATCCGCGAGCATCGATTCCAACGGCAAGGTGGAAACCGGCCGGGAAACGATCGAGTATTTTCGAAAATCGAGAGGGAAGTCAGCACTGCCAAATGCCCGAATAATAACAAGTTCGTATGTCTGTCTTTTTTCGTTTTTTTTCGGGGCGCAGAGCTGAACCAGACGCTGTACTACCTCATCGGCAATTCCATAATCAGGCTGGTCGTCATTGACTACCTCTCGCCGCAGACCGTCGAGCGCATCGGCAACATGAGGCCCCTGCCCTCCTACTACGCCATTTACGCCAATACCAAACAGATGGAGCAACTTTTCAAGACGGTATACACACACCTTCCTCCTCCTCCTCCCCTTTTTATACTTACTCCTCTCGGTTATTCTTTTTTTTTTCTTTTTTTGTTCGGCGCTGCTGCGCGCGCGGCCAGGGAAGTCGGGCGCGTGCCGAGGAGCCGCAGGGCCGCGCCGGGCATATTGAGTTCCTCGAACGCGAGCGAGCGGTTTTAGAGGATAATGTACCCGCGCCGCCGCCGCCGCCGAACGAACGAACGTTCTTAAGGGCGGTACACTCGATGCGCGGCCGCTGCTGCTGTCGGATTTCGACTCGATCGCCCAAAAGTTTTTACTATGTCTTAATGAGAAATTGTCGAAAATTCGAATGAAAAAAAAGAGGCCCCGCGTTTTTTCGAAAGAGAGCTGCAGCGGCGGCGGCAATGAAATGTTTACCGCAAGGCGCGGTGAAAAAAAAGAAAAAGACAAAAAAAAAAAAACTGCTGCCACCGCCGATCGGCGGCGACGGCGGCGGCTTTATTTTTCGTGGGCAGCAGCGCATGAAGTCTATTATAGAGAGGTATGGAGGAGGCGATGAAGCGCTGAGAGGAGGGAATGAGAGGTACGTAATTAATTTTTAGGCCGTCGACGGTGGTCTGGTGAAACGCGACGGTGTGTGGTATTTGGTCTTTACGGACAACAATTACGCCGATTTCTCATACTTCAAAGGGCCCTCCTCGGTCAACGTAGCAGTCAACGTCCTCACCATGAAGGAGGACGTCTGCTGCCACTTGATGTACACCAACCCGCCCTGCAACTGTCCCGCCAATTTCCAGGTGACGCGGCGGCCTTTTCTTTTTTTCTATTTTTATTATATACCTTCTATTCTTTCGCTTTACCGAGAAATACGTCGGCGCCCCGACGTATTTTATACCTCCAACGATTAAAAACTGCATTAATTCGTACGCTCGCAGATATTCGATCATTATTTTCGCCGGCTCGTCAATCTCATCGTGGAGATCCTCAGCGAGCTGCAGGCGGCGAACCAACTGCAGGAGCCGCAAGCGGGCCAATGCGGGACTAAAAGTGCGTCCAGCAATTCTACCGTAAATACGACGATTTCCGATTTCGACAAAAAACTAGCGGCTGTAAGTGCACGAAATGTTAAAAAAGAAAAAAAAAATATCAATACGCCATCATTTGAAACCGAAAAACTTCGATAGAAAATCACGAAAAACGACACGTTCGAGTACGTGCCGAAGAGAACCCTGATCACGTACCGAGCGGCGGCGGATCTCAGGGTGCTGAGCAACGGGCAATTGATGCTGAACGGCACGTGGAACCGCGAGGCTGGCATCGTCGCTTTGCCCAATCGGACCATTCAGGCCGCCCGACGTTACTTTCGCATCGGCACGACCGAGGTCCGTTTCGTTAAAAAAAAGAAAAAATGTTCGCAAAATTTAAATTCTGACCCGCTTCCTTAATCGATGATTGGCAGGCTATACCCTGGACGATCAAGAAGCGAGATCCAATTACGAAGCAGCCAATAAAGAACGCAGATGGCAGCTTCGAATGGGAGGGATACTGCATCAAGTTGATTAAGAAACTCGCCACGATGATGGAGTTCGACTACGATCTCGTGATACCCGAGGACGGCGAATTCGGGCAGAAAGTCAACGGAGTCTGGAACGGCCTCGTCGGCGATTTGGCCAAAGGAGTAATAATCGCTCGATTCATTTTTTTTATTAATCTCGGAATTCTTTTGAAAATTTTGAAATTTTTCATTTTGGAATAAATTTCGTTTTTTTAAGTATACGTCAAAATTCGA
Source organism: Ormyrus rosae (assembly GCA_035047165.1). NCBI lineage: Eukaryota > Metazoa > Arthropoda > Insecta > Hymenoptera > Ormyridae > Ormyrus > Ormyrus rosae. The sequence continues at coordinate 10,662,459 of JAWWML010000032.1, forward strand.
CGTATCCGCGAATCACATCGGCGAATGTAGTTTGCGCGAAATGCTAAATGACGTAATTAGCCGAGTGAACAAACTGCAAAAGCACAATAGGAATGAGTTTTAACGGGGAGGGGATAAAAAGAAAAAAAGAAGGCGTCACGCTGAAATGCGTTAATGCCCAATGCTTCTCTTTTTTTCTAAACGTGTTTTCTTTTTTCTTTGTCTCTCTCCGTCCATTAGCAAACCGATATCGCGGTTGCGGCGCTCACAATGACATCAGAACGAGAGGAAGTCATTGACTTTGTCGCTCCGTACTTTGAGCAATCCGGCATACTAATCGGTAAATCAATTTATCGCCGCACGGCTTTCCCAAGATCACGCGCTTTATCTTTGTTGCACTCCTCTTTGTTTACAAAAGATCATTGCTCACGTGTTGTCAATCAGTTGTAGCAAATATTTAAAATAATGCAAATTATGATTTCCCCCCCTCTTTCTCGAAAAGTAGAGATTCGAGTACCCCGATAAAAAACATGAAATTCGATTTGCTGTTAAAGTTATGAGAAAGCCGGTTCGAAAGGCTTCCTTATTCAAGTTCATGACGGTGCTAAGGCTGGAGGTCTGGCTGAGCATAGTCGGGGCGCTAACCCTCACCGGAATTATGATTTGGCTGCTCGATAAATATTCCCCCTACAGCGCCCGGAATAACAAGCACATGTATCCCTATCCTTGCAGGTAAGCATCCACAAAGGAAAGGAGGACTTATACCATTCAAATCCGAGGATATAATAACGAGCGGCTTGATGTAATCGCGCCTCGGCCGCGCAGACGGATGATGGGAAATCGATTCCCCGGCGCAGACGTCGCGTCTTCGATGTTTTCGAAGGAACGAACGAATACTGCGTAGATATTCGACGTTTTATTATATTTAGTTTCGATTAATTTCTCGGACTTTTTTAAAGATTCCGTCGCGTAAAAAATTTCGATTGCCGAAGCCAATTGTCGTTCTAATTAGGATGTTCAAATTTCAGTCGATTCATTCGATTATATTGAAATTCTTAGCTACTCGGAAAAGTTACTTTAAGAAACAAAAAAAAAATTTTCTCTCAACTCATAGTTAGCAACAGTTCGAACTAATAAAAATTTATCCAGGGAATTCACGCTCAAGGAAAGTTTCTGGTTCGCCCTGACGTCGTTCACGCCTCAGGGTGGCGGCGAGGCGCCCAAAGCCCTGTCCAGTCGAACCCTCGTGGCGGCCTACTGGCTCTTCGTCGTCCTCATGCTGGCGACCTTCACCGCCAATCTGGCGGCTTTTCTCACCGTCGAGAGGATGCAGGTAAGGAGATGCCGCCTGATCGACGGCAACCGGATTACCGCGTCTGCTTCGCCGCTCGTCTGTCCGCGGGCGATCGAAAAACTTTGGCGAACCGTTTTCAGAGCTGGAAAATATAGTTTTGTTTTAAAATTTTTAATGATTTAAAGTGCTCGAAGAAATTGCGGAATCCCTTTCGTATGGTTATAGTTTCAGTTTTATTAAAAGGCCTTTTTCATTGTAAATTTAAAATATTGCTATTTCTTTTTTAATAAAGCGTGAAATTATTTGTTGTAAATAATAATACTACACGATTAAGTGTCTATAGAAAGTTATCGATTATATATTACATTGTAACCTTTGTTTATTTTATTGATTTACTTTGTTTCTCGGTATACTTATTTCCCACGAACACAACTAACATTTACCATTAGTTTGCGTAATAGAAGCTTTTTAGAAAACTTTTTAGAAAATTACTTCCGAGCGCAATAAATAATCGTTACTCGTCACAATGAAGACGTTGCAAAACTTGGTAAAAAAAAAAAACTATCCAAATGCATAATTCCGGGCAATTACATTGCGGGGCCGCCGCCGACTAACCAATTAATCGCCGAGCGATGAAAAGCAAATTAGCGCGCTAATAAAAAAAAAATGTCGTGTCTCGCAACGTTGCAGTCGCCGGTGCAGTCGCTTGAGCAACTGGCGCGTCAATCACGGATCAATTACACCGTGCTGGACAACTCGACGATCCACCAGTACTTCAAAAACATGAAGCGAGCGGAGGAAAAACTTTATCAGTGAGCACGGCTAAGGCACATCTTATATAATTACCCGGGTTTGCTCAATGACAGACGAAGCGCATCGATCGGTCTTTTCTTTTTTTTCTCTCTTTTCCAGAGTCTGGAAGGAAATAACGCTCAACAGCACGAGCGACCAGGTCGAGTACCGCGTCTGGGACTATCCGATCAAGGAGCAGTACGGTCATATATACCAGGCTATTACGCAAGTCGGTCCTGTTAAGAGCACTGACGAAGGATTTCAGAAGGTTCCTTTATATTTATTTTATTTCAGCTTTTCTGCGTCTTTTTTCATTTTTTTACAAAAAAACCACCTGTTGCTTCATTTATCGAGATTAAAATCTAATATCCTTCTGTTGCTTGAAAGGCCACTGAGAATATGAAAGCATATATTTATAATTAACAATCCGCTGAAATAAAAAAAAAATAAAACGATTATGATATGGCCAGTTGGCGATTCTGTAGTTTTCGGAGTTTACGCGTTAATCACACGAATATCAAGATCCGAAAATTACAAAGCGCACCAGCTGGACAGCATCATCGGGAAGCATTTTTCTACCGGGAAACCGGACTCGTACAATAGACTATCAGTTGCTTCTAATTACTAACACTTGACAATCACCTTAAAAAGTTGACCGACTCCCGCGTAAAGAATTTAAAAAAAACGAATTTCTCCAGGTACTGGAGAGCGAGACCGCCGAGTTCGCGTTTATCCACGATTCGTCGGAGATAAGGTACGCGGTTACGCAGGACTGCAACCTCACCGAAGTCGGCGAGGTTTTCGCCGAGCAACCTTACGCCATTGCCGTGCAACAGGGCAGCCACCTGCAAGAGGAGATCAGCAGGAGGTAACGATACGCGCTTACATCGCGCATTCTTTTTTCGTCCCACCCGCACAGTGCCCCTTTTTCTTTTCCCCGACCAAAGTTATCCAACGAGCTCGTAACTGTAGCTCGAATAAAAACTGTGCCGCAATCGAAACGCTGCTTTCTAGAATCCTCGATCTTCAAAAGGACCGCTACTTCGAGTCCCTGAGCTCCGAGTACTGGAATCAGTCCCTGAAAGGATCCTGCCCCAATGCCGACGACAACGAGGGCATCACCTTGGAAAGCTTGGGTAAACCCGTCTTCCAGACGAATAATAGCACCTCCGCCCCTTCCGAAACTCACTCGTATAACGCCTCGGCGACCCTTCGCAGGTGGAGTGTTCATAGCGACCCTCTTCGGGCTGGCCCTGGCGATGGTGACCCTCGCGGGCGAGGTCATCTACTACCGTCGGCGCAACGCCCAGCAGGACGACGGCCAAAAGTCCCGCGACCCGCGCGCCAAGGAGCTCGCGGAGAACAACGAGCAGCTCATGATCCAGAAGCTCGCGGCGAAGCTCCAGCTGAAGCCGGCGCCGCCGGTCTCGTTCGACGGCAAGCCCCTCGGCTCGAAGCCCCGAGTCTCGCACATCTCCGTCTATCCACGTCCGTTCCCCTTCAAGGAGTGACTCCCGCGCACCGTCAGCCTCCCCTCACGCGCACGCCCATTCCCCACCTCCCCCGGTCCCGCCCCCCAGTTTGATAATTCTCAACATGGTTGTATAGCTCGAATAATAACGAATCCAATAAAGACTCTTGCATTTTTAAAAAAAAAAAAATCCGTCTGCGTGTGAATTGTGTGTGTTGTCTCGTTGGAAAGAAAGCAACCGCGGGAGAGAAATAATCTCCGCTTCCGCGTGCGATCGATTGCGCGAAAACCAGCGAGTGTAAAGCTGCCACGGAGAGCTGAGGCAATCGTTCTTGTCGACGAGCAGATCAGCCGTGACAAGTCGGTCCCGGCGATTGCGGCGAAACTCCAAGAGCGATCCTGCGAGCCGATTTTCCGAGAGCGCGCGAATTCCGAATAAAGAGAGAGAGAGAGAGAGCTCGTCCCTAAACGCGATCGTGCAATACCAACAGACTTCCGTCATTGCCGCTCGACGGAGCTGTTTTGCCGCCCGGGAAAAAGCCAGCGCGGACACTCGAATTTCCAGTGTCACGCCTCGGGCACGAAATCTCGGCGTCGTGTGAGGCCAATGATCTCTCTCTTTCTCTGTCCGCCCTGCAACACTTTCACTGGGTGGGACACCGGCCGCGGCAAAAAATCCCCGGCGCGCTTTGATAACCGAGAAAGAGGCCTGCTGCAACGAGCAGCCCCCCTTGCACAACGTAGCCGCGACGAGCTCTCCCATAAAGCATCACCTCCCCGCACAGCACGCGCCTCTTTTCAAGAGCAAGCCGTCCCCTTTTTTTCCGCGGAGAAAGGATATCGCGCCCGAGTTGTATCACGGACTGTCATCACGCGGAGCGAAACCGATCTTGTGGTGTGTTACACGCGGCTGCCGCGGCAGCCGCAGCCCGGACGAATGTTTCTAATCGAATCCCCCGAAGCGAGCTGGTTCTCAAGCGGGCCGCCTAGAGTCCGCGCCTCGGAGAAGGGGAACCCCCCGAGTCAATATAAAGCCGCAACCTTCGCCCGAGCAAGTCATTTCGCGAGAAAGTGATGAGCTTTAACAAGCCTTACGATCCTGCAAATGGCGTTGTGTAAGGTAAGTAGTCGTGGGCTCGGCAGGGCCGACCGTTCCAGCCCGAACTCACCGGGAGACCTCTTACTTTCTAGATTTTCGTCGCCCTGCTGGGCACAGCGGCCTCCCTGGCAGCGGCGGACTTTAGATACGAGCACTTCAAGACCTTCAACTTCGACGGCGCCGACGGCATCCGCAAGCCCTGGTTCCTCGATGATTACGCGGCCGGTAGCCCCTCGCAGATCCTCCCGCAGTACGCCGCCAGCCCCTATCCCTACGACAACTACAAGCACGGCACCGAGCCGATCCCCTCCGTCAAGAAGATCCCCGTCGAGGACAAGTCCTTCAAGAAGGCCATCTCACCGTTTTACACTCTGTCCGACAGCGACGACCCGAAGTTCAAGGAGATCATACTCAAGTCCGGCGCCCCCTACTGCCAGGAGATCACCGCCAAGGACAGCAAGACCGACCTGGGCAGCAGCACCAGCCACCAGAAGCAGATGACCTGCTACCGCTGCAAGGACCCGAAGAACGGCTCGAGCTACGAGCACTGCTCCTACACCTCCCGGCAGCCCAGCTCCCGGGAGGCCAGGTCGAACGTCGCCGCGGAAAGGACCCTCGACAGCCTGACGGCGCCCAGCAGTCGCAACTCGAAAAAGTCGAGGCGCTCCGACGACAAGCTGCCCGAGCCCTTCGTCTTCAGCGAGGACTACTTCCACCCCGAGCCCTCGCACGACGTGCCCGCCGAGTACGAGAAGAACCTCGACAACTGCGAGCGCATCGTCAAGGACTCGATGGTCTGCATGCTCTGCAAGGACCCGAAGACCAACGGCAAGTACGAGCAGTGCTCCTACGTCGCTCAGCCCAACGAGAAGGCCTACGCCTACACCAAGTCCAGCTCGTTCGGCGGCGCCGCCAAGCCCAAGCCCCGCGACGAGGCGCTCAAGGAGGTCATCAAGAAGACCAGGAAGGCCCCCGCCCACCACGAGCACGACGACGAGGAGGACGAGTCCGAGGCCGAGCCTCGCCACCACCGTCCGAGAGGCGAGCCGGAGGAGCTCGCCGACCACCACGAGCCCGAGCACAGCGACGAGTCCTCCCTCTATGCCGAAGACAAGGAGGGCCACGGCACCCACTACGTCCCCGATCACACCTACCACTACCCCAGCTACAAGGACTACAAGGGCAGCTACGGCGGCTACGAGGCCGAGGGGGAGGAGGAGGAGGAGGACGCCTCGCCCAAGCAGAGCGTCAAGAGCAAAGCCAACTGCAAGACCCTCGATAAGGACGGGCAGACCTGCACCGTCTGCACCGATCCCAAGACCGGCGGCAAGTCCGAGAACTGCAACTACTCCCACGAGCCCAAGGACAAGGTCTACAAGTACAGCAAATCCAAGAGCTTCGGCTACCCGGAGTCGTCGTCGCACAGGAGCGGCGGCGGCGGCGGCGGCGGCAGCGGCGACGACAAGGCCGGCGAGTCCTCCGAGAAGCAGGAGCGCGAGAGCAGCGCCGAGGACCACTACGGCGGCTACCACAGCGAGCCCTCCACCCTCGACTACATTCGCTCCGAGTCCGAGAAGATCTCGAAGAAGGTCAAGGACCAGGGCGACTGCCGCGAGGAGAAGCGCGACGGCATGGTCTGCACGATCTGCAAGGACCCGAAGACCGGCGGCGACTTCGAGCAGTGCAACTACTCGTTCGAGCCCGAGGACAAGGTCTTCGCCTACTCCAAGTCCAAGTCGTTCGGCAGCCCGACCAAGACCTCGTCCGGCTCCTCATCCGCCGAGGCCGACGACTACGGCAGCGGCAGCGGCGAGGAGCGACCCGAGGAGAGCTACAGCTCGCCCGTCATTTACCCGACCGGGACCTCGCCCCTAGACTACATACCCAAGTCGGCGGCGAGCGAGAGCCACACGACCAAGAGACCGCAGGTAGCTAAACATTACCGCCGCACGATATAGAAGTATTGACTTGATTATTGGTTCTATGTATACCCCCCCCCCCCCAACCCCCGTTGTTTTTTTTTTTTTTTTGGCTCTATGGATTTTTGTAGCGGTTGTATGCGTATTAGGTGTGTCTCGACGCTGCTTCTATTGCCATATAGCTTCGTAGATGCGCAGAGCGTTGTAAGTCCAAGAGATATCTTATATCCTGTGTAAACCATTCTAGCTTGGACATTTCGTACGTAAAGGTGGATTGACTATTGAGCCTGTATACCTTAGAAAAGCATATAATAGCAACGTAGCAACAAAGCAAAGTAAATAAAAAAAAACAAAAAAAAAACCAAGTAGCGCTTGATAAATAAAGATGACTAGAGGAGATATTGCTAAAAGCCCTGGGAGCATCCTGTATAGGACAAGCCGTCGGTGGCGAGCTCGAAGGTGGACACGGGCTTCTACGACGCGACGAAGCGTCGCGCTGAAATCGAGAAGATCGTGCAGACGATCGGCGCGGAGGACCGCTCCAAGTGCAAGAAGGTCTTCCGCGGCGGCATGACCTGCTACCGTTGCGCCGACGACAAGGGCTTCACCAACGAGGAGTGCGTCTTCGTCAACGATCCGGAGGTCGACGGCACCGCCCCCAAGGAGAAGAAGCACGAGGCCGCGACGTCGCCGGTCCAGGTGACGGCCAGGCCCCCGGACGGCGGTCCCACCACCGCCAGAACGACCAGCACGACGAGCACGACGACGAGCACTACGACGACGACGACGACTACGGCCAAGCCGCTGGAGCCGCTCGCCTCGACCAGCTGGAAGTCGAGCCGCAGGACCAGGGAGACCAAGGAGAAGAAGCAGCAGCAGCCGGCCAAGGACAAGGACGAGGAGCTCGAGGTGCTGGACGAGGAGCTGGACGAGGCCGAGCCGTACGACTACGTCGCCGAGACCAGGCCCGTCTACGACAAGGTCCTCGGGCTCACGCTGCCCGCCTACATGCTGCAAAAGTCCCAGCACGAGATCGAGTTCGACGAGATCGTCGAGAAGGCGAAGTTCACCTAATTATAAAGTGTTATAGCTCGAGAGAGACCGCCGCCTTTTTCTCGGAATAAAAAGAGAGCACCGTTCTTCACCTGTAGAAAAAAAGCCCATAAAAGTCTGAAATCTATATTTTTTGACGCATTGATTTGCTTTGTCAACGAAATTGCGAGAGAGAGAGAGAGAGAGTGCGAGTGTGCGGAGAAAGAGAGAGATAGGGATGAGTGTGTTATTATTGTTGCGCGAGCGTCTGACTGTATAAAGTATAATAGAATGTAAGCTGGAGGAGTTAATAAAAAAAAAAAAAAAAGAAAAAAAAACCCTTGCGAAATAAATGTATATAACGCTCTCGTAAAATTGCAAAGCCCTCTCATGCCTCTCCCGTGACGAATGCGATCGCCAATCATGCGGATCCGAGCGCCGAAACGGCGGGGGGGCTCCGCGGGGGAGGGAGGGTAAAAAAAAGCTTTACGCAACTACTTTCTCGGGCTTACGATATTTAGGTGCGCGCGCGACTGGGTGTCGTTTTTTTCCCCGAAGCTCTCGCGCGGGAGACACTTTTTCGACGCTTCTTGCGACCGCTTCCGATATCGTTACGCGGCGCGCGCGCGAGCGAGAGCTTGGAAAACCGCGGCTGCCTGGTCCAAAGATCGATCGGACCAGAGGTGGAGAGAGAGAGAGAGAGATATAATTTAGCGTTCGGCTTTGGCCGGAAAGCCGAAATCGAAAGTCGGAGCCGCGCGTTCGCCTGCGAACGTTATATTTATAAATACGTGCGCCGCGCCGTCGGTCTTTCTCTCTCTCTCTCTCTCTCTTTCTCGTGTCGGCGGCGACTTTCGGACCTCGGGGGTAATCTTCTCGCGGCGCTCGCGGATACTCGTTCGCGGACGGCCGCCGGCGGCGCGTGCAGCCCACGACACGTATATATCCGACTCCGTATAGCGCCAGAGTACTCGCTTTTTTTTGCCGTCGTTCGTCCATCGCCGAGTGCCGAGGCAGCAGCAGCAGCCCAGCAGTTCCAGCCATGAATCCAGGGTAAGTACGCAGTCGTGTATAAGGTTTCCGGTGCAGGCGCTGCGTTTGCGAAAAAAAAAACAAAAAAAAAAAAAAAAATTAGCTTCCTCCGCTTTCGGGAAAATCCTAAAAATAAAAAGTAATCGGAAGCATTTTATATAGGCGAAGGAGAGAGAACAGTATGAGCGCAGGTCAGACCGGGGGGTCTAAAATTAAGCTTGCTTTGCCGCGAGAAAGAGAGAGAGAGAGAGCGGAGCTTGCGCGCGCAAGCACAACTCCGTCTATCCCACCTAAATACGAGGCGGCTACCGAGCTTTATAGCCGACGCCGCGCTTGGCTGGGCTCGCCGAGGCCGAGAATCGCCGAAAGCTCTCCGAGCTTTTTACGATTATACTCGCGCGCTTTTTCTCTACGATTTCTATATACTCGACGTTCTTCTCGAGCTTGGAATATATCGCTTCTCCGGAACGAAAATGCTTTGAAACGTCAATTAAACATTTCGAAAACTAAAGGGAATCGCGAAGAAGAAAAGTGTTGCTGGCGACGGCGTGCTTTTACCGTTGGGCTTGGAGATTTTGAAACAACGCGCGGGTTACGCGTATTATTGGAATTGGAAATCCTATACATCGGCTGTGAAACCTAATCCGGGGATGAGGAGAAATCGGATTGAAGAATTTTGAAAAGTCAATTTAATCAATCACCGCTAAATAGTAGTAGAATCATCAGCTGCAGTTTAAATTTTACATTTAACTTCTTCTGCCGATATTTTGAAACTGTAAAGCAGCTGGATATGCCACGTTATTTCTAAAGTGCATTTTCAGGTTAATACACCTCTTGACACGCTTTTTGCATCGTGTTTCATTGGCTATTTACAGCGTGTAAACTAATAAAATAAATTTTAAGTACGAAACTATTATGACTCGGAAAATCGGCTTCTTTTACATGCAATGCAAAAAGAAAAATTATATTGGTATGATTCGCGATAAGTAAAATACGATTTATTAATCGCCCAAATTCATGGGGTTTTACAGGCAAATGACATAAAATTTAAAGATTCATTTATTTAATTTTTTACGTTTTAAGAGAGTTTGTTTTAAAGAAATTTATCCTGCGTCTACGCTAGAGTTTGTTTTTATTCAAATATATAGATACATTGTTATTGTTATTAGTAAGTGAAATTCGAATCTTTCAAGCAGTTGTAAAGATTTTAAAACAGAACTTATTTGAACTAAATAAATTTTTGCAATTATTCTTTTTAAAAACTTTATATCCTAATGTTTTATTGTTCAAAATTTATAGTATTTTAAAAAAAATATTCCTTTAAAATTTCCAAGAAAGTTTATTTATACAAATTTAATTTATCAATACAAAATTCTTTCTAAAAAGCGAATAAATTAAGAAACTTTTAATTTAAATTAGAAAGTGTAATAGCAGTAAAATGGATTATCCGAATTTTAGTTACGAATATTTAAAAAAATGAATTCATATTTTAAGATCTGGCTTGTTTTGAAAAATATTTCAGTCGAGTAAACGTTCAGTCAAGTAATAATTTTTTAAAGACCTTTACTTTTGAAATGTCATAACATTATTTATAAAAAATTGCCCAGTCAAAATAAAAAAGCAGCATTCCCAAGATTAAAAGTCTCTATTTTAAAAGCGCCATTATTTTTTACTATTCCACAAGTGTTCGGAGCAACTAATAAAAGCAGGAAACAACGTTGCCAATAATTCGTCAGATCTCTTTTCTTCATAAGCGTTCGCCATTAGATTAAATCTTCTTCTTTGTTTCTAAATTTACTTCTAAATCTTTCTAATAATAATATTTATAATCTTCTTATAAATACTTTAAGCATAATAATGACATCATGGCTCTAAAGGTACATTTACCACAAGTCAACTTCTATTTTAAATTTTTAATACTTATTCAAACAGTTACCATTCAGTCTAAATAGAAAAATCGCTCGAGCCACTTACCGATTTATGAATAGTAATTAATAGTCAATTTCATAAATTTAGCACTGCAAAAACTTGGTTTACGATCTGAAATTGTTTTACGCAACGTCGTATTTTTTTTCCACTCATTAAACACACTGGAAGGATTCTGTGGTTTAAAAAATCTCTAACTAAATGACGTCATGTAAGTTGACGTGACTCATGACACCTAATAACTTCCGTGAACCTGACTATTTTTAGAAAAGAAAAAAGAAAATAATCGAATTCAAGCACAATTTCTTCTACGTATTCGTCGAAAAATAGAACGTTTATATAGATGTGTCAATCAGCAAAGAAGTGCCGTAGTCTTCATTTAGATTTGGCAACATTTTCAGTCCAGTAAACTTGATAAATACAAAGCATAAATTCAAAGACTATAACGTTACCACTTTTTGGAAATAGGTTACTGCGGAATTGGAAAAATAATTCGTTCTTTACTCTGGTTTGCCGTATTCAAGCGAAATCAACGGGAAATCGAAGGCATTCACGCTCAAGATTTTTAGCCTTGGAAGCCGCCTCCCGTAATTAATTCGATTATTTAAAGAAAAAATCTCGATCGAGCCTCGGACAGGGAACGTTCTTGTCTCTTGCTTCGTAAACTTAATTGCGCTCTGGAAAAGAAGAAGAAGAAACCGCTCAGCATCCAAGTGGCAATTAACGCATTTAGAACAGTTTGCACCACCCAAAGAATCCCGGCGCTATTTACCGTCGACGTCGCAGTTGGCATTCGGTCGCATCGCCCGTTTCGCGAAACGACGAAACTCTCGCGCAAAAAAGCGCGGCGAGCAAGATTTTGGCAAATCTCGCACTCGACACACACTCTCTCCTTCCCCCACCTCTCTATCGAAAAACTCTGCGTCCTCGGTCAAAACCACATACGATTCCCTCTCTCCTTCGGAGGCTCTCTGTATCCGGAGGGCCTTGTCCGAGTAACCTCCGCCGAGAGCGAACTCTCTTCCTTAAAAGGTGTATAAGCCTCGGCGCGATCGAGGCCGCCGAGGCGGCCCGGCTATCGTCCTGCGGCAGTGCGCGAAAAGCCGCAGCAGCAGCAGCAGCAGCAGCTCTCCGCTCATCCGGAGTTCTTTTTTTCTTTTCCGCCGCGGGAAATTGGGATCGGCGAGTGTGGCGGCGCAGTCAGTGTGAAAAAGGTGACGAAAATAAACGATCCGGCCCGACGAAATATCTCCAACTCGAGGAGAACTCGGCGAGTCGCTCGCGGAGTGTGCGGAGCTTCTGTGCGTGCCTTTTCTTTCGAGTCTTTTTATTTTTAAGCCCCGCGCCGCCGCCGACGGAGGAATGCTTTTTCACGCGCCGCGCTCGTTTCGCTTTTTTTTAGAAAAGCTCGCCGCGCGCGGCGCGACGTCACTTTTTGCTCCGTCGACGGAGCTCTTTCTTGCCAGTTCGAAGAAGATCTTGGCAATACGAAACAATATCGTTTATTTGAGACTCGAATCATTCGACGATAAACGTCAGCCGGACGGAATTTTGACGCGCCCGCGAAAATTCGCAAAGTTATCCGACGCAAGTCTCTCTCTCCGCGTGGCCGTTGCCCAATTTGCCCGATTGCGACGCGGCAGTCTCAAAGCAGTCGCAAATTAACGGGCCGGTTCTCCGCGCGACGGGGGGCAAGCGCAAAAGCCGTAAACCGGAAAGCGCTCTCGGCGCTGTCTTTTTGCCTCTGTGGCTGCTCCTCTCGCGGCAAGGGTCAAGTGTGCTCGCGGATATTCATAATCCGCTAAAATTAGTCCCTCTCGTCGCCGGCGCGCGCGCGCCGCTTTTCCGAGGCTCGAGCTCTCCTCCGCGCCGCTCGTCGCTCGCTCTCGCGCGCGCGACTGAAAAATATGACTTTCTCGGGGAGGGGAGAGGGGGAGATCTTTTCGGACGTTAACGCGGCTATTATCTTTATGTAGGTCAAAGCTCGCTGCTAACCGCGCGGCATTTAATTTTGAATTTTGGGTTTTAAGGTGAATAACAGCCCCGCGGCTTCGCGTTTTATTCTCATCTCTTCTCTCCGAAAAACGTGCGCAATGCGAATTGAAAAGATGCCAATGTTAACCGTCGACAATTTATTTATCTCTTCCCGAGCAAAGACGAGATATCGAACACGTGTTCCCGCAAAGCCTCCTCGTTATAATACGAAAAGCGTACACGAATCGTTTCGCCCCGACTTCGACGTGTAATATAGGTGATTCGCGCGATTTTCGCGTTTTCTTCGCGTGACGTTATACATCGAAGCGATCGCGGCTGGCCAAAAATACGCGGTGCGCGAGCGACGTTTGCGGCCGCTCGGTAAAATCATTATATCGAGAGGAGCACAGAGAGCGGCGTGCATATAATAAGACAGGCGAGGCGGTGGTGATTCATCGGCCGGGCATTCGTTGTGCAGCCCCGCGGAATAGAGATGATGCAAGGGCTTTCTCCCGACGATAATTCTCTGACCTTTCCGAATCTTTGACTCTTTCTTTTAAATAGAAATGTATCGTTCGAAAAATAGACCGGCACTTTTATACTTCGAAGCTGCTTTCCTCCCGGCGGGCAAATTTTCCACGATGAAAGGCGGGATACAAAAGAGCGGAAAGGAGTCGGGGGGCTGCCTCGAGCCAATGTTTACTCGATGATCTACTTTTAAAAGCATCGGAAACGAATAAATTATTTTTCGTTAGAAACCCGAAAGCAAGAGAGAGAGAGAGAGAGAGAAAGATTTAGCCGAGGAACCAAAAGCAAAACAACACGTCGTCGCAATCTCCACTATAAAAATTCTGAATCACGTTTATTTTTAACGTCTGGTCAGGGTAATTTTGCCAGAACCCTTGGACGCTAATACGGCCGTCAGCCGTGACTAAGGCGATCGAGTTCTCTCTCCTCTTTGTAAACAATTGTACCGACAATCATTTTCGCCGCGGACTCGAAAATTCTAACTAACGAATCGCCTTCCGTTTTCTGTTTCAGAATCCCAGAGCCGCCGAGTTCAGGTATGTGTTTCATCTGGCTCGTCGTTACCTCGCAGGTTCTGCCTGTCGCGTCGATATGTATATACATATATATTAAATAAAAAGTTCGACGGCGCGTGTAAGCCAAGTCAACGTACGCTAACCAAAATAGAGAACAAAAATATAACTAACGACGCCTTTGCCGATTGTGCAATCCGCAAAGGTTCTTCGACCTCCTTAAACTTTTTTTTGCGAGCGAGTATAGATTCTGACTTTCTTTCGATATACATATATTTTCTTCCCCGACCCACTTGGATTCGCGCTTGGTTCGATCAACGTTGCGCGGCGATACGCGATCGATTTCGCGACTGGAATATTGTAAAAAGTTTACGTAAGCCGCGGATTTTTCGGGGCTTTCGCAGTGCGTAATGCTTGTGTAGCGCAACTCTGGTATTATATGTCGACAGGGCCGCCCCCGCCGCCGCCGCCGCCAGTGCCTGGACAAGTGCCAGCCCTCAGGATCAGCACTGCTTCGGAGGTAATATATATTTTTATACGCTCTTCCGCGCTTTTATTTCAGATATATACCGTCGAAAAGTTTTCCACGGCCCCGCTCTCTCGGATTTATTATTTCGCGTCGACGTTGCCAGTTCTAACTCGAATCGTAATCGAATAAAAAAATAAAAAACCGCTTACAGCCGAGTCCCCGAAGATCCCAGCTGGGCCCGTCCGATCCGTATGAGCCGCCGGCGGCTATACAGAACGCGATGATGACCAAGGACAAGAAGCCCTTCACCTACACACCGGGCATGGGCGGCAAGCTCGACCTGTCGCAGATCCGCAGCCCGCGAATGGCGCGCCGCGTCGCCAAGAACGCCAACGACGAGGGCATCGAGGGCCCGCCCAAGTCCGCTCTCGCCCAGGAGCCCAGAAGCCCGGGGACTCCCACCCCCATGTACGCCTGTCCGCCGGTGGCCGTGCCCGTTTTCCCCCAGGGTATGCCCCAGCAGCCGGCCGTCAACCTCAGAAACAGTACTCTGCCGCGATCGCCGCCCGGTGAGTCCTCCGTTCTATCGCTCGATATTCTGTCGAATTCGAAGCTCGAGAGATCAATGGGCTTAATTCGCATCCTCCATTAGTCGTAGAAAGAGCAGAGCGGCCGGTGATCAAGGTCGAGACGAAAATCCAGCCGACGATGAACGCCCCGACGAGCCCCGAGACGCCGAGCTCACCCCCGACCTCGCCGACGCAGGTCACCCTCGCCAAGGCGCCCACGCCCTGGATGCAGAAGCAGAACAAGCAGCAGGGCAGCGAGCTGCCCGAGTGGGCCAAGAGGTCCGGCACGAACCGCTCGCAGGACTCGTCCTCGTCCGGCTCGGAGAGCCCGCTGCAGACTCAGCCGCCCCAGCTGCCGAGGCAGATCGTCGTCGTCAGCAATCCGCCCAAGCAGCAGATGAGACCGGTGCGCCAGGACAGCGAACGGAACGCCGTGCCTCGCGTGAGTCTTCTATATATACTTGGAGCAGGCAGAGAGCTTTCGCCCGCGGGGGTCTGAGACGGTGGGTAAAATTTTGGGCTTTCAGGTCGAGGACAGGCCGTCCATATTTTCGGCGATGAACGAGTCCGGCCATCATCAGCTGATGAACTCGACTCCTCATCATCAGTCTCGCTGGGGCAATCCCGTCGGTCAGAGCGCTCAGCCGGTTCAGCAGGCTCAGGGCGGTGCCTACATCATACCGGTTCAGGTCGACGGTCAGCAGCAGCAGCAGCAGCAGCAGTATCAGGCGCCGAGGCCCAGTGCCAACCACAATCAACCACAGTACAGGAACGTGCCGATCGAGAACCAAGCGAATAGGTAACGTATTTCGGTGCTTATTTCGAAGCTGGACGTGCAGCTGGACTAGAGACGAGTTGAATTTCAGAAATGTACAACGAGGTTACTGTCCGCCCAGTCAACCAGCCGAGCCGGGACCGTTGCAGTCCAAGTCCTTCCGGGTCTTGCAGAAGATTACGGATACGGATCAGGACGACGTTGACGGGGAACAGCTTCGCAAGCTCCAGCTGACGGAAGACGACAGATGCCTCATGAACAAATTCAAAGAGCAAGGTAAAAACGTTTCTCGACTCTGCGTACATTCGTTGTATTAGCCATCGAAGGTGCTAAACAATCATATAAGTGCGAAGGCAGTGCCAAAGTATACGGGGTGGTAATATCCTAATGTCTCATTGTCAGTTGACGGCGAGGGCGCGTATCTGCACAAAGAGGAAGATCCCAGATATCGCGGCGCAGCGATCCCCTCGAGAGCCTTTCGTTATTTGCAGAATATGACAGACGCCGGGGACGTGTCCAATGCCAATTCGAGTAGGTTGCCCCGCCACTAACGATCGCAATCAATGAAATGAATTCGTTTCACGATATCCTAAAATTTTGCTTGTTTCAACAGCACCCAAGCCCGTAAACTCGGCTGCGAAGAAGCAAAATAGAAATTCAAAAACTTTCGGTAAATAAGCGCTTGTTCGTGTGTGTGTTTTTCTGTGTGTGTCTTTTGCGGCATTAAAACTATACGATATAAGATTGTTTGTTTGTTTTGACGCTTTGTTTCCCGTGAAATGTGCTCTCTCTCTCGCATCGAAGCGCGAGCCAATATTAAGCCATCTGACAAATTAACTCGTTGTTCGCAGACACGGACGTGCAGGTGCCGGTTTACGTACCGGCGAGCGAGCAGCAGGTACAGGAGCCAAAGAAGTACATGGGCGGCGCCATACCCTCGAGGTCGTTCAGGATACTGCAGGCGATGACGGCTCCGGAGAGCATCGGTAAGTCCCTCGTTCGACCCTCGAGCGGTCGTATTCCTAATTTAGAAATATTTAACAATTGGCACAGAGTCATTATATAATGTTCACGATCGATATTCGTAAAGAAAGGAATATGCGAAAGAGAAAAAACGACAGCATCGAAAATTATACACTTACAATTATGTATTATGATTGTTCATTATTTTTTACACATTCAATAATTGACGAATGTAGCTATTTGCCTTTGTGCATTAATGCTACAACGGTCGTCTTTTGCAACAGTACATTACGAAATTGGATTCGAAAACTAGGTACAATATAATAATTTTTTTTTTCGTTCATAACAACAAATAACTGGATTAATAAAAAAATTAAAAAAAAAAAAAATACACATCGCGTTGCGCAGAGTCCGATAGAGCGTTCATCAGTGTCCTGTGTTCACAGGAAAGACAATGAATTCTTTCAAAAAAAAACATATATATTCATTATGCTACAGTGATGCTTTTCAAAGTAATTGAACTATGATCTTGGCAACATTATTTTCAACCGCATCTTTGTAAATCACGTTCACGATCATGCATTTATAAAGAATGGATTTTTGATATTTCGATGAGTGTTGCATGCTATTATTTAATCATTAATTAATTAATTAATTAATTAATAATGCATTTTATATACATATATTCATTCGTATATACATTTATTACACAATAAACTTTTTTTACGGCTCGTCGCGCCACTTGCATGCGATATACAGTATTTGAACGACTAACGTTTCTACGTGCAATTTTCTTTTGAGAATAAAAAAAAGAACGCAATAAAAAAAAGCTAATCAATATTGCTTCCATCATTCGCCTTTCATTTTGATTGCGTCTCAGCGATTTAAAGGAATTCGACCGAAATTCGACGCATTTCAAACTTACTTTTCATTGAATCTTTAGGAGATTTCCTTTGAACACAGGATGAAGCGTTTCTGTCTGTCTCTCCGCGGAAAACTCCTTTGTAAAGGTGACGCAAAGGCTGCACGCGTCTCGGTGCGGACTTTCCGTTACTTCTGATGCACACGGGTTTTTTCCGCGTCTTATCTTTCTTTTTTTCTATACACTCATACCTGTACATCTTCTCTCTTCACACTTACTCTCTTTTTTCTACCTCTCCTCCACATTTTTTAGTGTTCTCACTATCTCGCTCGTTCCAATCGACCAGCTGTTTTTATCTAATCGAATCTCGTTGAAGATAAATTAGGTTTCAAACAGCCGAGCGAATTGAATTCGGAGAGAGTGTACTAAATTCTAATAAACAATTAATAACCGCGGTGGAAAATGCAACTCTCTATATTAACACCAGTAAAACCAAATAATAAAACAATCAATTTAACGAGTTAATAATTAATAACGAGAAAAATCAGTTTTTCAAAACAGAGTAATGAGAAATAAAAAAACAAAAAAAAAAACAAAAATAATGAAATTCAGTTGACCTGTGCCTGAATGGAATGTGCTGTCTGTTATAGCCACGCAAGTGACGCAAGAGAATCGGCAAGATTCGGCCGCAGATTTCGTTAGTATGCCGGGAAATCAGCAGGGTCTCTATTATCCCGTGTATCCCAATCCGATCCCAGCCGCTCCTCCGGCGGCGATCTGGAATCCCGAGACCGGCTGGTGGGCTTACTATCCCGTACCTCCGCACCTCTACGCCCCCTACGATTACCATCCCAGTCCCTACTTCTATTGTTACCCGCAGTTTTACAGCGCAGACGACGGCTCCGGCGCGCCGCCCGACGTGGCTCCGATAACCTCTCGTCTCTCTCGCGATAATAACCGTAACGAGCCGAACGACGGGGGCAGCGACGAGCAGTGCCCGATCGCTTTTCGCGGCAATCCCCTCAGTAGGAATTCTGCTCTTTACGTAGGCTCGCAGTGGAGGTACGACTCGTCGACGACGCCCACTACCACCACCGCCACCACCACGGAGAAATCCTCGCCTCTGTCCTCCCTGTCCTCGGAACACGACTCCGAGAGCGAGCAGGAGGAGGAGGCGGAGGAGAGCTCCTCCTCGAAGAGGCAGGAGGAGAACGCCTCGGCGGAGTCGTCCGATTCCAGCTGCGACTCCGACTCTTATCTAGCCTATTCCACAGGACTGAATCCCTTGAAGGCGCCGAAGAGCGGAACACTGAAAAAGGACCTCGAAGAGCTTAAGAACGAAGAAGACGAGAGCAACGACTCGACGGACTGCGAGAAGTCAAGTCTGGAGGACGATCCGGAGGTGGACGACGCGCAAGAGAACGACGACGGCGACGACGACGACGAGAAGACGGAACAGGAAGACACGAGCCACACAACCGTCAGCGTCAGCCTGCCTCTCAGATTGAAGTTCTCCGTCTCAGAGAAGAACGAGGACATGACGACTGTCGTCGTCGGCGACAGCAACGTCCTCAAAGACGTAGAGACCTGCGTTAATTTCACTCTGAAACGGCCGTGCAGCAAGGAGATAATAGAGGATCCGGCGCCGGTTCAACCCACCTTCATCGTAACGAGCACGGACGAGGAACGCACAACAGCCGAAGAACCTAGAACGCAGACGGAAACGACGACGTTGGAGGACAAGAGAAAAACACTGCTCAGCGTTCAGAGCCACTCCAGGGAAGAGGTGACGGACGACGAGGACAGCGGCGTCACCTCGGACATGAGCCGCATCATATCCGAAGTGGACACCGACTCGGAATGCTGCCTGACGACGAAGCCCGACGCGGTGCCGGTCGAGGAGAAGAGCAGCCCGGTGGTCAAGCGGACGAGCAGCAAGTACCAGCGCACCCAGACCCACTCCAGGCTCTTCCGGCTGCTCAGCGACGAGCAGCTCAGAACGCCGGGCAGCCGACTCTCCTGCCACGAGGAGCACTCGTCCAACTCGAGCGGCCTCGACTCCCCGGACTGCTCGGCCGACTTCGGCTACCAGCAGCTGCCGACGCGACCGAAATCCCTGGACTGCGAGGCTCTGTTCAAGCGGCGACGGGATGCCGAGCACGACTCGTACTACCAGACCTGGAAAAGCAAGACCTCGACCTCGAACTCCTCCTGCTCTCCGCGCTTCGGCCGCGTCCTCTGTCCGCGCGTAAAAAGCGCCAAGAACGTACCCCAGACGCTGAGGAGGCGACTGGCGCCCGCCGAGGAAGAGAAGCCGTCCTCTCACCGCCCGAAATTCCCGCTCGGCTCCACCTCGAGCATCCCGAGTCCCCTGAGAACGAATAGGCGTTGCTGATCGGGGGGATCGCTCCTGGCGGGCGACGACGACCACGACGACGACGACGACGACGGTCGATCTGCATTTATCAATCAATTGACACAAGCACGAAGGGTTGACGCGAGAGCGCGTCGCTTCCCCAATTGAGCCAAGTCCTCGTTCTCCTCTACCTCCATTGTCTACTCTACCTGCTACCGTAATCGAGTCGGTCAAACACGGACTCGGACAGAGCCGAGATGTGCCTTTTTTATTCCTATCGGTACTTATGACCATTACTTTTTTTTTCCTTTTTTTAAAACTTTACTTCTTTTATCTTTTTTTTTCTCTCTCTCTTCTCTCTCTCTATCTCTCTCTCTCTCTCTCTCTCTCTCTTCTTTCAGACTATTTTCTTCTTGATTTCGTTCTCAGTTTTATTACGCTCCGGCTGAATAGGATTTGTACATGCGTTACATGAACTTGGCTTCTATTAGCCTCGCTGTTTGCGGATTGTACGTGAATTTTTAGAACGTAACGAAGACGATAATTTATATTGACAAGAAGCATGTATAAATTCTCTGCAGTTCGGGTAATATCTTTTTTCCTCTTTTTTTCAGCTGTCGTATATTTACATGTATTAATATACGACACTGATTATAGCCAGTGATATTATTGTTGGAGTATGTTTACTTTGTTACTATTGCAGATTTTCTATTGCGAGTATTTCAAGCGTCGACAGAAACCGAAAGGTCGATTCTCTTTATTATGCGGATTCGAATAGGTTGTCCTGTCGAAAAGTTTCACAGAGCTTTGCCAACTTTTGTATTTTACACTTTTATATACATTATTATATTTAAGTTACGTTTATACATAGCGATTCCATTTTTTTATGCACTCAGTCGCTTCATGTTCATCCGTATCTGATAATAATGTTACGTGTACATGGAACAAATATATATATATATATATATATATGTATAGAGAAATGAATTTACGTATAGTCGTTCTTATTGAAGTATTTGGCATGCAAGTACTGCAAATCTTTTATATATGCGAATGATATGACTTTGGAAGGATGGAAATACTGTGTGATTAAACGGTGTAATTTTAAGCGAGAAAGTTCAATAAAATGCATTTGAATTTTCCCAGTACGTTTACCGGAAAATTCAAGATTTTATTGAGAGCCTGAGCTGGACGCTTAACGTAATCTTTTCATTTTTCTCGTCTAATGCATGGTTTTTTTCACTTAATGCGAACTATATACATGGAATGATATGTCAATGCGCACACGAATGCATGTCTCAAGTTTTCGTTTGTTTGTTATGGCTTTTGATCAATTGGAAACGTTCATACATGTTTGCGTAAAAAGATTAATTTCTAATATGTACAATGTCTAATTCGATGAGAATTAAATCGGTTCGGTCGCCAAAATTTCCGCGTCTAAAGAGTCTCGAGTTATGTCGTTTCAAATTTCACGAGCTCGAGAAAGAAAATGTTAAAAGAAATGCTTTTTTTCTGTCAAAAAACGATGACTTTTACAGCAAATCTTTTTTTTTTCGCAAACCAGAGTCACCGGCAGAAATAATTGGTGAAATTTTTTGCAGGTCCCGATGTCACCGATTATTAAGCTGGGAGGAAGAGATAAGAAAACTTGGAAGAGCAGTGGACTGGCTATAGTGCGTTTCTTTTCGTTTTAATGAAAACCTTTTTAACTATTAACTTTTCTCTTTTTTTTTTATTCGTTCTTTTTTGTGGAAAAAGATTGCCAGAAGAGAGCCCATCACGTTCGAATGTTCATTGATCGCTTGGTAGACCTAATTTTGTACAAGATATTTTCCAAGCTACACATACACACGTACGCACAGTTTCTTGTAAAGTCACGCTTATATCTATACACTTTTATTGTACATTTATATATAAATAATACTTATTTTAAGGATTTTAAGGACGAAGCGATGTTTCAAATTTACGTTTCGTTACGTTATCTTCTTTTTCGTTCAATAAAATATAATTAGTAATAATAAGTTCGCCGTGGAGATAAATAAAGGACTGATTAATCCACGCAATGCATAGATATATATAATACTCATGAAAGTGTCAAAATCCGAATAATCAACGATTTCTGTTTCTGAGCTTTGTGAAATTGTGATATCGCTAGGTGCTTGTGAATGGAAATTGATATATATTTGTCTTATATAACATTGCAAATTTATAAGAATGGAAAAGAATGTCATTGCGTAATAAAAAAATATTTGATAATGCAAATATAATCAAACGACTTCCCGATGACTATTATTTTAAATATTCAAGTGAAATTATAATATATGTATTCTAACGTTTGTTCAAGTTGTGTAAAATAAATTGTCACAAAATTCAATTCATGATTGCACCATTTAGTCTTATTTCATCCTTATCCCTTTCTGTAATATAGTTTATTTAAAAATTTCGGACTGACTGGGGGGGGATTCGAATTTAAATCACGTTCTAAGCGACATGTTTATTTTGGAAGGCAAGAACCTTACCGCCTGAGCCGAACACTGCTCAATTTTTAACTTTTATTAATAACAATGTATTCGAAAATTCTAATTTAAAAACAAAAAATGCTTCATTAGAAGAAAATTTAAGAAGTGAAAATACATTTTAGAACTTTAGGATTAGTCAGAGCAGTTTTATTACTACTGAAATCTACAAGAGCAATGAAAATAAAGTTTTTGCAAACAATGAAATGGAAGTAAAACCTGAAAATAAGAGTCCAACTGAAATTAGCCAAAAATTACCAATTCTTATAAGAATCTTAGTAAATGATTTATAATTAAATCAAGATTCAAAAGAAATATCTTCAGAAACTTTGAGTGACACGGCTCGTTTATAAACTATCATCAACGAGGTGTCTTGCAAAGTTGACGTATCAAATACTTCATCAACAATGGTAACAATTAAGAGCCTGCACCCCCAAAACCGCGCGAGGTCGACGATCTTCATAATTTCCAATTGGCAGCGAAACGAGCATCTCTGTCTATGACGTTGGATTCGGATAAGCAAAACAGTTTCAGTATGTTAGAGAACGAATTAAACGTCGTTCGTCCGAAAATCTCGTCGAAATCTCTGCGGGCGTCACCGGCTATGCATCTAAATTCTACGTTTAAATTTTTAGTAGGCTTTCTTGTGCTGTATTTTTATAGTTGATGAAAATATGTATAAGAGCAGTGTACGGCGCAAAAACAAAATATGAATATAAGATAGTATTATACCTATTAATTAAAACAAACATATTTTTTCATTCTTCTAGTCACAAGGACCTAATTATTTCGTTTTAAATAATGCTTTTTTATAAGCACTTTTCATTCATTTTTCAATGCGCTTCAATAATTCAATACGTTTTCAATAAATTTATACTACATTCGACCAATTAATGTAATAATTTACGCAAAGAAGAAATTTTTAAATGGGAATAAAAAACAATAAAAATAAAAATAATGCTTTTATTTATAAATTAGAGTTTTTATTTCGCAGCGAAGACACAAGTCACGAAAAGAAAATCAAAATCGTAATACCATCCTTCTCGCTGAGAGGCGCCAGCTGTCAGCTCGCGGCTTTCGTAGAAAAGCAGCGACGGCATCAGCAGTGACTCGCAACTCCACACACGCTATTCTAACCTGAAAGGCGTAGCGTTCAAGCGAGCCTTCGTATTATCCTAATTATTTAACTTAATAAGTAAGAAAAATGCCCGAAAGTACGAAAACCGAGGAAGTGAAGCCGGTGCCTGAAAAGAAAAATGAAAAGGAAGATGATAAGTCTGAAATGGTAAGCTTGCACGGTCTCTGTTTCATTGTTTGTTGTACTTAACTGTTGGTTCCGTTCGGCTATCTTTTATTGTCTTTTTTATTGTTGACTAAAATTGTAAATAAACGTATTATTTTGCAGTCTGAAGAAGATAAGCTATTGCAGGAGGAATTGAATCAGTATGTAGAGCAATTGCAGGACTCAAACACAAAATTGTATTTAAATGCTTTGGACTCTCTGCGAACTCAGATTCGAACCTCAACAACATCAATGACCAGTGTTCCAAAGCCACTGAAGTTCATGCGCCCTCATTATGATACCATGAAAGTTATTTATGATAAACTTACAGATGCAAAATGCAGGGAGCTATGCTCCGATGTCATTTCTGTGTTGGCTATGACAATGGGCGAAAACAGAGAGTGCTTAAAATATAGAATAACAGGTATAGATTATTGATTATTTCTTTTAAAACTTTTTTAAGCGTTGTATAAAATGTTCTTTTCTTTTAAAACAGTAATAAAAATAATAGTATTTGTGAAAATTTAATTATAAGAATATTAATTAAATTACTTATTGACACAATGATTTATCATGTAGGTTCTGCACTTAATATTGGTGAGTGGGGTCATGAATATGTAAGGCATGTATCTGGAGAATTGGCTAGTGAGTGGGATGAACTTGGAATTGAAGGAGCAGAAGAAATGACCAAAAAATTAATTGGTCTTGTACATGAAATTGTACCTTACAATATGGCCCATAATGCTGAGACAGAAGCTTGTGATTTACTTATGGAAATAGATCGTCTTGACCTTTTAGAGCAATATGTAGATGAAAGCGCTTATCAGAGAGTTTGTTTATATTTAACAAACTGTGTCCCATACGTTGCTGATCCTGAAAATTCTACTCTTTTACATGCTGCTTTAAAATTGTACAGAAAGTTTTCACAGTATCCTCAAGCTCTTAGGCTAGCTATGCAGTTGAATGATCTACCTCTAATTACAGATATTTTTACCAATTGTCCAGATTTGTATGTTACTCTTTATTTTTAAATAATATAAATAAATTGAATTCATAATCTAAATGATTTAATAAATTTTCAGATCAGTGCAAAAGCAACTGGCTTTCATGCTTGGACGTCAGCAAATCTTCCTAGAACTACCAATTTCAATAGATTGGTACGATGATCTTGTAGAGATCATGACTAATTCTCATCTAAACAATCACTTTCTCAATCTCGCTCGTGAGTTGGATATCTTAGACCCGAAGACACCAGAAGACGTGTATAAATCGCATCTTGAAAATTCAAGACCACCTTTTGGTGGCGGTCAGGTAGACTCTGCCAGACAAAATCTCGCTGCGAGCTTTGTAAACGGCTTCGTAAATGCTGCCTTTGGTCAAGATAAATTGCTTCTTGAAGACGGTAATAAATGGCTGTACAAAAATAAAGAGCACGGTATGCTCAGCGCGACCGCTTCTCTCGGTCTTATCCTTTTGTGGGATGTCGACGGAGGTCTTACGCCCATCGATAAGTACTTGTACTCATCGGAAGACTACATCAAGTCAGGAGCTCTTCTGGCTTGTGGTATTGTCAATTGTGGCGTTAGGAACGAGTGTGAACCTGCTTTGGCGCTACTCTCAGATTTCGTATTGCACAACAGTAACACCATGCGTATCGGTGCTATACTTGGACTTGGTTTGTCTTACGCTGGATCAAATAGGGAGAGTGTTCTGAGTCTCTTAATACCAGTACTCAGCGATCCGAAATCTAACTGGGAAGTTCTCGGAGTAACCGGTCTTGCCTTAGGTATGGTTGCTGTAGGATCCTGCAATGCTACCGTTACCACTGCCATCATGCATTCATTAATGGAAAAGACTGAGACTGAACTTAGGGTAAATACTCATCTTTTTATTTAAATTAGAGCATTAAATTCAACATTCATTTAAATTGGCAAATCTGAAAAATAAGAAAGAAAACAATCAATGTTTCTCGACTATGCGAATTATCAAGCTTCCAATGGCGCAGTGTTTAATGCAACTATTTAGCGTGCAGAAGGTCGATAGATCGGTGCACTATGGAAAACTAATTTTTTTCTTTCTTGATTTTCATCTTGCTGAACGAATTAATATTTCCCGATTAATCCCTGAATTTTAAGAATTTTTATGAATTTTTTCCAGGATACATATGCACGATTCCTACCTTTAGGTTTAGGTTTGTGCTTCTTAGGTAAACAAGAAGCAGCCGAGGTTATAATTGCTGCCCTCGACATAGTCCCTGAACCCTTCAGATCTATGTCAACGACCCTTGTCGAGGTATGCGCCTATGCAGGCACAGGCAACGTCCTCAAAATTCAACATCTACTTCACATCTGCTCCGAGCACTACGAACCGTCGAACGAGAAAGAAGAAAAATCTAGTAGCAAAGACAAAGAAAAGAAAGAGGAAAAGAAAGAAGAAAAAGAGAAAGACTTAAGCTCAAGACAGGCGATCGCCGTCCTGGGAATAGCCCTTATCGCTATGGGTGAAGAAATTGGCGCAGAAATGGCCTACCGAACATTCGGTCATCTGCTCCGCTACTGTGAACCTGTGATCAGGCGTTCAGTGCCGTTAGCCCTTGGGCTTATTTCAGTATCGAATCCAAAACTTAACATACTTGACACCCTGTCGAAATTCTCACATGACAGTGACATGGAGGTTGCACACAACGCGATATTCGCAATGGGTCTTGTTGGCGCTGGCACCAACAACTCCAAACTTGCTGCCATGCTTAGACAACTTGCTCAGTACCACGCTAAGGACCCTAATAATTTATTCATGGTCAGGATTGCTCAGGGCTTGATTCACTTGGGTAAAGGTACAATGACCCTATCTCCGTACCACAGCGACCGACAATTACTCAGTCCCGTTGCACTTGCCGGTCTTTTGGCAGCGCTCATTGGATTCTTGGATGTTAAAAACAGTGAGTAATCTCAAATTTTTAACTAAATTAAAAGATTATTAATTGAAAACTTTTTTTTACAGTAATCCTCGGAAGATCGCACTATCTTTTATATACGTTGGCGGCAGCAATGCAACCACGTATGCTAGTAACATTCAACGAGGAACTGCAGCCACTGGCAGTACCAGTCCGCGTTGGTATGGCTGTGGACGTCGTCGGTCAGGCCGGCAATCCCAAAACCATCACCGGCTTCCAGACGCATACAACGCCTGTTTTACTCGCTTATGGTGAGCGCGCCGAACTCGCTACGGAAGAATACGTGCCCCTTACGCCCATTATGGAAGGCTTTGTAATTTTGCGAAAAAATAAAGATTTGATATGAGTAATCTATAAATATATATATTATGTATACGTAACGCATTGTATAATTAAGATTTATAATTAAATAATGTTTTATTAATTAAGTGAATTTGAATCTTCTGAAGTTGAATCTCTAGAGTTGACTAATTATTTCAGAAATATCGACTATTCTCGAATTAACCAGTTTAAATGAATAATATTGATTTTATATTTTATACTCACAGTGCTAATAATTATGAAAAAATCTCAGACCGAACTGCATCTTCTGACTATTTTTAGATACTCTTAAACTCTGCTTACTCAAGACTTACTTTTCGTTTGCTAAGACATTTTCAGTAAACCACTTTATTCTTTTAGTTAAAAAAATGCAATCACTGAAATTATTCAAATTTTAAAGCGAAAGTCGCTCGAATAAAACAATTTCATTAATTGAATTTAACATTGAGAAAAAAAGAAAAACGTGATCCGGATGCTGCATAAAAAAATACGAAAGTCAAGTCATCGAACCTTCGTCTTGATTCAAGGCGAACGGGATTTCAGTGATGAAAACGAGGAAGAAAAGTACATAAAGCGAAGTCTACCGCATGGTACTTAAAATCTCCATTCGCAATGCGCAAGGATTTACTTAATTTTTTATCATTTTGTACGATTGTATTTTAGGTAACGGCTTCGCTTCGGGCCTATTTTTAAAATGTGCGCCTTTGGAAAAATCGATTAGTCTCGCTGGTGCACTCGCGCGAGACTCCGAAAACATGCATATCAAATAAATAACGTAATGACGATATACGGGACTTGAGAGGTAAAACCTAAAAATAGAAAATAAAGAAAAACATTGTAAACAAAAGAAACGAGTTTGCCGTAGAAATGTACTTATTATGTCCAAATTAGAAGTACAATCGACTGACGTCTTCCCGTGAAGATAGAAAACTTTGATACGAATTTACTGTGTTCATGAAAGCAGAACGCACAGCTGGCATCTGTAAAAATCATAACAAAGGTTTGTATGTACACAAGCATTAATCTATATTACGCAGTAGATGATATTTGAATCAAACATTTAAGAAATCAAGTTTAAATTTTATTATTTGAATTTTTTTTATTAATTTTGATTATTTACTTCCGCAATACAGTAAACGTAAAGAATCGTTTTTTTTTTTTCGTAAGAGAGGTCATACTGTACTTTTCGTCGTGAGTAATTTTTCTTTATTGTAATTTCTTTGCTGTTAAAATGTTTAATTATTAGTCAACCGTGAAAAATGGAATTTTTCTTAATTTCACAAGTTTGCAAAATCAATGTCGCCTTTGTTTTGCAGGTATGAATCAGATGCCATGAATGGTGGCTTATTTAGACAATGACTTCCTCGAGGCTGGAAAAAATTGAAGACCAAAATGGTAAAACAAGTTTGAGGAAGCAGCTTGTATTTAAAGCACAGTGGGTGTTCTTTTTATAGATACAGTTTGACCTCTTTTTATGTGGCAACAAGAATTAGTCAACCTGTAGATTTTGGTGGATTCAGATCACTACTAGTGGTTGCTTTGATCAAGTGTTCATATTCTTAACAAAAATAATATAAACATGCCTAATAGGTATGTTAGTGTCAAGTGCTTTATTATTAATAGTTTTTTTTATATTCTGTAATTTTTGCTTAAACATTTTTTTAGAAGTGAAGAAGTGAAAGATGTTCACGATGATGAACAAAAATCTCAAGTGCAAGAAGCATCTGGATCTGTTATGGATTATGATTCATCATCAAAAGAAAATGGTGATCAAGAAAATCTTGGAAGGTAAAAAAGACTTTAGACAATAAAAATTAATTTTTTTTGTAAAAATATTTGTTAATGTTTAACAATTTAAAAATGTAACAAAATGACTAGAAATCTAATTAACTGAAATAAAAAAAATAATTAAAATTTATTTTCAGAGTCCGTAATTTCATGTTAGAAGGATGGACTGCTGCATCACCCCCAAAATTTGTTTCGCTCGAAGAGATAATGAAAGCAGCTAAAGGCATGCAGAATATGGCTCTTGCACATGAAATTGCAGTTGACAAAAATTTTAAAATAGATAAGCTTGAACCAGAAGATGATACTTTGCACAAGAAAGTTAAAGAAATAGTACATAAAGCTTTCTGGGATATTTTATCTAACGAATTGAACCAAGAACCACCCATTTATACTCAAGCCCTGCGATTATTAAAAGAAATAAAAGAGGTATATTTCTTTAAAATTATTATCAACTATTTTATATTTTGAATATATTTATTTATATTTTTAAAAACAGTCTGTTGATGAATTGTTACTACCACATAATGCAAGGATAAGAGAAACTATAAATCAAGTTCTTGATATAGATTTAATTAAACAACAAGCAGAAAATGGTGTTCTTGATTTTCATCACTATTCACAGTACGTTATTTCTATAATGGCTAAAATCTGTGCCCCAGTAAGAGATGAAAAAATTGAAGAATTGAAAAAATGTACTGATGTCATTGAAACTTTCAAAGGAATAATGGAAGTTCTTCAGCTTATGAAATTAGACTTGGCTAATTTCACAATAAGCATGATTAGACCAAATATTGTTGCATCAAGTATTGAATATGAGAAAAATAAATTTGCTGAATTTTTGAAAATTCAAGCAGATGGGCTTCAATATACAAGAAGATGGTTATTAAGACATTTAACACCAGAAATTGTATCTTCAACTTCTACAGATCCAAATTCAATCAAACAATTAACTCATTCTCTTTTAGCTGAAGCTTATTTGGATTTGTTAGAATTTGATTTCTGTCCAAATGCAGAGGTTATTTATTTAAAGTTACTTATTTTAAAATTACATATAAAATTGTAAAAATTTTAAATTCATTTTAGACTTTAATGTTGGATCAAGGAAGATTACTTGACCTACGTAACAAAACAAGTAGATTAGCCATTACTGGTTCTATTTTATTACTACTGAAACCTCTTCAATATCCTTTTACTGACCAACAAAAGAAAGAAATTAAGGAGCACATATTAGTATTACTGGATTCTGTTACTTCAAATAAGTAATAAACTTTCACTATAGACATTCATTTATTGAAAAACCGTCAACTTATGATATATAATATTCTCATTTTTTAGGGATCTGGAAACCGTAATGCCTAATGTTTTGATACAAGTTAAGGCTGACCTTCAAAAGGTGCAACAAAATTTTGTAAATAATGCAGAAAATGCAGAACACAATAGTATGTTATCTATTTTAGAAAATCAAATACTTGAACTTCCTAAGCCCGATCATAAAGTTCGGCAACTCGTTAGTAAGTAAAAATTACTTTATTGAAATTTTACTGCAAACATTAGAAATTATTTATTGAATATTAACTATCTTGCTTATAGCTTCCAGAATAAGACAATTTTTAGGAAACGTAATTTTATCACAAACAGCAGCTCCTCAACAGATACCTACTGGGCTTTCACCACTGCAAAAAGAACTAACCGATGTAGCAGCTCAATTTGCAATCTTAATAGCCCATAACAGAAGTGTATTTGGAGAATATTATCAAAATATTGTTGCAGCAGATATAAGTGAAAAGAAAGCAAGTAATAATGCTAGTGCAATAGAAACAAAAGCATAATTTTTATATGTGATACGAATAATTAATATAATTATTATAATTACTATTTTATCCTTTGTAAGGACGGCGCTCGTTAAAATTTACAAACAAAAAAAAATACAGACTTTATTTATATTAATGAATTTAAAAAAAATTAATTTTTATCTGATAACAATTTTAAATTATATAAATGTAGATTAATAATTTTATTTTATTTTCATATGACCTTTTGAAATAATGAATTCTGATTAAAACGTATTAATACATTTAATTATAAAATAATGCATTGTTAACAGTTGTGAGATTTAATAGAAACTAAAATAATAAAAGTTACACTTCCAATATAAATGTAATACGTTATATATATAGTACTACTGCAGATGTACTGAAAATTTTTCAAATGTAACTGTATTTATAAAATATATGCGTTTTTTATTATATAAAAATATTTTTAAAAATTACAATTGAATATAAATCTTATTTAACATAATTGGTTTAAAATTTATAATTTATTACGTAATTTTAAAACGCTTATTCTAAAAATATTATTTTTAAATATAAATGCATGATCACAGAATTGCATACTGCATAAGTTTATTTATACTTATAAGCGTAAGTATAAATGAACTTATATTTTATATAATATTATTCTTATTTTCGAATCTTTAAATCATAATAACATTATATTTTAATTTATATCATGAAATAAATCATTTTTTCTAATTTTTCTAAATTTTATATTCTTCAAGATTGCCCCAAGCTGTACCAACTTTTAGTTTCACTGGTAGGGGCACAAGAAGTTCAAAAGCGTGTTCCATCGACTCTTTAACAATAATTGCTACTTGTGGTAAATCATTCGGGTTTACCTAATAAATTTTATAAATCTTAAATAAAAATTTGAATGAATTTCACAAAAAAAACACATAAAAATTTTATTTACTTACCTCATACAATAATTCATCATGCAATTGCAATATTATATAAGCTCCCCTAGGTCTTGATTCATCACTACTTCGTAATTTTCGTCGAGTTTGTGACTTTGGAAATGTTACAGGCAAACAAGAAAATTCTTCCCGCAATTTATTTTCGATTAGAATCATTGATTTTTTGGCGATGTCGGCTGCTGAACCTTGAATTTTAGTATTTACTGCTTGTCTTTCTGCTTGTGCTGTAAAAATAATTAATTCTTGCTAAATTTTATAAAGTAATCAAAAATTAAAACGTAATAATATTTCATGAATAATTTTACCTTTAACAGCTGGTACTTTACTGTTGATTCCAAGTAAAACACGTCGACGATCAGTTATAGTTGAAACAAAGCCATCGGTTCTAACTTGTTCATGAACACGGTTTAGCCACACTCGAATTCCTTTATAAGTACCCATAAATGCTTCAAAATAATCTTTGGCTTCCGATTCACTCACCGAAAGGGTCTCCGCTAGAGACTTTATGCCCATTCCATAAATCATAGCGTAACACAATTGTTTAGCACGTTGTCGCATATCATCAGTTACCTAAAAAATAGTATTTCGAATATCGATGGAGCATGCATAGGTATATTCTTTAAATTAAAATTCATACCAACTCTTCTGTTATCTTATTAAGTCTAGCGGCGATATTTTTAAAGATATCTCCCTGCCCATGCATTAGTTCACATAAAACTGGATCTTGTGAAAAGTGAGCTAAGATCCTAAGTTCCAATTGACAAAAATCTGCCGAAAGCATTACATTTGCATTAGCTGGAACAAACGCCATACGGGCACTGAATGTGCAGCCACTAGACACAAAAAAAATATTACTCGAAGTGCACATAATCTATTTTACTTTCTTCTGATATTCCTTACCTGATATCCGATTTAAAATCACGAGGAATTGTTTGTAAATTTGGTTCGTGCATAGAAACACGACCAGTAACTGTATAAGTAATGCAGTTTCCGTGAATCCGATTGTTCTTTTTTTCTAATTGCAATAAAGGAAAAATAATCTGCAATGTATATTTCAATTTAGAATAATTTTCAGCATGATTAGTTTTAAATAATGATTTACGAACTTTTGTTTGTACAGTGCTCAGCTTACGCCAAAGAGTAATGAGATCTGAGATTGGATTTTCACACGATCTTAAAGCATTTTTATTTGTGCATCCTTTGCCTTTTCGATTAAGTCCAAGAATCTGTAAAAAAATATAGAAGGATTTAAAAGCTACTTTATATAAAGTAGATTTCACTTTATATAAATTTTTCTATCAATTTACTTGAGATACTTGTTTTGACGAGTAAAAATTAAATTTACGACCAGCTAACTTGAAAGCTTTCTCTTCAATTTGAGTTAAATCATCTTTTATGGCAGTGGATAATTCTTGTAAAGCGGGTGTATTTATGCAGAATCCTCTTAGCTCCATATTTGCCAAAATGATAATCGTAGGCATTTCAATTTCTGTAAAAAATTATTTAATGAATCAATATAATATTAAATTATTTCGATCGATTAAAGAATTGCTACCTTTGTAGGCAGAAAGCAGTATTGGGCTGCATTTTCCTAATGTTTCTAAAACTACTTCCGTCGTGTACCAGACAAGCAATGCTTTAGCAGCTGCACGTGAGGATTCTGCGAATACACTATTCTTATAATTGTTTTCGATAGCATTGGCAAGATCAAAGCCTTTTGGAAAATACTGAGCTGCCTAAAAACCAAGTTTCCAATATTATTAAATTCATTTCTATATAATTAAATACTTTAAGAAAATATTTATTACCAATTCTGAATAAGACTTATCGCAAATTTCTGTATTCATTAGCCAATCACCGGCTTTTGGATCAAGAAATTTACAGCAAGGCTCAATTTCAGAGCGCACATACAGCATTTTGTAGACTTCCTTCGCATTAAAGCATCGTAAACAAACTGCGGGATTAGTCAGAATATCCCGAAGAAAGCTGGATCTTTCTTTTATCGTTATTTTTGTTTCTAAAAAAATTTATTATATATAGTTAAGAAATTATGTCAATCATATTTTAATAACCAGTTATGGTACAAAAATATTAAAATTTTTTTAAATTAATCATTTTTAATCAGATATTTTTTGCTGTACAATATAAATTTGAAAATAATTTGTTAAAAAATTAAAATTCAATTTAACCTTGCGAATTTCCAAATGGCATGTAGTAGACAAAACCTATGCCCCAGGAAAATGCGATTCCACAAATCTTTCTACCGCCATAGATGTAAGCGTCGTTTTTTGAATCCTTTCTTTTTCTGTCATCTGTACCAACGATTTTGCTACCAATAGCTACTGTTGGATCTCTATCACAAGGCTCGGTAGCAATTGCCACAGCTAAATCAAACTTTCGTTCTGTTTGTTCTGAGCCTTCTATTTCAATCCTAAAATCTCGAAAAATTCTTTTCGAGCTCGCTACATTGACAGGATTCATTGTCTTTGGATTAATTTTTTCCTCGTTAGTTTTTACATCTGGAGTTTTACTTAATTTTACCTTACTAATTAAAGATGAATCTTTTTTATTCTACAAATCCAAGATAAGAGTTTTAAAAAGCTATGATGACGAGGAATTTAAATACGTAAAATTTTTGTAATTTAATAAAATTTTAATTTACCATTTTAGTTTTGTTTGCTTGTGATTGCACAGTATCGTCAGAATCAAACATTAAACCACTCTCGTCGCTTGAACTTGAATCGTCAAAGATGGGTTCTGTATTTAATTTTATCAGCTTCGGTGCCGTACTGCAAATAACTTTAGAGGAACCCTGAGTTTTAGAGGACC
Organism: Ormyrus rosae; assembly: GCA_035047165.1. NCBI lineage: Eukaryota > Metazoa > Arthropoda > Insecta > Hymenoptera > Ormyridae > Ormyrus > Ormyrus rosae. The sequence continues at coordinate 10,696,452 of JAWWML010000032.1, forward strand.
TTAAAAACTTTTGGGTATGAATTAGTTTTTGTTCAATTCTTTTGCGAGTTTTGTTTACTGACACTTGTATATCGGTAGCTTGTGAACTGACAATCGAGTCTTCTGAGTCTGATTTATTTGAACTAAAAAAATGTATCTATTAAAAAACATCCATCTTTCAAATCTATAGAATTATCTTACCTAGTTGCACTCGGCAAAAATGTGCCGCGGACATTACATGTCCTTATCGCAGCTACGGGTGATCTATTATCATTATCTTTAACAATGAACTGCTTTCTTAAAATTGATTTCGGTGTATCAAACATTGGTGAGTCCAGTGATTTTTCTTTTGAAGTTGTTGCTTGAATTTTACTAAGGGCTACTTGACTAGTTAATTGTTTTAAACGAGTTCGAACTCTTGAATTTTGCAATAAGGATGGGCTTTCCGAATCCGCTTTTTCAGTACTTGTACTGTCGCTTTTTCTATTCTTCAAAGGTAGATTCTTGGACTGATCCCATGAATCTTGCGTCCATGTTATTGTCAAATCTTTTGGATCTTTCTTGAGTGAATTTTTTGTCAAATTATTTTCTTTGTTCGGAATAGTGACTTGACCGACGTCGCTGCTGATGTTTTGATTTTCAGTTTTATTTGTTATATTATTTTGTTCAATATTATTACAGTTTTTTACCTTAATAATAGTTTGTTTCTGTTGGGTAATTTCACTCTTTTCAAACTCCAAGCAAACTGAATCAATTACCACATTCTTTTCTAGAATACTACACATCTGTGCATCTAAAAATGAGCTATCACTAAACAGACTTGGGCTTTTTGAATAATTTGAACCTCCAGAAACTCTTTTGCTTTCATTCAGCTTTATTTCATTAACAGGAGCAGGAACGACGAACGCATTTTTGTCTCCTTCCTCAACTAATTGCATCATTTCATTTATAGCGCGCTCACTTAATTGAAAAGATTCGATTGCTTGTGTATTATGTTTATTTGTTTGTTCTTTGGGAGAGTTGATTTTGTTTTTAACTGATTGATCTTTCCTTAAGCTTATTTTGTCATCAAAATCCATCGAATGTATAGAGATTTGATCATCTTTACTAAGACTCTTCGTTTTTTCGGCAAGTCGAGATCTAAGTGTTTTGTTAGGTATTTGCGATTCCTTCTCACTTTCATTAATTATATCTGCAGAAGACAAAGAAAGACTTTCGCTTGTCACGAACAAGGCTTTATCATCTCCGTCAACAATTTCAGTGATTGTTTTCACTTTTGTTTTATCAAAAGGTGAAGATATTGGAATTTTTGGGTTCTTTTCTGAACCACTATTATTGTTGATTACCATTTCGGAAAATAATGTCGGATTTTCCACAACTGCCAAAGTATTATTTTCTTCGGTAAACTTAGTATTAGTTAATCTAGAGCAATCTTTAGATTTACTTTTATTAGCTTCAGCAAAAACTTTATCATTTTTGGATTTTGTTTCATTTTTTTCTTCTTCAACTTCCATTGGTTCTGAATGAACTGTTTTTTCTTTGGGCTCTTCAGCTGCATGTACTGTAACGAATATGGGTTCTTCTTCCACGTTACTTAATGGTTGAAAGCTTGTTTGATAACTATTAGAAGAGCGTGAACTTGTTTGATTAATGGTTTTATGGTTCTGACTCCATTGAACATCGTGCATACCAAATTCATGCTTGAAAAATTCAGAATTTATTTTTTACAGTTAAATAAAATAAAATTTTAATTACAAAGTTTTTTTATTACCTTTACTAAAAGTCTTGCTTCTTGGATTACAATTGCAGCAGCCTCGCGAGCAGTTAAACCGTCTTTACCTGTGATAAAGATGGTTCTCATTTTAGTCCTTTTTTCAATTTCCGCTGCGTTATCTCCGTCAAAATTTTTTTCGCTAAATAAATTTGTTATTTAGTACTTTTATTTAATGAAATGTTTTCTTAAAATACTATTATTTCAACAAAACGTGCAATACCTTTCAAAGGGAAGAGCTTTATTCAATGCTTCTTCAACTTCAAATTCACTCGCTGTAGCAAGCTCTGCTACAGATGTAATCCCGTGTTTATAAAGACTTCGCGCCCGTAGTCCATTCAGACTAGGAAGTCGAAGAAGATCCAGTAAATCTCGACAAACGCCAAATTGCAATCTAGCTTGAAATTGTGCGAAAAGCAATTCCATACAATCCCATTTTAATTCTCGACAAAAATTGGTTACCATACCTACAGTATACAAAATAGTTACAAAATGATTTTTATTTATCATTACTTCAAATTTTTTTTGTTTAATTAAAAATAAAATGATTTTGTATAAAATGTTACCTGCAAACGTAGAAGAAGATTGTTGCAAGCTCTGTAACAATCCACGACAGCAATTGTATTTTCTGCAGACTGTATTAAGCGGTACTTCACGAACCAAATCGTGTAAAGCCAATGCAGTGTAGAATCTTCGGTGTACATTTAACTAATTTATAAAAAATGTTTACGAATGAAAGAAACTTAAATAATTAATAATAATATTAATTAGTTAATAGTTTTAAAATAATTGCAGGTTTTGAAGTTTCTTACCATCTTACCGGGTTTTACAATTCCACGCATAGCAGTTATAATGAATTTCTCTTCAACACCGACAAGTTGACCAACTCGACGTTCACTTTCGGACAATTTTCGCCATTGTTCCATAAAAATCATCCAGTCAATTTGATTAATTTGACTACTTGAGTTAAAAGGTGTTACCAAATAAATAACATGAAGTTCTGTATCCAAAACAAAACATTTTCTCGCTCGTTGTAGTTCCTCGAGCAGGAAAAGACCATCACGAGGTGGTATTGAAGCTGAAAGGCAAGCTTTACCTAAACAAGTTGCCACTATTCGCCGTTCGTTTCCATCCCCATTTTTTATACTACAAAAATTGTTGACATTTTTTAAATAATTAAAAGTTTGTGAACACATTTCCGCAATTACTTACAGTAAAAATTCGTTAGAGATTAAAAATTTGATAGCTTCTTCAACCATGTCTTTGACTTCACTATCTTCACATTTATAAACAAAAGTACATTTACTGTAAAAATCAAGATCTTTCGGAGTTTTTACAATTTGACTAGCAATAGCTTCCAATAAAGCTCGTATTAAAGGTCCTGAATCTTCTAAGCAAGATACAATAGGTTCTAAATTTGAAGTCATTAAATTTTCAGCTATTGTACGTTCATTTTGCTTGCACATAAGAATGCTTTCACCTATAATTTATATTTAATCGTATACAACTTTCATATATAAAAAATATTACTAATTCATCTACCTTCTGTATCTTTTCCCATGCGTCCAGCTCGTCCAATCATTTGATGGTAAGTCAATTTATCCAAAGGTTTTCCGTTGAACATAGGGGAACGAATAATTACTCTTCTAGCTGGTAAATTTACTCCGCTACTTAATGTTGACGTTGCTACAAGAACCTTGAGTGATCCAACTCTAAAATCGTATAATTCGTTATTGCAAAATTAATTAATCAAACGATAATTCTTTTTACACATACCTAAAACTACCTTCAATGATATCACGTTCATCCATGGTTAAACCAGCATGATGAAAAGCTATACCATAAGAAACTGTTTTCTTCAATACCTTATCAAGACCAATAGGACAATGCTCAAGTTGAGCTAGAACTTCTTGAACAGCATTTACATCGATATTTCTTCGTAAAATTTGTCCATTAGGAGTATTATCACGACCTATAAAATTTGAAATTTTAAAAAAGTTTGTAGTATTAATATCAATAAAAAATATAAAGTATTTGAAAATACCTAATCGAAAAAATACATTGGCCATTTGAAGAGCCAACGTTTCACACCAGTTTTTTGTTGGACAAAATATAAGTGTTCCATGTCCACCACCTATTGTTTCTATACATAGCTGTATAATATTTTCTATATCATCCACTATATCTGGATCTAATTCAAGTTTCCTAATGACATTTAATTTAGAGTCAAGAATAGAAGAGCCAATCTAAAGAACAAAGTTTGTACTAATTGAATATTTATAATTGGACAATGAAATTATTAAGTTATAGAATATTACTTTGCATTGTTCATTGAGAGGTATCGGTCTAAAATCAGTCTTATAAAGCTCTGCATCCAACCATTCAGCAATTAATGGTAAATTTGGAAGTGTTGCAGACATTCCAATAAGCTGTATTTCTACATTCTCCAAACTAAAAATTTATTTTTAAAAATAAATTTATGTTTGATTATTTTCTAAAATGATGTTTATAAATTATTCTTACTTTAAAGTCATATATCGCAATTTTGTTAAAAGCAGTTCCAGTAAGTAACCTCGACCTGGATCACCAAGAAGATGTAATTCATCAATAACAACAGCACCTAATGTAACTAAGTCACCATCTTCCATTAAACGATTTATTAATGAATTAGCTTTTTCAATGGTAGCTATTGCAACGTGTACAGCTGCAAAACCTCCTGGTGGTGATACTCCTCCCATAAAACCTTCTACCCTTACTCCACTATCTGACAATAGGTCCTAATAAATTAATATTATTAAATATGAACAATAATTTCTAAAATTGTAGAATGTTTATAATTTGAAAAATATGTCTACCTGAAAGTAAAACATTTTCTCTCTAACCACAGAAACAAATGGTAGGATAAAAATAGCTTTCTTTTTGCGTTCCAAAACTGTTTTTAAAACTATAAATTCAGCAACTAATGTTTTTCCAGCAGAAGTTGGTGCAGAGTAAACTAGATTTTTATTCTCTTCCAATATTTTTTTATTCGCCAAACATTCTACTTGCCATGGAAACATAGTTTTGATACCTCGAGCTTCATATTTCTGAGAATTTAAAATATTATTAGTATAAAATATATTTTAGAAGTATTTTATTATTATTACCTCTAGAATTACTGATGGTAAACCCCAACTAGACAATTCAAGATGTTTTTGACTATTATCACTTTGTGCTTGAATACTTAAAATTTTTGAACTGTTGAAACTTTCAGTTATGTTGTCAAATAAGTTGTTTTTGTTTCTACCTGATGTAAAAGATTTCTGAGTTCTTGATTCTGATAAATATGTTGGTATTGTTACATGATCACTACTTTTACCATTGTTAGGGTTTGAATTATTACTTATACTTTCTGTCAAAGCAGGTTTCTTTTTTTTTTTTATAGGAATCAAGGAATCCAGTACATCCATTTTACTTTTACTTCCAGTAGTTCTGAAATTAATGTTGATTCTACTCGTTTTATTAACATTTTTAGTTCTTTGCACTTCTGATTCTTTTGACAAATGATTTTCATTATTTTCCACTTTGTCAGGATGGAAAGATAAACAATCTACGAAGTATTTGTTTAGATCGCTGTCTTGTTTTTTCGGCAAATTGTTTGCACTTTGAGATGTTTTCAAACGCTTTTTTCTCTTTACTTCTAAGGACATGATAACGAAGGATGTAATATAAAATGAAAAGGAAAAATATAATCTTTTCAATTAAAATATACACATTTCACACGTCAAAAATACATGATTTATAATAACATTACAACTTTTATTACTAAAGTAAAAGAAAATACTTTTCTTTGAAATATACGTTTATGAAAAACAGAATTGCACATGATATCCCGCGATTTTCTAACCGACTGCAACGATGTTTTGATCAATTTAAAATCAGCTGGTTTTTAAGCCATACTTTGCAGCTGATTTCAGAGTGCACGGCGTCGAGATAACGTAGGAAATATATTTATATAATATATTACGAATATAGGTATACTTTCTCTATGTTTCGTAAAATTAATTTAATTACTTATATATCCTTAAAATTGAATTTCTAGTTCCTACATTTATAATTTAATATATTATTTAAAATTTGTGACAAATTTTATGACCAAATAAAAAAAAGACGGTCATTTTGCAACACAAAATTTCATGCTTTATGACGGTCCATGTTGTCATAGGATTATAGGACTAGGAGGCACTATAGGAGGTCTTTTTTCATCACTATCCTAGCAATAGCACGCAGAGATAAAAGAAATATGATCATTTTTTCAATAAAATTTTATTTATTTAAATATAAATATTTACAAAAAGTATTTACAGGCTTGTCAATGCTAATTATTAATACATATATTAATAATAATAATTATATAAAAAGTATATTTTAGTTCTCAAACTTTTCATCTTTTGGTTTAAATTTTGCTTTTTTAAATTCTCAATAGTGTTTTCATTTCTAACGCTATTTGAAATGAAAAATTTTTAATTTCTCATTAAAACACTTTTTCTAAGCAAAAAACAAACATTTTAATGCTTGAAAATCAAATACTTCCTTTAATAAGTTGAAAATTTAATAAAAAACTTTTAATCTGTTGGTTTAAGAAACTTTGCTTTTTTCCTTTTTGGTTCATTAATTTCTGAACCATTATTGTCAGGTCTTTCATGTTTTACATTTATTTTTGTTGTTGTTTTCCATACTTTAGCCATTTGAATATCAGAAATGTCAGTTTCATTTGGATGTTCAGTTTTTTGTTTTTTTTCCATCATTTCTAATTCCATTAATCTTTCGATTTCAGGATTTTCTCCTCCAAAGCTTAGTCTTCCATCAATTAAATCTTCGCAAATGACAAAACTAGATGCAGTCATAAATCTTCCTCTGAAAATTAGGTATCAATAAATATTTTTATTCAAATAGATGATTGTGAACATAAAAAGAGAATAAAATAATTAATACTCACGATTTCTTTATTGGAAAATTGTTGAGTTGATTACCAAAATATTCTTCACCTTCTCGCTGATATCTTTGTTTTTCAATTTTCTCTTTTGTTTTTTGCATAAACTAAAAAAAACATTTTATAATATTCATAATAAGTATTCAAAATAAGACAACATTTGACAATAACTCTATAAAGAAAAAAAAAAACATTTGCTTAAATCAATAATGTACTATTTTATTTTACTTACTTTCATATCTAAAATCGATTTAGATAATGATGTATCTTTATTTGAGTTTTTCCTTGACATGTTAACCAATTGTATTTTCTGTATTTAATTAAAAAAAAATTTTAAATAATTTTCTAATTACTTTGAGGTTAACTTTTTGTACACAAAATCACGTGGAAACACGAGAAACTAACGTCACGCGCAGGGATTGGTTTGCGTCGAAGTTCAATGGTTTTCTACAGTAACATTGTAGGAAACTGTCGAAAACTGGAACATACGTAACAGACGTCGTAAATTAAAATCTTCGAGCATATATATATATACTACTGGAGGTAGCTCTCCTCTCCGGCGGCCTCGCAGTCTCGCACGTTACTTGATGAGAGACTTCTGCACTCGTTGCTCGGAAAACTGGGAATGAAAGATTTGCAGAGTATGGCCTTGTATTTATAGTCGTTTATCTCTAGATCTTAGTTGCAAAGAGCCGACTATTCTAATTGGTTTCTAAAGAACATTTTAGGTAAAATATACCTGAATTTTCTCCTTCCATCCCTTCCCCCTCACTCGGCGCTGTGGCAGAGAAAAATTTAATTTTTAGGTGTTACTTTGAAACTTTTAGGAATCATTAAGAATAAGCATCTACTTTTAAATGTATTTTGCACAGAGTTCTGCATGAAATTGAATTTTCTACATGGCAGTAATGAATTATAGATAAATGAAATTTCAAAAAATATGTTTGAAATTCGCATAAGAAATAAATTTCTAATATTTATAAAAAAATAAGGCTTATGATGCATTTTTTTTTACGTTTTCTTATTCGCGCGTCAGTTTCTTCAATGTACTGTTGTGGCGCTACTTGTCTACAGTCATGAACTGTGAGCGTAGACTTTTGTAAAACCAACCCGGCCTGGACTGGAGCCTGGAGATAAACGTTTCGAAGCGTCAAACTCTTGCAAACTCCTGCACAAGCAAGAGTTTCAATTAAATAATTCAAGAAAACTGCATTAAAAAGCAAAGTGAGTGTAATAACCAAAAATTTTTTTTATTACATTAATATTCATAATATATATATATCGTAAGAAAATAATATCTTGCGGGAAAGATACATTTCAAGTTGTGCAAGTGTGTTTAATAAAATGTTATAATTTAATATACCGTAGAGATAAAGTAAAGAAAAAATTTTAATTTAAACACTTTTATATTCCCTTGATAATGGTATTTATAAATATTTTTCTCTATATATAGAGTTTGTATAAAAATTCAAAATGTAAAGTGTTTTCACATAACCTAAAATTGGTTTGTCGGCGTATGATTTTTATAAATATAAATTATTTTTTCATTAAATACTGCTTTATATTATCCAATTTTTAAACTTTTAATATGTAAAAAATCTATCTAAAAATACTTTACTATCTTTGTAATACTAGAAGTTCATAATTTCAGACAGTTTTCTAATTTGTTTTGAATTTAAAAATAAAATTAAAAAAGATGTCCTCCACTTAATTTCTTGATAATCCTCTGAAGTTTTACATTTACTTTTAATTTGATACTAATCACCATCTCCTTTTTAGAATAAAATTATTATTAATTTTCAGATGACAACTGCTGCAGAGAAGCGCAAGGCTGAAAGCCAAATTCCTGCAGAGGAAAGTGACTTACTTCGTATAAGACCTCTTGGTGCTGGACAAGAAGTAGGTCGTTCCTGCATAATGTTAGAATTCAAAGGAAAAAAAATTATGCTTGACTGTGGAATACATCCAGGTTTAACTGGAATGGATGCTCTTCCATTTGTTGATATTGTGGAAGCTGATGAAATAGACTTACTTTTAGTTTCTCATTTCCACTTGGATCATTGTGGGGCGTTACCCTGGTTCTTGCAAAAAACTAGTTTCAAGGGTAGATGTTTTATGACACATGCCACAAAAGCTATCTATCGATGGCTGTTATCCGATTATATCAAAGTTAGCAATATTGCTACAGAACAAATGTTATACACAGAATCAGATTTAGAAGCTAGTATGGACAAAATAGAAACAATTAATTTTCATGAAGAAAAAGATGTTTATGGCATTAAATTTTGGGCATATAATGCTGGGCATGTGTTAGGAGCTGCAATGTTTATGATTGAAATAGCAGGTATGTTTTTCTAAAAAAGTAATTATATCTATGTTAAGAAAACAGGATTTTTAAATTTTATTTTCAAATTTGTTTTAGGTGTAAAAATTTTGTATACTGGAGATTTTAGTAGACAAGAAGACAGACATTTAATGGCTGCTGAAATACCAAATGTACATCCAGATGTTCTCATAACAGAATCGACCTACGGTACGCATATCCACGAAAAACGCGAGGATCGCGAGGGTAGGTTTACGAATCTAGTTCATGAAATCGTTAATCGAGGTGGTCGTTGCTTAATTCCTGTATTCGCCTTGGGCCGAGCCCAAGAACTACTGCTTATTCTTGACGAATACTGGAGCCAACATCCAGAACTTCATGAAATACCCATTTACTACGCGTCTTCGTTAGCCAAGAAGTGCATGGCAGTTTATCAAACTTATGTCAATGCCATGAATGACAAAATCCGGCGACAAATAGCAATCAATAATCCATTTGTTTTTAAACACATCTCGAATCTTAAAGGAATCGACCACTTTGACGACATCGGGCCTTGTGTCGTAATGGCATCTCCTGGTATGATGCAGAGCGGTCTTTCCCGAGAGCTGTTTGAGTCGTGGTGCACAGATGCAAAGAACGGCGTCATCATCGCAGGTTATTGCGTTGAGGGTACCTTAGCCAAGACGATATTGTCTGAGCCTGAAGAGATCACTACTATGAGCGGACAGAAACTGCCACTCAAGATGTCGGTGGATTATATATCTTTTTCAGCACATACGGATTATCAACAGACTTCCGAATTCATAAGAATTTTAAAGCCGCCTCATGTTATTCTGGTGCACGGCGAACAAAACGAGATGAGCAGACTGAAAGCAGCCTTACAGCGAGAGTACGAGGATGATCCAAACACGGCTATGGAAATTCATAATCCACGAAATACTGTTGCAGTTGAACTCTACTTCCGAGGTGAAAAAATGGCTAAAGTAATGGGTACCCTAGCTATGAACCCACCCAAACCAGGCCAGAAGATTTCAGGCGTTCTCGTCAAGCGCAATTTTAACTATCTTCTCCTCGACCCTTGTGATCTGTCTAAGTACACAGACATGAGCATGAGTCAAGTCATACAACGACAAAGTGTCTACTACTCAGCATCCCTACCACAATTGAAACACCTACTCACACAGATTGCTGGCAGCTTGGATATCATCGATGATAAAAAACTACGCGTTTTTAAGAATCTTGATCTCACTATTGAAGGTAAAATCTTAACCATGGAATGGGTTGCTTCGCCCGTAAATGATATGTATGCAGATGCGGTGCTTAGCTGTGTACTCCAAGCGGAATCTATGGAAAGCAACCCTAAAATGCTTACTGGAGCTACAAAAATGGACAGAATGCACTTCAAGGAGTGTCTCATAGAAATGCTTCAGGAAATGTTTGGGGAAGACTCGGTTCCAAAGATTTTCAAGGGAGAAAAGTTTTACGTAACAGTAGATGGCAAGAAGGCACATATAGACCTCGCGACTTTAGAAGTTTCGTGCAAAGAAGATGAGGTTTTCCAACAAATAGTTCAGAATTCCGTGTCAAAATTGCACCTGTCACTTGCACCGCCTGAAACATCTTAATTTTAGAGAAGTTTTGTGTCTTATCGTTTCGAGACAAAAACGAAATGTTTTAACTTCAAGAACTGTAAATATTTTAATGTAAAAATATTTTTTCCTGTACTACTAGATGAATCATATTCTTAGATAAATAATGTTTGTTCAACCTCTAAAACTAAATGAAAGATTTTTGGAGTTTGTTTAAGACTTATTTAACACAACAAACGGAATTGATGTCTAGGTGGTACATATAAAACATTTAACTTAAATATACATCGAATGTAAATAATTATATTTGTACTCTATATCATGAACGTAAATATACAGGAAAAGTTTTCAAATTGTGATTATCTATATTTTCAATAAAATACTGAATTATTTATTATCTCGTACCATTAGAGTAATATTAACATAATTAAACATATTTTTTAAGTCTTTATTAGTATGGAACCAATATAATGCATTTTTTTTCTTTTTCCGCTTTTTATAATAATAAAAATTAGATTATTTATTTTAAGTTAATACATGTATACTTGCATATATATTAAAAAAATAAATACATTTTTAAACTTTTTTTTAATTTATGTATTATTTTTTTGTGTTTTATCCTTCATTGGATTTTTAAGTTTTTTGAAATGTTCTCGGATACATCAAATAAGATCGTTCTTCCAACATTAACTCTTCGAAAAATCAATACAAGAAATTTTTAAACAAATAAATTTTATTTTTTCGTATCCTTTATTTATAACACTTAAGATTATTGATGGAACGATTTTAGAAATCTCATTATTTTCTATAGTTTCTTCAGATTACACCAGTTACCTTAATGAGATTGATGTAATGAATTTTTAATAATCATATAAGGAAAGTATTTCTAATGACTTTGGTAGGCTTTCTTTAAATTGTACTAGAACAATCATTCAAACAATTTAATTGTTCATTCATTTTACCACTTTTTTTTTAAAATGGTTGCATGATGTATTTACATTATTACACCTAACTTGAGTAAGATAAAGGTAAGTTACGTTTACAGAAAAATAAAAAAACACTGTTATAAGTTAAAAAATACTTTATTGATAATACTTGTGAGGATTGTTAAAGTAAAATACAAAAATGACTAAATTAGAAGAGCGTTTTCGGTCTTTTTTCCAGATAAGCCTTGATTTTGGGACTCGCTCGGGTAGTATCGTACAACTTCTGCAGGACAGGGCTGTCCTCGAGCAGGTTTTTCTTGAGAATGTTTGACATCAACTCAAAAGTAGCAGAAAAATGGACATCGGCCCAGGACAGCTGTTGGCAAAATAATTTTATGCTCGTTAAAATATGCGCTGCAAACGCATTTTTCTAATCTACATTTAATCGAAAACTCTACCTTCCCATCGACCAAGTGGCCTCCGTTCTTTTGCACCTGCTCCTCGAGCTTCTTCAATAAGAAGCTGATCTTCTCCAAAGCCTGCTCCTTCAACTTGGCCTTGAGCACCTCGTCCTCCTGGCGATAGTACGCCGAGACGGCTGCGCGTACGAAAAGAAGTGTAATTGCCAGCTTCTGCCGGTTGTATTTCGCTAAATTTGACTGTAAACGCGTATACTTACATAAGCGAGCGTCCTCGATGTCGTCGACGATGGCGTCGATAACGAGATTCTGCAGGTCGTCCCAGCCGTACAGGCCGGACTTCTTCGCCAGGTAGCGACCGATCGCACGAGTCTGATGGTACACTTTGCCGTCGATCTCCAGGACCGGAACTTGCTCCATCGGCATTTCTGTTCGAATTTTATTTTTCTTCCGTCAATATTTAGATAGATATTTAGATGTCGTTCGTTTTATAATTCAGTTTGTCAACATTACAGACAATTGCGGATATCGTTAGAAATACGTTTAAAAGAATGCGAATGAGATGCTCGGCACGTACAGGACAACCGAATTATTTAAAAAAAAAACCTTTTCAAAATGTAGATAGATTGAAATTTATGATTATTTTTTTCGCGATAACATAGAGAGATACGCGTTGGTGTTTTTCCCCCTCTGCGGTTTGTATCTACATCTTGTTCACATATAGACATACATGTCCTTCGCTTTAATCGGCATTTTTTATTCGTTCGAAGGTAAATTCCTATGCTGTTAATTTGCAAAAATATATTTATTTGAATTTAGATTTTATTTCCTGCAATTTCTATTATTGACAATTGAGTCGAATGAGACTTTTCACTGGATATTGAGGTAGAACTTGGACGTTTTTTAAATCGCGCCTCTAAAGAATGTTGAATGAAGTTACCATGACTGTAATAGCAACGTTACGTACAGCCGTGGAAAATTTCAGTTTCGAATAATTGACGTTATTAAATAAAAAGCACTTGCGCTTAACAATACTTTGTTTGCAAAAAAAATGCGCGCAAAGAAAAGAAAATACAAGAAACTCACTGGACTTATATTTGGGCCAATCCTCAAAGGCGAAGCGGTGGTCCTCGAAATCGATGCCAGCATAGCTGAGCAGGAAGCGTAGCGACTCGGCGAGGCCGGTGATGTCGAAGTAAGTCAATTTGTAGCTCGGCATTCTGTATGAGGAATTCAGCTCTAATGTTCGACGTCCACTGACGAGATCTGCCGCGGCGATCGTGGTTTTCTATTTCACTTGGATTTTTCCCCCTCTGTTCGGTCGCGCGCGCGCGCGGAGTGGGACGGTCAAGAGCGCGGATCTAGATGGCAAGTCGGCATTTTTTACCAGGTGAATCGCGCGCACACACGTGCGCCTCCGGCAAATTTTTTCTTTCTTCATCCGCAGACAGATATTCGACCATCATTTTTACCTGTGGACCGACGGTGGGCCTAATAAAGGTTCTACGTGTGATTGGCACTTTGTATTTACAAGGAATTTCTAAGGGGATTAAAACTCGTTGAAATTTCGAACTTGAAGCAAAATATGTAACTTCACTCTAAATAAAGATTCCAAAAATAAATTTTACGTTTGATGTAAACAAAAATTCTTTTTAACTCGAATACTAATGGTATCTCGGCTTTCTTTGAATTCGAAACTTTCACTTGCGACCAGTGTCGTTACGTACACAACATATTTTGTCCTAAGTAGATTCTGATAGAGGCCGAAACGTTGACTAATAAAATCAATTTTGGACGGCAGAGATTAGTATCGTTTTCAACCTTCGTTTCATTCCCTTGACTGCCACCTGTATCAACTTATCATCTTAATTAAAAATATATACGGAGCAGTACACCACTTTGCACATCAGGTAGCAAGAGTTGCAGGAGTCAAAAGATCTATCTAATAGTAATTATTTTAAAAAATAAAAGATTGTCTAGCAAGTTCGGTTCTGAAAAACCATTCGTTTTAATCAAGTAATTACTGACCTCGATAATAAGATGGTAACAATACACCATTATTGTTAAAACAAAAGACAATTATATGACTTGAAGCTTTCATTCAACCGTCAGAAATCAAAATCTTCCATGTTTCAAGTTATTATTTTTTATGTTAAAAAAATCTACTTAATATTAATTTGTTGTTGTTTCTCCGGTCCTCGAAATCGTGACTCAGCACTTTTAGTATTTTATTATATTCTTCATTGTATATAAATAATCAAGTTTTATCATCTCGAGCGAGTGTGAGCGAGCAAGAATTTTGGCTAGTATTATTATTAGATAATATTTAAGTGATCAACTTGTTCATTATTAACATTAAAACTGGCAATTTTAAGACTCAGCAGAAATTTTATCGAATCATCAAGGACACTCGTATATGGAAGACACCATTTATGTCAGCTTGCGACTAATGTTTCTTATTTAAGTAAGACTATGAAATAATGTCTTTGCCTGTGTGAAAAAGTGAGAACTTTATGAACTATACACAAGTAAATTGAACATTTCCGTTTTTAAAAAGTTATTAGTTTTTTCTTTGTTGTCTAAAAAATTTGAAAATTATTAAGTATTGGTATAGATACTAAAATACTGATGAATCATCAAATTCGACTTACTCTGTGAAACATATTTTACTACGAGTAAATTAATGGATGGTCCTACTTTTACTGATTCAATCAATGATACGGACTTTACTGATTTCATCAATCCTACTTCTCAAGTACGTACGAAATATTGACATTTAGACAAAGTGAAAATATGCTTCAGTTATTTGAATTATAAAGAAAGTATGTTGAAAATTTGTATTATCAGAGAATAAACAATGTCATTAACTTTAAATAAAACGGTAAATAAAGAATTTTCGTTTACTTTAATCAGTTACAGATTTAATCACACTGGTGAAACGCAAGCAGATAATAAGTAATGCACAATCGTAAATTTAGTTCTGTATAACTTTTACTCTATCCATTTTTTCAAAAGTTTTTGTGTTCCGTCCAGTTTGCTGCAACTAGCTGCGAATTATTACGAAGATTGTTGCAATTATTCTTAGTAGACTCGAAGCGACTAATGACTTACCTTGGACAATAAATAATAATACAATAATAATAATAATAATTATACAATTAAATTTTCTGAAATTTGTCGTTGAAATGAGTAGGATGAATAGAGTGGCAATTTTAAAATGCAGCTGAGCATCAATTAAAAGCTACAAGAATCTGCAGTAAATACAGGATGGGATTATTCTTAATAAAGGACAAATTTTGGATTTTAAAGATTTGCCTTTACATAAATCTTTGCTATTGAACAAAAGAACGGATAATATAATCGTAAGATAATTATATCATTGCAGGAAAATTTAATTTAGCAGAGATAAAACAAGAGAATAGAAGTGAATCATTGGTATAATAAGGAATCAGCTGACCGTTATTTTATCGACTTACTGATTCTTCTCCAAGTACATAAAAAAGAAGAAAAAAGGTAAGGAACAAGGAAAATGGCTGAAACAAAGAATGAACACGCATTTTTCTTTTTTCCCATTATGTTCTCAACTTTATTTCGTTACGCTAAGAACTAAGCCATTATTTAAAATCCTCGTTGATTTTACATAGACGACAAAAATACGTTCTAATATTTACAAATGAGGTGTGTAACGTAAGCCTAATATAGGTATAATAAATCTGCAAAAAATCGACTCAGCATCTCGTCGGCAGTGGACACGAGTAGACGCGAGTTTATACCATATACAATCTAACAAAGTCGAATAAAGATACAAAGTTCGCAAATTTATCAATGGGATTGGGGGATCCAAAGGGACCGGACGATTAAGAGCAGGGGGTCTCTGCGAGTAGAAGAAAAAGCGAACCAACAACGAGAGATTTCTTTTATAAGATCAAAAGTGTGAATTTTTGGCCGAACTCGATATTCATTATCGATCGCAATATTCTTTATCCCGTATCCGGCCGCGACGAGACGAGTGCCGTTATCCTTCGCTTATTTTTTTATTTTGCTTATTTTCTTCTTCGTCTTCATCATTTTTTTTTTAATCTGGTTTCACAATCGCATAACAATTATATGTGAAAATAATAACAAACATATCCAGTTCATTGTTATTTTCATGACAATCCTTCCCATCGGTAAATTTTTTGCCGACTTCTAAAACATTTACTAGTCAGTTGAATTCATATTAATTGTCCTATGTACAGATGAATATTACATTGCCGTACTTATGCGATATCCACTAGCAATAAAATATATATATATATAATAATGTATGGTGTATAGGTGTCGAGTTTCAAAAAGGCAGCTCGAGCCTTTCGTCTTATTTATTTCATTATCTTTTTTTAATTCATTTTTTATTCTTTCTTTTGTTAAACTTAATAACGATGATATTTTCTTTTCTCATTTTTCGCGGTAAATTCATCTTCCCTATGATAAAAAGCAGCCCTGGTGAAAAATGTCTCGATGAGTGCGAGAAAGAAGTAGTATATAATTTTTTTCGTTAAATTTTCATTTCTAGTGTTCGACCCGCGAATGGATCGACGATTTAGGAGGGAATAGAGAATGGCGCGTGCAGCTCGGTGCATCCTCGCTCGAGAAATTATTCATTTTTATCGCGTTATTGCCGCTTTTTCCTTTTTTCTCCATTTTTCGTTAATCCAAGGGGGCATTTTTACCAGGGGAGGGGGGATCGCTCTTTGAGAAGGAGCAGTCGCTCTCGTTTTAGCAGTGCGGACGCTAACTACCCCGTCTTGAACGTCTTTTTAGCACGCGCGCTCACGCACGCCTCCGAATACAAAGCCGCCTTTTCCCCATTCTTTCCTTTACTCGCGCATATAATATATCATATATTTATATAACCTTTATTTACTTAAAATTTTCATTATACCGTCAATTTCATTCTTCCGTCAAAGTAAATACGTCCATCGTAATTTCATTCAAGTTTAACGCACTGAAACGGTAGTTAAATTGATTATGCTTAATGCCATGATACACTTATTATCGTTTGCTACACACATGCGGATATTAGGATAACTAGAACTTCCTGTCTTCCTCGTTTCGCTTAGTCTCTCTCTTTTTTTCTCCCATTCTGTTTCACTCTGATCGGGCAACGATGCGCACACATCATTCCGCGTTAACGCGCCGAATCTAGGCCATTGTGCTTCGACTCGGCTCAAGCACGATTCTACGTAGCTTTAGAAAGGTACGTAAAGCGCGAGTGCCGAGACGAAGCTGCGAGCGAGTGCCTCGTCGATTCAAGTCTGATAAAAAAATTTTTTTGCGCCGGCTCTCCTTTCTTTTTCTTACAACTTTTTTTTACCACGCGGACTCTCTCTTTCTTCAACACTTTCTTGTGCGTTTCCGACTTTGCACGTCAAAAGTCGCTTTAATATCGTGCAACTGCAATACTTGGTATTCAATTACTTTTGGCGCCCAAACTCTACGAGAACACCTACATCGTTGAATTCAAATGTGAAACACAGCAGTAAAAACAAAGAGAGAGAGAAAGAGAGAACAGTAATCAGTTTTAAAACAGTAAACATTCGTTTTATAACACATAAATATCGATAAAAATACAAAACTTTCAGAGAGAGAGAGAGAGAGAGAGAAAGTGCGCGCGAAAAAACTCTGCTCCATCGTGACAAACGTTCGTCTCTGGCAAAAATATACTTGCTGTCACAAAGTAGACAAGATTAATTTCTAGCTCCGGCTAAATTCGCGCAAGAAAGAACGAGGTACGATACAAGAATCCAAGCTGTAGTTTTTTAGTTTTTTAGCCTTCCTTACCCGCGTCGTCGTCGGCGTCGGATTAAAAATAAACTAAGGCGCAGCCACAGTTTTCTAACGTCAAAAAAAGAAAAAAAAAAAAAAAAAAGAAAAAACCAGACAATCCAATGTACAAAAGACGCAAGAGACGCGTACAATAAGAG
The DNA here is from genome assembly GCA_035047165.1 of Ormyrus rosae. Taxonomy (NCBI): domain Eukaryota; kingdom Metazoa; phylum Arthropoda; class Insecta; order Hymenoptera; family Ormyridae; genus Ormyrus; species Ormyrus rosae. The sequence continues at coordinate 10,714,394 of JAWWML010000032.1, forward strand.
CAGCCGATAATCGACGCGATATTCTCCCCGATGTTTCCGCATACAAAGGTGCGCGGGCGCGCGAGTCTGACGATCGGATATTCCCCAGGCGGGGAATTTACAATATTGGTTTCATTTCATTATTAACGTTCTTGAGTGAAAGCGAAAGAGTATAAATGTTATATACTGTATTTTTTTTTTTTATTCATTTCACTATGCTCCGTCGACGTGCGCAAGCACGTCATCAATATATACTTTGTATTTTTTTTTTTTAATTATTATGTACACGCTATAATCGTTAAACATATCTTGAGAGGAGGAGTGGGAGGAGGGGGAGAGGACGGGGACGATGAGGATATGCACATGTAGACGCGCGAGAGCTCGCGTGCAAACTAGTGAATGTCATGTGTCTGTGTGTGTAGAGTGTAAGTGTATACGTGAGATGAGAAACGTTGACAGGCAGCGGGAATTTCGCGGGGGCGCAACAAAAACTGTGCCTGCGAGACGGGAGAGAGAAAGAGAGAGGGAGAAAGAGAGAGAGAGAGAAAGAGAACCGGAAGTACGAGGCGAAAGTAAAAGGCTGCCGTGTTGTCGTTACAACGTTGTCGTAAAAGAGTAAGAAACGCTTATATGCACTCGGGCAAAATACTAAAAAAATGCGCTCCCGAAAAAAAAAACAAAAAAAAAAAAAACAATAACGTCAGCGACTACATGCGGAGCAGGCGTGAAAAACCGAGTGATACAGGAGGAACATTGAACGCGCGCTCTCGAAGTAATCACTTTGCGTATGATCGCTTCCTGGATAAATAATCCCGAACCAACGCAACAATAAGCATTCTTCCCTCCGCGTCGAGAGGCAACGCAGCAGTCGCGCGAAAGCATAGAAAAGAATTTGCAACGCTGTTGGTGGTATGGCGCGTCTTTCCGTCTCTCTCTCTCTCTCTCTTTCTATCTCTCTCTCTCTCTCTTGCTCTCGCTCTTTCTCCCTGGATTTTCCGCAGTCGAATCTAGAAAAAGACGAAGGAAACTGCGCCGCCTCCGCCGCCGCCGCTGTCGCCGAGAGACGATGATGACGATGACGCCGATGCGAGAGGAGGGAACGAGGCCTGGGAGGAGGGAGGAGCGGGGATCGAGTCGAGTTGTCATCGCTTCTTCGTCTCTCTCTTAACACACATATTCTCGGAGCTGGTGGCCGACTCTCCGAGAGAGTCGCCTTCTTCTCGACCGGTGGGGAATTGTTCTGAGTGACTGCTTTTCTTTTTGCTGCCGCCGCCGCTTGCCGCTGCTGCTGCCGCCTGCTGATGCTGCTGCCGCCGCGTCCTCTGCTCGTTTTTTTTTTCGCCTAAGGAGAGAGAGAGAGGGCCTCGATGCCCTCCGGACCGCTTACAGGATGCAGCACGAGGCTGAGCAGCAACTGCTCCCTCCGCCTTTGCTCTTTTGCCTCTGATCTGAAATGACAATTGCGATGCTATTACAAAGATCTCTCTTTAGAGGTGGAAGGAGGGTGAACGGGGATAAACGGTCGGTCGAACGCTTTCACAAACAAGTCCTCCCTTCGTATTTTCTGAATATAAAGTCGGATTGTTTATTTAACCTTTTCACAAGCCAATATAACCGAATGACTAGTCTGGAATCGGATTGTTATCGGATGGTGTTTGTTGCGTTGTCAGAGGCTATTTATATAAATAGCGCGCGGTCTTTCTTAGCCGGAAGTACGGAAATTTAAATCAAGCGAGAAGCTGAGAATTCCCCATTCGGCAGTTTATATATGAATAATTGAACGAGGCGAGTCCGCGATGTTCCGAGGCGCGCGTTTACGATCCCATAATTACGTCGAGGCTGGCTCCGCATAATGATTTCTCGAAATCGAGACCAAAGATACAAAGCGCCTGTTTTTTTTTTTTTTCCCGGCTCCGGCAGAGCTCCGTGATCGCTCAATTCACCTGCGAACGGCGCGCGCACGCAGACACGCAGAACTGTTACGTTATTTCCGCGTACGGCGAGAGCCGCGCGCCCGTTTTTGTCGAGATTTTTATTCAGCTCGGTAGAAGGAAGAAGGTCGCCCTCCCCCCCCCCCCCCGCCGGAGAGTGCCAGATTCGGCTCGTTGGCGCGCTTTTTTCCGTTTTTTTTTTATTTCCCCCCCATTTTATTTTTCTCTCTCCGCGCGCGAACGGTATAAAATTTATGCGCGAGTCATCGGGCTCTCGCTCCTTGCGTCGAAAAATGCGTGTCTCTCCTTCGTCCGCATCTCTAATCGTCGTCGTCGATCAGGACGTGCATGTACTCTCCGTTGGGCAGGATTCCTGGAAGGCGGGGGGAGGATTAGAGGGAAAGGAGAGAGCTGCGGGTAGGCGTGTTCCCCTTAGGCTTACCTTGAGAGTTCGGCTCGGGAAGGTTTTCCCGGGGCACGAGATGCATCACCGTAGTTTTCCCGAATGGAAGCCCCAGCGCGCCGAGCGTCACGTTGCTGTGCAAGAAGCGGCCTTGGTATATCAGCCGTAGGATTTCCGCCTTGGCCACCGCCTCTTCCGTCCAGTCTGCAACCGCAAGCACAAAACCAAATCAGAGCTTGTAAACCAAGCCGCGCGCTATCTTTTTCTTTTTTTATCGCACTGGTGGAAACGTTAAGCAGCTTTTAGCCGATTGTTAGCTTGCTTTGCAATTGAAAACGAAAAATTGCTATTGTTCTTTGTCATTATCAAATAATTAAACGTGTTTGCTCGTGAATATTTCAGTGTAATGATATTTTATCGTTTAAAATGATTTTCCAATTGTTTTTATTTAATTTAGATATCAATTTTAGCTAAAAAGCGCTCCATTTAAAATACACGTTAAGGTAGTATGGGACCCTCAGTGGTTCTCAACCGCTTCAAGCGGATCGCTTGATTAATTTTTAATAATAAATTAATAAATTCTGTATTTTAAAGATTTTTATTATTTATTTATTTATTATTATAAACTAATATATTACAAATTACTGTATGACGTAGGGAAAAGAGTACGTGAAAATCAAATAAGCGAACAACAAGTCACTCAAAATGCAAAATAGCAAGCTTCTAACAACTTTTATTTAACAATGAAACAGACGATTCAAACAAATCTACGCTTATTTTAACCGTAATAATCTTATTTTTTCATATATCAGTTTTTGAAGAGGATACAACATTTTTCTGCGTCTTTGCCTATCCTTCACGTGTTGAAAACGTTAAATGTAAAACTCGATATCTCTTATTCGGTGCAGACGATCCTTTTAAAATTTTAATCACACACGTAAAGTACATAAACGAAGCTGTGTGCAAAATTTCAGGACATTCTAAAGAAAACGAATTTTGTCCCGTACTACCTTAGTCAGCCCGACTGGTCAATTGTCTACCAGGGCGAGAGTTTGGTGTGATATTCGTTACTTGTCAAAATCATCGTTCGCGAGGAAATCAAGTACGGGGAAATATGAAAAAAGTCCGTCCGCGCGTCTCCGATGGAATATAAAAAGTCTTTTCGCCAAATTTCATTCGAGGAGCAGAACAGCCGCGATTGGCAGAATGCCTCGCTCGGCACGCGCAGCTGACCGGACGACCGACGTTCGTCGAACGTCATCGCCGTCGAAAACTGCCGTCTCGCGCGAATTTTTTCGCGCCCGGAGGCGCTTACAAGAGAAATTACAATAACAGTCAGAGAGCCCGATCGCACGTATCCGCAACGCGAATTCGGGTCGCGTCACAAAAGTGAGAAAAAGAGAGAGAGAAAGCAAGAACAAAGAGAAAAGAGAAAGAGAGAACTCACCTTCCGGCCAATTTTCGAAGACATGATGGGCTATGTCCCCCGCGGAGTCGCTTGGACTAAATAGGAACTCTTTTGTCTTGCCGCTGACGAGAATGAGGCGCAGGTTTATCTGTAACAGAGAGAGAGATCGAAGCGCTTAGTGACTAGTTATTACTCTTGGCTCCGTAATTATTGATTCTTATAAATCCTTGCATACATTCGTCATTCATTGTCTATATACACCTTTGTCGGGGGCCCGGCGTGTGCATTGTATCGCGCTCATGATAGCCAGCCTGTTTCCTTATTCCACCTTATTTATAGGTGCGTCATTAAAAACCATTACAAAGAGTCGCGTCATTGTTTCATACCGACTTCGCGAACGCAGCTTATACACGAAAATTATACTCGCCGTCGCTCTTTGTCCCGGAATCGCGCAGAATCCCGAGCTCTCTCTCACCGCCGAGAGCGAAGGGTCGGACTTTCCGGCCGAATCATCGGCGGGGAATAAACTCGTCAGAAAAATAATCGAGCCGACGAGCTGAGAGAGAGAGAGGCAAAGGGGAAAAAAGGCGATCGGCAATTATTTACGCATGCGCGGGGGCGAGGCTGCTTCTCGAAAAAGGCAGAGCGCGGGGAGAGAGACATCAAAGGGAAATTATTCACGGAGCAGAGGCCGCCGCCGCCGCCGCCGCCTCGCGCCTTTTGCATTTTGCGGCCTTTTTCAAGTCGCCGACTCGCTTTGGGGAAACGCACATTCTAATGCCGGGCTAGAAATTAGCGGTACGCGCTCCTCTCGTTGATAAGCTAATATATAAGTTGGGAAGAGGTCGTCTCGGCTCTCGCCCGGCCTTTCCTCTCGTTCTCTCCTCGGGAGAATTTTTGCGCCGCGTTTCCTCGTTAGGCTTTAGAAGCCCGATTCGGCATACGTATTCCCGCAGATTTCCCAGACGTTAAAGAGGCGCGCAGGGGCAAGCGGCGTTTTGTTATTATACGCAAAAGCGATAAAACGCGGCCGCCTTTGCGTTTTCGCAAAAGTTCCGCTCTACCGGTGCGCGATATGCGCGGGGCTCTCCTGAAAAAAACATCGGAGGGAAGCTGCGCGCCCGGATTTATTATGTGCATATAATGGCCGAATCAATATACTTTTTTAAATCCGGTCGGTCATCCAGGTGCCGGTCGTTTCCTCGGTCGGGCGGGCCCCGTTATCGGCCGCGCGATCGATGAATGCATAAACGGAGGAGAGATGCAGTTTTCCGAGCGCAACGGTATATACTATAACACGAGAGTCGCGTCCCTTTAAAATTCGTTGGCTGCAGCGACGACGGCGGCGGCACGGCACGTATAACGTTGCCGCCGCTCTCGTCCCCGGCCGCGTCGCCGTGTAGCTCTTTATGCACTAATAAGCGTGACTCACGTGTGCCTGCCTGCCTGCCTACGTCGCCGGTCGCGTCACGTGAATTATAATTATTATCAAATTAGGCGGAGCCCCGCGACGCCCGGGGGAGTGGGGATATACGACGGGTTTTTGCCTCGCTTCCTGGAAGCTGCGCGCCTTTGCGGAGCGCCACGGGGTTATCCGCAATCTCGCGGCTGAATGTGTATCGGGAGGTGTGTGCATTATATATCTCGGCTTGCGCAATGATTCTTGATCGTCAGCGCGGCTTTCCTTGTAACCTTTGCATTGGCGAGATAATGGCTCTTTAATAGTGATAAGCACAGTTTTTTTTTTTAATTAACGAGAGATAATCGTAATTGTTTGTACTCGATAAATGACGGTGTAATGCGGTGGAGGCTTCCTCGCGGGCTGGTATATACACGTTACACGATAAATATAAAGCACCTATTTTCGAATTAGGCCTTACAAGAATGCAGGTGAACTTGTTCTATTTTTACAAAGCCGCTTATCTTTCTTTAAAAATAAAGTCAGTTTTTACACGGCGGCGGTTTTTTATTAAATCCGACGAGAAAGTCCGCCGGTCGGAATTCAATCGACTTATGGCTCTCGTGAAAGCTAATCCGACTGCTTCGACTGCGCGTAACGCAACGTCGAAAAAGAGAAAAAGGTTTAAGGCGCACTTCCCAACTTTTCACGATGCGTGTGTACGCCAAGATGACGCCGCGCATCAAACGCCGCGGGGAGAGAGGAGAGCTCATTTACATTTTAAATTGTAAAGCTCGAGCGAGTGCCTTTGCTTGCTTTTTAATAATACGCGGCGTCGGTGATTAATTTGTTTTTCCGCGCGCTCCCCCCTCCCCTCCCCCCTCCACGCGCCTGTTTATCTCCGGAAAACAAGTTTACGGCTGTACGCATCGAAGTAATAATTACCCGCCGCGCCGCGTAATGAGCGACTAACGAATCGATACGATTTCTTTCAATCGCTCGTATATATATATATAGCGAAAATTCAATACCCCTGGTGGCGGCCTATATAACACTCGCACATTAAAAGCCTATGGAAATGAGTCTCCCGCGCGGTTCCCTAATCCAATCCGGGAGAGGCTGAAAAATAGATTTTCTCGGGGGCGAATCCATTCGTCGCGCGCGGATTACTCGAAATCGAATGCAGGCCGTCGCGATCAATTACTTATGTCCCCCCCCCCCCCGGCCCCGGAAAAAAAGAGCCCGGCGAACGAGGCTGGGGGGGCGGGGTGGAGGGGAAAAACGGAGGAATTAAAAGACGATGGCTCTTTCCCTCTCGGTGAAAATCGATCTTCTCTCTCGGGCAGCGGCGGCGCTCGCCCTCGACGATAACTGCGATCCCGAATTATTCAAGCTCCGCAGCGGGGGCTGCAAGCGGGGAGGGGGAGAGATTCAGTTGCCGCCGCCGCCGCCGCCGCCGACGCGGACGCTCTATCGATCGGCGGACGCGCTCGAAAACCGAAAAAAGAGCAATAAGGCTCTTTGGCGCAGCGCTCCGCCGGGGGAGCAGCAGCGGCTCTCTCTCTCTCTCTCTCTCTCTCTCTATAGATATATCTGCGTCTTGCCTCTCGAGAGAGTCCGACGAGAGAGAGAGAGAGAGAGAGAGAGAGAGAGAGAGAGCGGAGAGCCACAGTTCCTCGGTCCGAGCCGCGATGATTCTCGCCGAGTTATCGAGCGAGTTTCGCGAAGGCATAAAATTCCCGTCGGCTCGCCGAGTCCCGAGGCGCGGAGAGCCCACCGAAAGAGGTGGTGCATCGCGCGCGGGAGAGGGGGGGGCGGGCGAGCTGGACACAAAAAGCGGGCGACGCGCGTCCACGTGCTCACCTTGACTTTAGCGAAAACGAAACGCGTCGTTGTCGTCGTCGTCGTCAGCGCGGCTCTCGGCGCTCTGCCTCCTCGAACCAGGTCATTGGGCCACTCTCTCTCTCTCCAAAGCAGCCCCCTTCCTTCCTTCCTTCCGCGCGGCGGCCCGCGTCGTCTTTTCGAGATTACACGTATATATACGTGTAGCGATAACGTCGCGCGGGGCCGCGAGGGGGTTTTCTCTTTTCATTTCTCAGGCCTGCTCTCGCCGGATCGATGCATATAACCTCTGCCTCCTATATACCGGCGTGCGCTTTTTTTTTTCTCTCCTTTTCCGAGCTTACATCGCTGTAATTGCGGCCCGATCGACCCATTTTCCCCCCGGCCTGGGAACCCGAGAGGCCGGCCGAGTGGCCTCCGAGTTCCGGGGGATGACGATGCGCGAGAGAGAGGCTAATTAAACGGCCCCCGAGGAGCCGCGGTAATCGTCGTTTGAAAGCCGATCGGCGCGCGCCAAAATTTTCGGAGCCTCGGAGCGGAAAGAAATTTTACGGCGAAACCCGTAACCATCTGCGACTATTGAATTGTAATATATATACTCGCCGCCGCGCGGCTCGGCTGCATTTGGATATAGGCGGTGAATTAATTTACGAAGCTCGCTTGATTCGAGCAGATCAAGTCCGAGATATACACTAATGGGATTGGATTAATCGAGCTCGTTTCGCTAATTTCGAATTTTGCCCTCGTTATTTATATATTCCGAAGGAGTATTATGAGATGTACGTTTCTAAAAATAACGCTTTACGACGCCGCGGCGCTTTTTGCCAATAAAATTTCGTTTCTTCGGCTCGGGGAGCCTTGAAAATTCCTTTACGTAATAAAAAAAAAAAAAAAAAACAGTGCAACGAAATACTTTGCAGACTTCGATCGTCGGAATCCGTCGGAACGACTCGATTAAATTTTTTGAAAAAACCGTTAAACGCGCCTTCCTTGGAGCTATAGATTTTACGTCAAAGAATTTATGTACGAAGTGTATAATCGATCGCTCGAGAGTTAATACACAGAGGCGAGAGAATGCGCCTCAAATATTTGTTTTCCCGATAAAGTGGCTCAAGTTTTCTAAACAAAGAGAAATTCCTCGGGGAAAGGAAAAAGTGAATTTCTTATGTGCGCGCACCGCTTTTTCTCCGTCGCGAAATTACAATTATTAACGGAGCTGGACACACTGCCGATGTGCCTTATAATGGAACGTCGCTAATACACCATTACTTTTACCTTACGCAATATTCGTTTCGCGTTCTCGTTACTCGTCCACTGTCGTTCTCGATACAATTGAACCTTCAATTAATCGCACGCACGCGCGAGCCCACTGCTCGATGCGAGAGCTTTTTTTTCGTTCGGCAGGGAAAGAAATTTCCTTTTTAACGGAAAAGATCGCGCGCGGCGGCAAGCCGTTTAGTCGTCGCTCAAATAACAGAGTCTCTCGGAGGAGTCGGCCTTTATTGTCGGCGGGACTGAAAAACCGCTCTTATTTTCTCGTTCTCTCGCGGCCATATGGCACCGTTGAAAACCGGGATAATGAGAGAGCTTTTAGACGCGGACCGTAATACGGAACAGGTTCCCGTCGTACGGTAATTATAAAAATGATCTTCCCCCGGATAATTTTCGAGTTTCCTGAAAAACAAAAAAAAAAATTTCCTGATTTACATAGTTGCGTCGAACGTCGCGGCTAAGCCTCAATTAACGCACTCCAAGATCCAGCGATTTGCCGGCGATTTGCTCGGAGAAAAATATCGGCCGCGGACCTTAAGCAAACGAGTGCGATCAACGAAAGTGCCAAACTAACGTCTATATACAACAGGTTTCAGCGTCGCTTATACTTTCGATGCTCCTCGAAAATCAGCGCGCGTAAAAAAAACAGAGGAAATACTTTCTCGCGCGGCGGGGCGGGGGAAAAAAAACTTTTACCGCCGGCCGCGTCGGAGTCGTCGGAGTGTAGTCGGAGCCTAAAGCCTGAGTCTCGAAACACAGGTCGCTCTCCTACCTGCTCTTTGGGACTTTCGAAAAGCCGCGATAGAGCAGAGCTCTCCGTCGAGAGAGAGAGAGAGAGATGGGCCGTCGAGATAGTCGGATCGCTTTTTGTCTCGGCGGCGGAGAGCGGCATCGATAAGACACGAAGGCGAATATCGGGAGAGGCGTTGCCTTTCGCTTTCCGAAGAATTTTCCTCTCTCGGGCTCGGAGGGGCTCGAGAAAGAGAGCCTCGGACGCCGTCGCCGACGACGAATACACAGTATATATATTCTCTCGGCTCGGTCGAATATCATTCGACGTCGCTCGGTCGCCTGTTTTTTCTTTTTTCGCCGCCGTACGCGGGGGCCTGAATCATTCAATTGTCGGGCCGTGCGCGGACGTTGCGATTCCCTTTCACTCCGCGTGGCGAGAAACTCGATGCGGAGCGAGAGAGCCGGTACACGCGCACGCCCGCGATTATTCGATCGGGAGAGCGAACTGCCGCTGCACACACCGTGTCCTCCTTCGCGTCGCTCTTTTCTTAATTAGCGACGACTCTTTCGCTTTCGAAATTTAAATGGGGGTAATACGAGCCGAATTAAAGGCAGACGCAGTTCCAATCGAGGAACGTCGCTGCAGCAGCCAGGCTAATGGGACGCGGCTGCAGTGGTGTGTCTTTCGCCGAGGCGAGGCGCGACGCGTTACTCGACGTTTCGGAGGAGGATCTCTGCACTCGGGGAAGAGAAACATAACGAATATATACCGGTGCAGTCGGATCGCGTTGAAGTTTTATGCCTTGGAGTGTGCGGCGGGATTTACCGATAAAACTTTCCGTGCCAATAGACTGGATAATATACTCGAAAACGCCTCGATTACGATGCCCGAGCGTGAAACACACTTCGCCTGGCCTTCCATCAACAAACAAAAAGCAAAGCGACACTCGGAAACTGCGGAACAGTTTTCCCGAGTCCCTCGGGATTGCGATCCAAAATTTCGTAAAAGAAAGGACCGAAAGTCGAAGGCATTCCGAGAGGCATTTCCTCCTCGCGAGAAAAAAAAAAAGGCGCGCGGCTCGGGCCTCTAGACGGGGGGCTCGGCGCTTGGCGAAGCACGCGGCTGCAACAACAACAGCGGGCGGCGGCGGCGGCGTCGAAAAAAAGAAGAGCGAGGATAATATTCAGGTCGTCGTCCTCTCTCTCTCTTTCCCTCTGGTTGGTACACGCTCTCGGCGCAACTGGCTCTATATACACTCGGCGGCGGCTCGCCGGGCTCTCTTCTTTCGATCCTATTATTGCGGTATATTCCGAGTTACTGTTAGCGACTCGGTGCGCCGCCGAGAGACAATAACCCAGAGAGCCCGCTTGGACTCGTTTCGCCTATTCGTCGCTCCTACACAACGTGTCGGCCTTTTTCGTGCGGGCTCTCTCTCTCTCCTCGCCGCGGAGAGGAGCGAGAGAGAGAGAGAGAGAGAGGAGGCGAGCTGCGAAGGGGGAACCTTGAAAGCGAGCGCTAACCCCGGCCCCGGACCCCCATTGTATCCCCCAGCGCCGCCTCGCGCCCGCTCGAACCTCCCGACGAGCCGCCGAGCTCAAATTCAAAAGTAGCATTTTTAGCGGCCGATCATTTCAGGCCGGGAGACCTATACTTTGGAGGATCTTCGAATGAAACGGGGCCCCGGCTCTCTTCCTTTTCTCCTCCGCCGCCGCCGCCGCCTTTCTTTGCTTCTCGGAGCTGCAGCTGCTCTCCTCTCGCCCAGAGGAGCGAACGAGAGAGAGAGAGAGAGAGAGAGAGAGGGAGCTACTCTCTCTTTCTCTAGGCGAGCGGGGAAAGAAGTTAAGAATAAGGAGAGAGAATGCCTCGACGCGCCGAGCGCACCTTTTTCACGCCGGCGTGTTATATGTGCTCGGGCGTTCGTGCGCCGCCGCCGCCGCCGAGAGATGTATGGGAGGAGGAGTAGGCGCTCTGATATTTCGAATGCAAGCTGCTGGCTTTTTACAATTCTGCGCAGCCAACGCCGCCGCCGCCGCCTCGCTGAATATGCGAGTAAGGCCACATTTTTAGCTCTCGGCGAACAACGCCGAGAGGGACAAAGAACGCGAGAGAGAGAGAGAGACCCGCGAGCGTTTCTCCGTGTGTTCCTCTACCGGAGCTCCGCGCTCTGTTGCGAATTAACGGAACGGGACTGTTTTATTTTTTTTTTTTTTTTTAACGCGGCAAAAAAATCGTCGATCGAGCAGAGCGTCGTATCGTTACTTTAGACTTACGCGAGGACCGACACGCAACTCTTCGAAAAAAAAAAAAAAGAAAAGCGAACGGAGAGAGGCGAGGATAATATAATTGCAAAAAGCATATGCTCGCTCGCGTGTGCGGGCCGCCGCGACTCGCGGGGCACCTGTCGGCAGATAGCGGGAGCACATGACGCGCTCTCTCGTGAGTCATATATATCGCGCGCCTGGAAAAAGCCAAAGATAATAAGCCCCGTCTTTCGGCCTCGTCGTCGGCTCTCCTTTGCGCCGCGGCGGTGTGCCGCGTGTCTGGCAGCTTTCGCTCGAAATTAATAGACTCACCGCGGTGTTACTCTCGGGAGAGGAAGAGCAGGAGTCTCTCTCCACTTTGACGCGAGAGGTTCACCAAAAAAAAAGAATCCGCCGTTTATATACATATATATGTACACCCGTCCCGTTAATCCCCATTAAAGTTAGCGCTTGCAATTGCACTAAAAGCCGGCGCCGCCGCCGAGGCCTGAAATTAGCGCAATTACCGCGGTGCGCGCGCGCGCGGCCGGTCGCCGAAACTCTCTGTCTGTCGCCGTTAGGCACTCGTCGAACTTGCCGTACGGCTGGTCTTTAAGCCAAACGCTAATTGCCATCGGGGAGTAGCCGGAGCGCGTCTAACGCTCGCGCGCGTCCGAAGCAAAAGTGGGTTATAATCGCCTTGGCCGCGACGCGTCGCGATCACTTTTCCTCGAGCGTAAACACACACGCGCTGCGCGCACGACTTTCTACCTCGGGCCGCGGAGGGAATCGATAAGGCCGCGATAAGCGACGAGGATGACTTTCGAGCATCGCTTCTTTTCTCTTTTTTTTTCCGCGCAAAATCGAGTCGAGAGCCGGGAATTTTTGTGCCGGTTTTCGAACGGCGTTCTCGCTTCGTTACGAGGATAAATCGGGAAGTGCCGTGAAAATTTCCATCCAGTTATTGTTCGATCGAGCGTTTGTTATTGACAATTAAACGAGTCGCTACCGCACCGCGCGCAGCACCGAATATCGGTATACGCAAAATTCGTGACTCATTTCGCAGAGAGATAACAGAGAGAGACCGCGCGGGCTCTTTATTTCAACAAAGGCGAGCTGCCCCCGAGCTCTCGACTCATAATTTTCGATTCGTTTCCAGAGCGTCCGAAATAGACCTGATTCATCGTTTATTTATTCCGAAAATTCGGAGCCTTATACCACCGCGCCGCAAAGCGAGAGAGCGAAGAGAGCGTGCGGGGCTTTCAGCGGCGAGTTTTCCACTCGCGCAATTAGCCGAATTACGGCGCGACCCCCGGGGGAGGTCAGCCGCTATCTATACTCCGGCCATATTTCGACCGGCGGAAGACGAGGAGAGAGAGAGAGAGAGAGGCTCTCTCTCTCTCTCCCGATCGTTTCACTTTTTGGCTCGGATCCAGTGACCCGGAAACCCGATTTCCCGCGCCTTTCTTCCCGAGGTGCGCCGCGCACACCGCGGCAGAAAAGCTCTCGATGGAAAAGAGGGACCTCCGCGCGAGCGGAGCGTTGCGAAAGTGCTTTTGGTGCCGTGACGGGCAACGGCGGTTGCGCCGCTCTTCCGATCGTAATTTTTTTCGTTTTTTTTTTATGTAATTCCGAGCGCGAGTGCCTCGTGACTGGCTTTTTAATCGAGTTGCTTGGTTCCCCCCCACCTTTTCTAATTTATATTCTACCGTCTTTGTTCTGCTTAGAATTATCGTTCGAGCCGAGTTGGCGCTTTGATCGTAGAAGTCTAAAGACATTTGAGGTTATGCGATATTCGACGAACGTCGCAAATCATCGGAGAAAATGAAAAGTTTAAACGAGATAAAGAGTCCGCATAAATATATATAAATCCGTTTAAAGTCCCCGAGGCGCACAAAGGGAGTTGTCTTTATTCATTTACATAGGCGGCGATTAGCATCTCCGCATTTTGGTTGAACGATCGCTGCCAAGGCGATCGCGACAGACGGCAGGCGTCGAGTGTAATTCCGACTTCTGGCACTATTTTTCTTTTTTTTTTACGAGCGAGAAATCAGCATAAACTCTCGCTCGATACTCGGAGCGTCGCGCGTACGAAGAGAAAAAGGAAAAAAGAAAGAAGAGGCCCTCTCTCTCGTCGCGCGAAACGAGGGAAATCGGGAGAGGAGCGAAGAAGAGATCCATAAAATCCGCAGGATGCACTCGTCGGCTCGTTTCGGGAAGGAGCGGCACTAAAAAATTAGTGCCCCCGGCCGATGGCACTCTACCGCCGAGCTTTAGCGGATAATGAAGAAGACGCGCTATTTCGAATTCCGGCTAAATGAAGGAGCGGCCCCCGACGCCAAGTGCCTACTTAAGAAAATAAACCGCTCGACGACTGGATAATCATTTTTCTCTCTCTCGCTCGACGTGCGTTAAATTTTTATCGAGCGTCTATTTTATTGATCGTCGCGATGAATTTTACGATATTTGATTCGTTAATTATATATTACGATGTGTGGGCCGTTTATTTTTGACGGCCGCGAATAAAATATTAAATTATAGAGCGATAAGTTAACCGAGCCTAATAATAATAAAATTATATTGATTAAAAATTATGCGAGCGTTTCGACGGAAAATCTTCATTGAAAGGAAAACTAATATTATTATTATTATTATTATTATTGGCGAGTGAGGAAAACGCGCTAGTCTTCATTAGCATATAAAGGCCGTTTTGTGTAATGAAATTAAAATTGTAAAACCTACTGACCCGCATTTAAATGCGATTCTGACTGATGAAGCTTATAAATATGCGATGAAATTCATACTTGTTGATCGAAGAAGGAGACTTATTTGGAAAAAGTCTAATAAATGCTTAAAAAAAAGAAATTGTTCATATATTGTATATATTACGTAAGATACGGAATATTCCGTACTTATATATATATATATTTTTCCCTCCAGAAGTTGCGCCGAGTCCCATAAAAATAGTTCACTTTATTAAGCTCTCAAATAAAAAATTCATTAGCTTCGGCCTGAACCGAGTTTTACTCGGGCGAGTATATAATTTTTACGCGGTACATCCAGTATATTAATCCAGTGCGTTAATAAAAAAATAATAGCCATCGATGCGGAATTCGCGTTAAAATCTTTTACGAAACCGTTTCTCTATACGTGCATTATCAACTAATCGAATCAAAGACTAAAACGAGTCTCTTTTCGTTCGAATTAACAAAACAACGTTAAGAGCTCGCCGTACCGAAAATACGAGCATCGAAGAGGCGCATCGAAATCCCAGAAGCATTAAACTATCTGTTCCGCGCTCGCGAGATCCCCCCCTCCCCCACATTGCGACAAAGCTCGATATTCTTCGAGCTCGGCTCGAACGCAGTCGTACCGCGAATGGAGTAGAACCGAGGACAGCCAGCGCTCTCTCTCTCTCGCACATCTGGTCCGCCAAGGGTCGCGAGAGCTCTCCGCCGCGGCCGCGTATAACCGATAAGGGCCGACAGGTCGACGAGAGCGCATTATCGAATATCTGCCGGCGGCGGGGCTGCGTCGAAATCGAAGCTCGCTTACTCCCCGCGCGTTATATACTGCACCACCGCTCCAAGAAGAAGACGGTCTCTCTCTCGGAATGCGATAAATCGCGTGACATTCGCCGGTAAAGCCATACAGAGCCCCGGCCGTTTTGAATTTAATTATTTAATGGGATTGGCCGAGATTGCTCGCAGCTCTCCCGCCAGGCCAGGGGAGGGGGGGGAGGGTTGGATGTAGGTAACACGCGAGAGAGCCGCGGCGCATTTTTGCGCTTTCCGGAGAGAGAGAGAGAGAGCTTTTATTGCCGAGCGGCCGTAAAGAACTTTTAATTTTTACGCCGTTCGGGTATAATGACCCCGTTTTATGTACGGCTGTCAGCGCCTTCTCTTGCTTTCGGAATCGGGGGGAGGAGGGGGAGGGCGAAGCTTTTTACCGCGCGGAGGTTCGATCGCCCGCGCCCGAATCGGAAAAGTGTGCGAGCAGGGCTTTAAGTGTCTCAAGGTGAAAAGAGCGGCTATTACATTATTAGAGGCGGTAAACGGGCTTTTTCGTTCGAAAGATATTGGCTCGTCGAGCTTTTAAATACTCGGAAACCCTGTTAAACAAGCGCCGACGGTTAGAGCCGATAAACTTCGATGATTTAAGAAAAAAGGCGAGAAAAAGGGGCAAGCGATTCGGGCAGAGAGAGAGAAAAAAGTTCTCGGTGACTATTTAGTTTTTTCTATCGAGCGAAAAAATTGACCGGCTGTACCGACAGCTCGTACAGTCGAAAGCTCCGGAGGAATAATGCACCCTTCGCCGCCGAGGCGAACAAAGAGCGCGGCGGCCGCTTCTAACCGGCGCTCCAATTACTTAAGTAACGCGCGCTCCTCGTTTCCTCGTTTAATTTAACTTTTTAATACAAAGGCACCGATGATTTTCGCACACCGATACATACACACATATATATATATATATACGATTAGCGAGCGGGCGGCCCTGAAAAAGAGCTGTCGGTTAAAAAGCTCAAGGGGAATCGCGTCTGAAATAAAAAAAACAAGAGAGAGAGAGAGCTGCGTAGGTGCGCGTGTTTGCTAATGGTTAATTAGTGACTAGCGGCGGGCTTTTCAGAACAATTATCGTTAATGGACTTGCGGCTTCGCAAAGTCGAAGCCTCCGTACGCCTTGCAATTAGTCGGGCGAATCTCGCCTCTTACTTGGAAACTTTCTCGAGCGCGTTTCCTCGCGGTGCGGGACGCCGACTCGAAGTCGATCCTCGTTCCGTTATAAAATACGGCATCCCTCCTCGCCCCTCCGACGAAATCGCGGCTTGAAAAAGTCAGCGGCAGCCAGCGTTTACGCCCTCGCGAACAATATACTCGAGTCTCTCTCTCGCAGTGCCGGCGTTCCACTTCCGCGTAATCCAATAAAACGGCGCCGCGCTGCACTCCAGAGAGAGAGAGAGAGAAGTCATCGCGGGCGAGCGTTTTGTACGACGCTGCAAGAGGGGGAGAGAGCCGCGCTCGCACACGTGTGCCGCAGGCCGTTTTCCCCACTTGACGATTACGTCGACGTCCGCGGCGGCGCCGGGGGGAGGAAAATGGACAACATCTGCCGCCGCGCCGCCGGAGAGAAAAGTCCCCGTTTTCCCGTCGTTAAACCCGGGCTGCCTGCGAGAGATTTTCCATCGTCGTTCCCCCCCGCTTTTTCTCGTGCGACGAGAAGGTTTTCCCCGTATTATTCCCGAGATATATATCTTTAACCGGCCACGTGGCTGGAACTGCACGCCGAAAACAAGTCGAGCCCCGTATACTCGTTCGATTACACCCGAGACGAGAGAGAGGAGGAGGAGGAGGAGGGACGAGCATTAAAATCCGTTTGCGCAAGAGCGGCGAAAAGAAAGCTCTCTGTCGGCCGGCAGGCGGTTCCCAAAAGCGCTCTCTCTCTCTCTCTCTCGTCGGTGGCGGTCTATATTTAAAACGGCGGTTGTTTTGACTCACGACGGGTATATGCGCGCGCGGGGAACGAAGCACCCATTAGCATCGGGGAGATTTTCGAAAGTCTCGAGGCGGCGGCGCGTGAGAAAGCTTCTTCTTCTTCTTCTCCTCCTTCTCCTGCTTCTCCAACAGCTGTGCGCGGCGGCGGCGGCAGCAGCTCTCTGTTTATGCGTTCGAGCGCTCTTCGGGGGGGCACTGATCTCCCTCGCTCTCGCCGCTCACGCGCGAAGAAAGTGAAAAGGCGACGTCAACGAGCCAACGAGGGCCTCCAAAGTATTCATTTCCTCTTTATTTTTCTCTCTCTCTCTCTCTCTCCCGAGCTCCTTCGGGAGCGGCGGATGCGCGCGCGTGTGCGTGAGCTCCGGAGATGCAAGTTTTAGTGCAGCCAGCCGTGGGAGTCAGAGTCGAGCGCGACGGATGCCCGATGCCGAGGGAGCAAGACGTATATACATATTGTCTTTGGGTCCTCGGATTTACGCTCTTGGCGTTGCATTCTCTCGATTGAAGAAGCGAACTGTGGCGCCGTCCATTTCGAATAGACTTTCGCCCGATCGTAATTCGACGCTCGGCGTTCAATTAGAGAGGCTTCAATCGGAGGAAGACGGGGGCGGTGTATATACGGGCAATATGAATTAATCGAGGCTCTCAAGTCATCACTTAAAAGTTAGGCTTTAACCGGTTCAATATATCGGCCTCTCTCTCGGACTTGCACGTGAATCAGCTTAGGGTCGTTGAATCGCTAACGAAGCCGCACGCGGAAAACGGAAAGCGCATCGTCTCTCTCTCTCTCTCTCTCTCTCGTCGGTGGCCGAAATCGATGCGCCGCGGCAGTTGATTATATAGACGTCGCTTCCCGACGATAAAATGAGAAAAGCGTCGGCTCTCTCGACGTTAAGACGACAAGTTGGACAGGTGTGGGACCCGGCTCTTCTCTTCGACTGAATTCGCTGTCTCGAGAGAGAGAGAAAGAGCCAGATTTTCCGAATTCCAGGGCAGCATCGACACTATTATATTGCGAAACACAAGTCACTCGGAAATTTGACATTCCAGAGATAGGAATACGTATACGCCGACGAGCTGTATTGGATTACGATTGCAGTCGAGCCGCGGCATTAATTGCGAAATCGATATTGCACAGATTTCCTTCGCGATGGAATGATGCGATTAAAAAACCGCTTGAAAATAGAATTGCAGCTCTATCCCCCGGCAACGGCGGCGGCGGACGAGTATTCCTCGAGAAAAATTTAGCCGCCGCGTTAACTGCAGAATTTACCGATATACATTCTTCATTCTTCATAGCTGCGTAAACGGTATATACGTACAACAATAGCGGCTCTCGCCGAATCAATAGCGAAGATAAGCCGAATATAATATACATATTTACTTGGCGTGGAATAAATGTTATCGGAAGCAGCTTGGCATTGTAAATCGAGATTTAATATTTCTAATGAAGTCTGTCAACACACACACACCGAGCAGCTGATTGCCTTGGCAAACAGATTAAAACCCACTACTCGACGCGACTCGAGAACGAGCGGAGTAACTCCGACGGTAACCCGAAAGTGCCCAGAAATCGATTCTCCTCGAAAATGAAATGCAAAGCGTCTCTCTCTCTCTCTCTCTCTCTTTTTTATATAAGCCTCGGAAAAGGAAGAGGACTCGGCGTGATTCACGAGTTTTTCTCTCGGCCGTAATACACGCCGAGTCGATGCAGGAAAGGCGGCGGCGCGCATGCGATGCGATATACGCGGCGCACGCGAACGAGAAAAAGAGTACGTCCGCAGGCGCAAGGAAAAAAAAAAACGAGCCTCGATGCGGGAATCGCGTCGGTCGGCCCTGCTTAGGAAGATATAACGAGGGAGCGCAATTTTCGAGGGAAAATTTGACGAGCAATTATGCGGTCGAGCGACTGCGGGGGAAATTTGCGGGTTCCCCACCCCGCGAAATATATATTTTTATAACCGCGCCCGCGATTGCGGTGCCGATTCGCGAGCGAAGCCTGTCGCCTGCTGCTGCCGCGTGTATAATTAATAAGGACTCTACGTCCGATAATAAAGTTGCGCAAGCTTGGGAAATATAATATAGCCCCGGCTCTAGGCTCTCTAGAATTTTCAGAGGCGCGCGGGGCGGAATCGAGCGCGCGGAAGCGCCGCTTGATCGTCGCTTATTACCCCAGAGCGTTAACGCGTCGTAAACGGGCGCTGCCCGGCGCGCGGGGTAAACGCGTCGATCTTCGGGGGTCTATCTGTCTCTCTCTCTCGTTTTCGGGGCGGGGAGAGCCCCTTCGCCCGGCGGAAGAAGGAATCGGCTTTGGGGTGGTGCGGGTCGTGGGTGTGGTGTGGCCGCGCGCGGGCGACAGAGACGGCGAAAACCCAGAGCGGCTGCCGAGAGTATCGATCGGAGCGCGGCGGCGGCGGCGGCGGTGTGCCGTTCGCAACTCGCCTGCCTGCCTGCCGTCTGTAATGCCGGAGAACGCCGCAATCCGTCTGGGGCTCCCACCCTCTCTCTCTCTCTCCCTCCCTCCCTCCTGCAGCGGGGGAGAGAGGATGATGCTGAGGGCAGGGCAGCAGCCCCCGCCGCTGATTAAATTGCAGACGACCGTGCTCGCGGTGGTGGCCCCTGCGAATCGGGCCAAATGAGAATTTAGCCCCCTTTTCGGCCGCGCGCGCGCGCGCGCGTCCAAGCTCAAGGTCCTTAGCTGGAAATTGGCAGTGCTCCGGCGATAATAAAGACTCGGGAGAGAGCCTGACCTCGAGATCTCGCCGATAGAGAGCCGCCGCCGCGATCGATTCTCGCTCTTGGGGTCAGCGCTGCTGCTGCTGCTGCTGCTGCTGCCGCTGCCGTTACTGCGGGGCCACACCACATGGAAAAGAGGGGGAGCTCGAAAAACACGATGAATTATTAACCGGTGCAGTTTATGAATAAAGAAGCCGCGGCGAGTAATCGGCCGCGAGTATCGAACGCACTGCGGATATAGGAGGAAGGAGCGTCGCGGGAATGCCAAAAAATCGAAGGGCTACGCGTCTCGAGGAGCTCTCTCTCTCTCTCTCTCTCGACACCCCGCGACGACCTGGCAAATCGTCAGTTTTAAGATACAATCGAGAGCTGCGCCCGATGCTGGATGCGATGTATTTTATAATCGGGCGCGCGCCAAAGATCCGATCGTCGCTCTGCAGTTTTCCCCCCCGCGATTACATATTCCACCCGCTGGCAGAATCGCGCGAGCGGGGAAGAACGACGACGACGACGACGACGCACTTGCGTCAGTCGATCGATTTTCTTATTTATATACGCGAAGGCGCTGCAGCGCCGTTACACTTAAGAAAGTCGAGCGCGCGGCCCGCTTAATCGCCGCGGGATCGGAAGCCAAGCCGAGGAGCGCGGGAGAGAGATTTTCATTGGGCGCCAATTGATTGCTTTTCGAGCAAAGAGTCGGACCTTTTTCCAGTCGTAAATCCGCGGCTCTCGATCGAGAGACGTCGCCTTTTTTACCTCTCTCTCTCTCTCCGCCATTTCCCTTTTTCTTTCCAGCTCGCTTGCCGCCACCGCGGCAGCAGCCGGAAGGAAACGGCGAGAGGAGAAACCTTTCGGAGAGCCAAAATTTTACGGAGAGAGAGAGAGAGAGACCGCTTTCGTTTTCGAGCTCGCGATCGACGAGAGGCTTTATGTATATATATACCCTTTGCCCGTACGAGCGTTTCAATTGAAAAGGCTCTCTTAATCCTCTGCCTCTTATGAAACGGCCCGCCTCGCGGGAGCTCAGCCCGCCGAGTCCGCGCTCGTCACGTAAACGGAATTTACGTCATTGCGCTCGTGGCTGTGTGCCGCGACTGTAAATCCCGTTTGATTCCAGCAGCCCCCGCGGAAAATTAGCCTTTTTTTTTTATACCGGATCGATTAAACGGACGCGCGGAGGATTATATATATATATATATATTGGCTCGAGCCGGCAAATATTTACTCGCGACTGTGCACTGTATTTATGGAAAAAGACAGGTAAAACTTATTTACGGACGTAGAATATATATTTACCGAAACGACTCGCGACGCGGCGCGGCCTCGCTCATCCATCAAGCTCCTTCGAAAGAGGCGAAAAGTCAATCTGAATTTTAATTCGAAAGCGCGTACGAGATTTGTAATCGCCGGGGTAAAGAGAAGGGCCAACAGAGTGTTCTGGGGCCTAAAGAGACGGCAGCTACGTCGCGTATACATATCGGTCCGCTGTTGCCATCGCGTCTAAATAATGATCGATCGGCCAGAGAGAGCGGACAGTAGTCGTTGCCCTCCGCCTACAGCCGCGAGGGCCTCTCTTTCATTTACCGTTCCTAATACTGGTTTACCGCTGAAAATACCGTCGACTTTGGAGGAGGAAGCGCGACGACCCGCGACCGCGGGTGTTTGGCCGAGCGCGAAAGCGGCAAAGATAACGTCCTCGTCCTCTCCTCGCGCAGTCCGGTAGCAGAGGGCGTCATAATGGAATATTGGACAGCAACAGCAGCGGCGGCGGCGGCACTGCAGCGGCGGCGATGTGTTGTGGGTCGATAGGGGGAGGAGAGGGAGAGAGGGAGAGGAGAGCTTATAGCCCCGAGCGCCGGTAATCGCGCGGCTGTTTTCGTTAGCGATTTATGGGCCAAGCCGCGAACGGCTTTCTCGCGCCCGGCGCTCTCGGGGTATTTAAAGGATCAAGGATGGCCCCCGAAGTCCCAGGCCGCAAAACTTTCTTTCTAATCCGTTTCCCTTCGGGGGGAATTACCCTTTTTATATATATATACACCGGCGCGGCCAAACATTTACGGAGGAGAAACGGCCGATTCGATTGTGTTTTTTACCCGCGTCGAAGTGCAAAAAGAGCCGGCGATCGAAATATAGTCCTTCTGGTTTCGAAAGCGAAAGATATAAGAAAGGAGAGCGCGCAAACGCGCGATTTCCCAGAGAGGAAAGAGGGGCTCTCGCTCGCGGGTCAATGCAATGTTCAATTTCAAAAGCGAATTTCGGCCTCTCGCGACCTTGCGGAAACGTCGAAAGCGAGACTCTGACGCAACGCGCGTTGCCTAATATCCGCGCGAGCGAGCGGCCCTTCCCCCCCTCCCCTCCCCCCGTCGGATCTAAGGTTATACCTTTGACGGCGCGACCCCGAATCTGGGTCAAAGTTTTATCCTTTAAGGACGACTATTGATCGGCGGCCGCGAGAGTCTCTCATTTATTCTCCCGTATCGCGGGGGGAGGGGGGGGGGAGAGGCAATAACAGTCGCCGGTTATTGTCACTCTCCGTTTCAGATCCTCGCGCTTCCGTCGCGTAAAAAGCCGCGCGAGCATTCATACACCTGCCCCCGGAGCGAATATGTAGGTTAACGCGCTAATGATCGAGCCGGATAGCCTGGTTCGCTTTGCTTTCAGGAGAAAAAAACGCGCGCCGTTTCAGCGAACGGAGAGCAGCAGCAGTCTTTCGCGGTCGGTCGAACGGGGGGGTAATATCATCTCCGACGCCGCGATCGAGCCTCGAGCCTCGATAAAAATCGTATTATCAGCCGTTGAAAGGCACTCGGGATATGTCTCCTCGGCTGTGTTTATCGGCCAATGTCGCTGGATATAATTACGAGAAGCATTGAGCGCCGCCTTCTTCTGGCTCGCGAGCTCTTTTGTTTACTCGCTTTTTTCTTTTTTTTTTTATTTCATCGAGATTTCGCTCTCCGCCGTTTAAAAGGCGATAAACAAGCGGAAAAACAAGCTAATCGCCGGAATATCGCTTTTAAGCGAAAGCTTCTCGTTGTAAGAACGACGGCGAGAGATTTTTTCCATCGTTATATATCCGTAATAACGAATTACCGGCGTTTGCCTCGGAAAATATATAACTCATGCAAATTACGGGCGCCTATTAGTTAAAGCTCGCGTTCGGGTCATTAACCAGCTCGAGAGAGCTCGTAACTCGAAAGTGCATCGCCCATGTTTTTTTTTTTTTCTCTCTCTCGATAGCATCGAGAGCCGACTTCGGCGCTTTTTTTTGGAAACAACAGGAAATTTATTACCGCCGCCGCCGCCGCGCGGCGATGATTCCGCGAGAAAAGAAACCAGCGGCTGCTGTCGCAAAAAACGCGATCGCTCGATTATTTCGAAACCATTGTTCCCGCGAGATAAAGGAAACCTCACAGAAAAAAAAAAAAAAAAAAAACGGCTTCTCACTCGACTCTCGGGATCGGTTTCGGGGCGTATCGTCGAGCGAAAAGGACGCAGGCGGAGGATAGACGCGGTAAGCAAATATACCGACCGGCCGATCTTCGGTTTTCCCAGCGGCGGTATATAATCCCTCCGCGCGTAAGAAGACTAATATTTCCATTTCCACGGAAACTTCTTACGGAGCGATGAATATGCAGCCGCCGCCGCCGCAGCCGCGACGACCTCTACGTGTATGAATATGCAAAGTTTCAGTTTTAAACCGCCGCGGAACGGCAAAAAGATATATAGCCGCGCTCTCCGTAAAATCGATTCGCAGCCGGAGAGAAAAGAGAACCTTTCGCGAAAGTGGAAACGGGCTCGCTCTCGCCGAGCGATCGACGTACGATTTTGAAAATCCTCGTTTCCCATCATCGTTCGGCGCGGCCAGCGTCTCCGCGCGTTCCTCAAAACGAAATCGATGCCGCGGCTGCAGGTCGAATTCGTAAGAGCACCTCGGAGCCAAGACAAAGCTCACTCGCCGGTCGTGAGAAATGGTAGAAGAGGGAACGGAGCGGCGGCGGGCCGCGTTCCGTGACGGGCGGCCGCGTCGATTGATTATTACTGCTTCTTGCGGAGCGGCGCGCGGCTCCCCCCCTTTTTTGTTTTTTTTTTGCGAAATCGTCCCGCTTAACGCCCGCAGAAAGAGAGGCGGCCGGAAGTCGACGCGGCCGGTGTTTTTATTGCGGCTAATCGTGCGAATTCTCGTGTGTATGTATATATATATATATATACCGCGCGACCGCCTCGCGCGAAGTCGGGACGGCGACTAATCGCGCGTGAAAACGTAATATATACAACAAGCGGCGGGGGCCCCGGTGAGTCATCGGTCGAGCTCGTAAATTTTAGCAATTACGGCTAAGCCTGGGGGGAATTAGCTTTTAAACGGCGACGGCCCGTGTTTTTTCTTTTTGCGAAAAACGCGGCCCGTTTAAAAGACGATAATCGAGGAGGAAGTATAACGGGGAATTTTCAATATGTAAACACGTCGCACTCGACGTTACGATAACCGAGTTATCGTACCCTTTTTTTTTTTTTTTGTTTAATTGTACGAAAATTGTACCGGGAAGTAGTTTGGAAAAGAGGTGCAACGTTTTTTCTATTTATATTGTTTATCGGGCACGATATAGTTTTATCGCGCGTAAATAAACGGACGATTAAAAGCCGACCGCGGAGTCTTGCAATTTCAGGTTGCATTCGCGATAAAAAAAAAAAAAAAATGAAGTACGCGGCAAAAACTGATACTGAAATAAAATTTATTTGTATAAATCCTTAATAAAATTCGAAACAATGGCCGAGGAACTTTCTCTCTGTCGCAACGTCAAATTCAGTCTTATTTATCGTGGAAATTAAGTGCCCCTTTTTCCTTCGAACTCGAACGTAATTTGGACGAAAAACTCTTTCTTCCGCAAAGTGTCTCCCGAAGCGACACACACTTGTCGGTGCTTACGGGAATTAAAAAATTTCGTCTCTCCGCGCGTACAGCCGAACGATAACAGTACAACGGCGGCAACAGCGACAACGCGCGAGGAAGAAGAGAAAGTACCTCGCGTTGCGCTCACGTTGAGCCCCCGACGTGGCTTGCGAAACGCACCGCCGTACATCGGGCGTATCATCCGGCGTTGCGAGCGCTCGGATTCGAATTATTTCGGATTAAGCGCGCGCGCGGCGGTGCTCGCCGCGTCCTTGTCTTCGATCGACGACTCGCGCGGCTGACACTTTGTTCGGGAGAGGTCGCGTCCGCCGGCGGACAGATAAGGCCTCGCAATGTACCTCGGGAACAATGACTGCGTAGGATCGCGAGAGCCGCGGTGCGTGTGGATTTTTTTCCGGAATCGCGATGCTTCTTCTTCCGGGCCGTTATAAATATAGGATCGCGGTTGTACCGAGTAAATTTAGTAAACATCGGAAATTCAGCGAAGGCGGCGACTCGATATTATACCGATCCTCGAAATTAAAGCGATAAAGCCGTAATACACCGAGAGTCGATGTATATAGGAGAGCCAAATCCCACGCTCCCCTCCGGAGTGTACGCACGACCGGCCGAGAGAGAGCGTCGCGGCCGAGAGCAAAAATAACTCGTCAAAATAGAAGTCGGCCCGCCGCGGGCTTTTTCCAAAAACAAACGGCGAGCCGTGTAGTTGGTGCAAAGCACAGCGAGAGACAATGCGCGGCTTTCGAAAAACCGAGCAGGCGTCGATCAACGAGCGGCGCATGCTAATACACAATCGCCGCGGCTGAATTATTATTACGCCAGCGCGCAAAAATGTCGACGACGCGCACGTTCGATTATATAGTCCAAGAAAGAGCTGCGAAGACACTCTCTGAGAGGGGGGAGACGGAAAAACTCCGGGCTGACTTTCCTCCGCGCCTACGGCGGCCGAGAGTCTGTTGGTTTTTGGCAGCGGCGGCGATATCGCTCTCTCGGCGTTGGAAATCACGTAATTTTCTAATATAAACCCGCGCGCGAGCGTCGGCGAGAGAGCCTTTTAATTAAAAGCCTCTCGGCGTCGCACCGCGGCAGCGGAGATCGGAGCTCGTATTTTTTTTTTTTTTTTTCTTTTCCAGCGTTGCGCGCGCGGCGCATCGATCCCGCGCCGATTTCACTCTCGCCAATTAAAGCAAAAAGCGCGAGAGTCTTTCTCTCGAACACGTAACGCTGCTGCTGCTCCGCGTGGGCTTCCCCACGCTTTCCTGCACCGCATAACTCTCGCGTCTCGCGTACACAAATTCCCATGATCATCCGCCTGCGCAATATCGCTCTCGGATGTTGGGGGGGGGAGGCCGCGCGAGAGAGCAGCAGCAGCACACGTCGCACAGCTGGCCGATTAGACACCTTAGGCGCGAACGAAGCATCGGCCATCCGAATATCCGCGTGGGAGCAGCGGGCAAGTGCCGCTCTCTCGAAATAGACCCCCCTTTTGGCCGTGACGCCGTGAGCCGCGGCGTGTATGACGCGCGCTAAGCACCGCTGCCGCTGCCGCTGCCTGTGTCCGGCAAGGAGCGCACGCACACCTATGCGAGGTCACTGACATCGTGAGCCTCTTCTCCTCTCTCTCTCTCGCTTTTTGGGCCAGTCTTTTTTCTTTTCTTTTTTTGCTGCTACCCTCGAGATTTCACGCTCAACCGTATATATTCGGAGAGAGCTCGGCGCGGCGTTGTTAGCTTTTCAAGTCGATTTCCAGGTCCGAGTTCGCTCGAAACTGCAGAGCGAGATGCGCTCCGCGAATCGACGTAATGCGTGTTTACCGAGGAGCGAGGATTTCGAAAAGCAATCGATGCTCCTGTACGAGGGTACTTTGTTTGCCGTAGGGATAGTTCCGTTTCCACTTCCCCGCGCGTCTTCTCCCAAAGATAAACCGACGGCTACACATATATATATGTACTGTTTGATTAACAGCAAAGTCAGACAGTCGAAGCGATATAGCGGCCTCGATCGTTTTTAGATTACAAACTCCGCGATAAATATTTGGAGTAATAATAGCCCAGCAGAGTTGTTCCGCATGCAAACAAGATCGCGAGAGAGAGAGAGAGAGAAAGAAAAGAGTCGCGCCGTATTTTCGTAAACTTGAGAATTCCCTTCTAATCGCCGCAGCTGCCGCCGGCGCTCGCCGAGCGTTTTTCACTCCCGCGAGCTGGCCAATTAGTCAGCGGCGATTAATAATAAGCCGCGAGAGGGGAAACACAGCTGTGTTGTCGATCGAGAAATCCTTCCCGCGGCGTCCTTCTACGCGCCGCGGCAGCCTCGCTCTCCGACCTTCGCGCCGCGCGCGCGACCGATCCCGATTTCGAGAACGATAATTAGCGCCGCGCCAATCGAAGCGACGACGACGCGCTCCGAGAGCTTGGAGTTCGCTCTCCGCGATTTTTCGGGGGAAGCCGGCGAGGTTTCTCTCCGCCGCGGCTCTTGGACGCGGCGGTGATAACGATTTTTCCTTGAGACGCTTTTTCTCTCTCTCGCTCTCTTTCTCTATCTCCGTCGAGGCTCTCGAGTCAGTTCCGTCCTTCGAGGATGCAACGCTCCCGAAATATCCGCCTCGACTTTCGGAATAGGCGCGCGCGCTGCTTTTTGCTCGCCGCGGACGAAATTGCGGGGGGGCTTACATAATTTTCATGGAAAATCGCGTCTAAAACCGCTCTCGTTATAAACTTTTAAAATAGCTTTCTTCAATAAGGCATTAAAAGATTTTACGAGCCTCGGACTCTCTCAATGTTAAAAGCGAGATCGCCGCTCCGATTTCCTACCAGAAGTCAATTCGATTTCGGTTGAGTAATAGAACGTTTTTTTATTCGATCGCACCGTTGAGAGAAGAGTTTGGTAAAAATTACCGTGTCTAGCAAGGCCATCGCGGACTGTCGAAACCTAAAAAATTACCATACTTTACTGAAAATACAGAAAAATTTGTCAAACAGAATAGCAACATTTCGTATAAAGTATACTAATTTTTTTTTCGTTTTGACAGTCTGCGATAGCTTTACCAGACAGTACGTCAATTTTTACAAGATTATTCATAACATTTACTCTATTTCTTCTCTCGATTATAAATTCGGTGCTCGGCTGAAAATCAGCCTCGCCAGCCGATACCTCACGACGGGGCAGCGCGTAAATTCGCGCACAGAAGCCGAGCCGTTCGTAATTCGTCGATCCTCCCTCTCTCTCTCGAGTCTCTCAGGGCTCTCGAGTGCGGCCCTCCACGCACGTGCGCGTGGGCCAATTAACGCTCGCACGTGCAAAACAGCGCGTCGGAGAGGGCCAGGCGACGACGAAGAAAAGCACCACGGCGGTAAGAGGCGGAGGGAAAAAAAGGCTGCTCCAACAGGTGGCGGGCAGAGAGAGCGGGAGGTGCGGTATGGGCTTTCCGGCGACGTCGGGCAGGCTCGAAAATTGAAATTCGAGAGCCGAATATCCGGTGACGGCCGCGGAGAGATTGCGTTTCGGGCGCATCCTCCTCCCGACTACCGCCGCCGCGCGCACTGCTTCCCGTTTTAACGGTAACGTCCGCGAGCGTCGCCGTCCGACGCGGCCCTGCTCTTTTCCACGAGCGGGAAAAGCTCTCGCGATTCCCGCGGTAAACTCCGAGCCGATTCTCGTTTCGCAATCGTTACGCGCTGCGGCGTCGGCGGTTTTGAAAAGCAAAAGAAAAAAAAAGGAAAAACGTTCGTAATCAGAAGCTGCACCGCGCAACGAACGGAATCGCACGGCGGGCACGGGAATGTTATTAAATTTCGGTCACGCTTCGGTCGCGGCTCGGGGAGGTGTCGCCTCTTTAATCTTCCGCGAAAACGCACGGAGAACGTGACGAAATTTTCGCGAGGAAATCTGGGCCAATGAAAATTAGCTGCCCGCGCTCGGTCCCCGCCGCGACGATAACGCAAAACAAAAAAAAAAGAAAGAAAAAAAAAGCACCGAGGTACGTGCCTCGCGTTCGAAACGCCGTTCTTATGACATCTCTTTTATCGACTGGCTGCACGCGCGCTCGGTACAGTGAAAGTATCAGCGGAAGCTGGGGGGATAACAGCTCCGCCCCGGCGTGTACACGGTTTTCGAGCTTTCGTCCGAAACTTTCCGATTAAATTGAAGGAGAGCGGCAGCCGCGGAGAGAGAGAGAGATAAGTGCATTATGAAAGTGTATGAAATTAGAAAATTAGCGGAAAAGCAAGAGCGATATTCGTATCCGCGGAGAGAGCCCCCTCCTTCCTCGCGAAACGGAAAAGGCTTTCCCAGGCCGTGGCCATCTCCGCGTCCATTAATCACGGACCAACAGGCATCGATCCCTCCGCGGACGCCCCTCTCTCTCTCTCTTGAAAAAAAAAAGCTCTCGCGCCCCGCGAACAATGCGCGAAACAGCTGATGACCCAAATATCGGCGGGCCTCGTTAATCGATAGCCCCCCCCCTCCCTCCCCCCGCCCCACACGTAAATACGGGGAGCGTCAGCGCGAAAAAACGCGAGATTCCGCTGGCGCTTATTTTTACCTGGCCGCGCGCGCTTCGAGTTTTATGTAATGCGCGAACGCGGAAACGTCAGACGGAGAGAGAGAGAGAGAGAGAGAGCAGGCTACAAAGGCTGCCCTCGCGGCCGCCCTGCGTCAGCGAGGATATACAGAGCGAATCGCTCGATAAAGAAAGGAGCGTGCACGAGTATAAAAAGGGAATTTCGCGCGAAATCTCCGTCTCTCTTGCGCCACAGCGGAGAGCGAGCGAGCGAGCGAGAGAGAGAGAGAGAACGGAGCGGAGCAGTTTCATCGATTTCGCGTGCACTGGGGAGGCGGGGGTGGGTGGGGGAGTCCGAGAGGCTGCGTGTGCAGCAGCAGCAGCAGCAGCAGCGGCAGCAGCTCCGCTCCGCGCTCTGCTCTTCGTGTATACACGCAGAGCGAGAGAGAGGGAGAATGTTTAGAGCGCGGTGGCGATGCCAAGGCCCGAAAGTGGGTCAAGAAAGATCGGCTTCTCCAACGGGGAGAGAGATAGGAGAGGGGAACTCACCTTGTCCGAGGGGATGTTGCGCGAACTCATCGTTCTTGGTGGCTGCTGCCGATGGCCCGGGATGGCGAATCTTCTGGCCCGCGCTCGCGCACCAACACACAGGTTATGATATTAGTACACACTGGGGGGCTGCTCTTCCCCTTGGGCCGCGCCGCCTCCTGCAGGCTACTCACTCGCGCACATCTCGCGGTTCTACTCTATGCACACACAGACACAGGGCCTAGCTCTCTCTCCTCTTCTAAGAGCTGACTTGAGCGCCGTTCACGCCAAGGTGTACAGAGAGACGGAGAGAGAGGATGGATGGAGAGCGTAGAGAGATGCGTGCAGCCGAGGAAGGAAGGGACAGAGAGAGAGAGAGCGAGAGAGGAGAGAGAGAAAAGAGAGAGAGAGGGCGAGCTCAGAGGAGGGCTCGGCCGAGGGGCCGCGGCGGTAGCTGCATCCTTGCGTCTCTGCGTCTGCTTCGCTGCTCTGCCTCTTGTCTGGCTTCCTAGGCGAGATCCCGTTCGGCGGCGACTGGCTGGCGCTGCCCGCAGCACACTCGCGCAGCTAGGCTCTCTCGCGCTCGGTTTACTTGTAGGCGCAGCTGTCGGGCGCGTAGTGCTTGGGCAGCATCCTCTCCTTGGCTCGGCACACTCAGAGACACTGCTCACTGCTGCTGCTGCTGCTGCTGCTGCTGCTTCTGTCCGCTCTGCGCCACCAAACAACGCGTAAAATGGCGATCGCTCCGCGCGCACTCGCACACTCACACTCTCGTCGCTACGAGGCTAAGCTGTGTGGCCGCTTAGTCGCTGTCGAGGAGAGCGAGACCCTGCCTGCCTGCCTGCCTGGCGGCTGCGCTGCACTCGCCAGTGCCGAGAGGGGAGGGGACCGCCACCGCCGCCGCCGCCGCTGCCGACAAAGGCACCCGCCGCTCCGACTTGCGCCGCTGCACAGGTGCGCCCTCGCACGCCCACGCAAGGCCTGAACCCCCCCGCAGGCGAGCGCGACCTCGGTTTATCCGCTGAGCCGCCCTCTAGATTTCCCCGAAATTATTTGATTCCCCCGATTCTCAAGTCCCCGAGTCAGCTTGACGAATGCCAATTTTGATACATGCTGATGCCAAAAACTTTCTGAGCTTGCAGGTTAGGAGCTTGCGCGAAAGAAAAAGGAGGATCGCGAAGGGATTGACTGGACGATTCGGTGTGCTTTCGCGTAGGTTTTTGATTGTCGGCTGATGGTACAGCAGAAAACTTAGTTTGGCTGAAATTTTAAAACCCTAAATAATATAAGCAGCAATCAGTAATAAAAATAAATTGTAATAAAAAAAGTTTATTTTATTTCGTTTTTTGTCAAAGTGGTTTCTTTGAAATAATATTTTTTATTGATTGAAAAAATTTTATTTTCGTTGAAATTAAATAAAAACACATTTCTCACTTATCCATTACTTACACCTTCATACTTTCATAAACATAATTTGTTTTAGAAACAGACATGAGTTTTCTATCTTTCAATGACATGTTTTATTTCTCGAAGGTCATCAATTCTCAGAGGAAAATACAGTTGTTTCCTTGAAATTTCCCGCTTCAAATAGCATGTATGCATACAAATGTTCGGTAAACTTTGTCTCTACTCTATCCCATTTATCATTATTAACTCCTTCTTCACATCTCCCAGCAATTAAATCACTTATGCCATTTTTCGCTTTTTAGATAACTATGGTGTATTCCTCTAACATCCTCATATTGTATTCCTCTCCGGTTCGGTTGTATTTGCCACAGATACCGAAGACCGCCTCCCCCCTCCGCCCATGCCAACCACCTCGGTCTCCTTTTCATCCGTTGGTGCATTTCTCTTCTATTTCAGATACGAGATATTCGTCATTCAGTCTATAATGCAATTCAAATTTTACCGCGCTTGCTCTTCATGCTTCCGCGCAGGCTCTGTTGATGATCCCTCCCTCTGATGTCAATTTTACAAATTAGAAGAAAAAGATACTAAAGCTAACCTACAAAACAATCAAGTCAAACAGAAAGAAGGATCTTAGAATCTGCATGCCTCAACCCCACGTGGTTAAACAGGCTTGTTTTGTTTATATATAGAGGGAATGGTCTTTCAAATGATCGATTGCAGTGATTTAAAATTTATTCATCATGTCGCGATTAATTGTTAAGAACTTGCCTAAAAAAGTAAGTAATATATATTGAAATCCGTTAACTGTACCGATGTTTTCGATTTTGCGTGTAAAAATTAATTTTTTTAATTTATAGGTTAATGTAGATAAAATAAAGGATTTATTCAGTTCAAAAGGTACAGTCACTGACATTCAGCTAAAATACACAGAGGATGGCAAATTCAGAAGGTTTGGTTTCATTGGCTATAAAACTGAAGAAGAAGCAGCAGCAGCATTAAAGTTTTTTAATAACACTTGTATTGATACCTGTCGAATAACAGTAGAGCATTGTGCTGAACTCGGTATGTTTACGCATTAACTAGTAATTAATTTTTTTTATCTTTTTCATACATTATTAATTGATTTATAGGGGATCCTTCAAAACCAAAATCTTGGAGTAAGTATGCATCAGACAGTATAACTCATAAAGCAAAAAAAGATGATGTTGCTGAGCCTGTGGAAAAAGGCAAAAAAAAGAAAAAGTCCAAGAATGGACAGGTTGTTGATGAAAATCAAGAGGATGAAGAGAAAAGTGAAAAGAAAAAGAAAACAGATAAAAATAAAATGAATCTTGAAATTAAAGAAGTTCTTGAAAAAGTATGTTCATAATTTAAAGATATTTTCATTTGTGTTTAAAAACCTGAGAAATGTTATTAATTATATTTAATTTTACAGCACAAAGATGATCCATTATTTACTGAATTTCTTGAAAGTCATAGTAAAGGAGATTTGAAATTGTGGAGCAATGAAGCTCAAATTCCTGGAATGAATAATGAAAAAAGTGAAAATTTAAGTGAAAATGACGACAGTGAAGATGAAAATGATGAATCAGGAAATGATGAAGATTCCGTCAAAGAAGAAAAAATTGCCAAAACGAATATTTCTGATAAACAATACTTGGAAGCATTAAAGAAAAAATCAAACGATACAAAAGCTGACATTACAGATAAAAATCAAGAAATAAGTAAACAGAAAGGAACTAAAAAGTTTTTCACAGTGAAAATTAGAGGTCTTGGTTGTAACCATAAAAAGAAAGATATTAAAATATTTTTCAAAGGTATACCAACAAAATCAATAAGAGTACCTCGAAAAATTAAAGGCATAGCTTATGTAGGTTTCAAGACTGAAAAACAAATGAAATTAGCCCTTAATAAAAATAAAAGTTTTTTAGGTAAAGTATTCAGAAATTTGTGTATTAAAAAATAATAAATAGCTTTAATAAATTTTACAATATTTATTCTAGATGGAAAACGCATATTTGTTAATAAATATGAAGAACATGAGAAAGATGAGAGTCAAAATGAAAATAAAAGTTCAAATTTGAGGTGGAAACAACAACAGGATGATTTAAAAAGTGAAGAAACTATAGCTGAATCTGGCAGAATTTTCTTAAGAAATTTAAGTTACACCGTGACTGAAGACGATATTAAAAATCTATTTGAAAAATATGGTTGGTATATTAAAATATGGATATAATAGAAATTAAAGCAATTTATTTATTTTAACAAATCTTTGACATTAGGACCTTTAACTGAAGTAAATCTACCAATTGATATGGTTACGAGAAAACCAAAAGGTTTTGGTACTATAACATTCTTGATGCCAGAACATGCAGTGAAAGCTTATACAGAACTTGATGGATCTGTTCAAAGCGGTCGAATGCTTCACCTTCTTCCAGCTAAAACGAAAATATCACCAGAAGATTTACTTGCACAAGGTATGTCCTCATTAATGAGTGAATGGTAAACATTTTTTATAAAAATATTATTAATACTTTCAGATGGTCTAAATTTCAAGCAAAAAAAAGAACTGAAAGCAAAAGCACAAGCTCAATCTTCACACAACTGGAATACACTCTTTTTGGGTCAAAATGCAGTAGCAGATGCAATTGCAAATGCTTATAATACTACAAAAGAAAATGTAAGTACTTGAATATTGTTTCATTTTAAAACCAGTATTTGACTTTTAATAAATTTATAAAATTTCATGTTACTTAAATGAAGGTTCTTCATGATGGTGAAGGCACAAGTGTAGCTGTTCGCATGGCTTTAGGAGAAACGCAGTTAGTGCAAGAAGCCCAAAAATTTTTAGAAGAAAATGGCGTTCGATTAAATGCTTTTAATCAGGTAATTTTATATTACTATAAATTAAAAAAATTTTAAAGTGAATAGTTAAAGAATAAATATTTTTAGGCTCCTAGTAAAAGATCGAAAACGGTAATTCTCGTAAAAAATTTACCGGCTGGTACTCGGGCAGGAGAGATACGAGAATTATTTGTTAAACATGGAGAACTTGGTCGTATAGTATTACCTCCATCTGGAATTACAGGTATAAAATAGCTTTGAATAAAAATTAAAATACTTGAATTATTTAAGTTTAATGAATTACTAATATAATTTTTTTGTAGCTCTTGTGGAGTTCATTGAGCCATCCGAAGCAAGGAAAGCTTTTATGAGATTAGCTTATTCAAAGTTTAAACATTTACCTTTGTACTTGGAATGGGCTCCAGATGATAGCTTTACTTCTCCACCTAATAAAAGTTCGAATGAAAAGAAAGAACCGGAATCTAATGGTACATTAAATAATAATGTAAAAGAAACCACTGTAGAAAAAGGAAAACCAGGAAAAACATTAGCTAAAGAAGAAAGTAAAGAAAGTAAAGTAGATGAATCAGAAGATGATGACGAAGATGAGCCAGAACCCGAAACTACACTTTTTGTTAAAAATTTAAATTTCATTACAACAGAAGAGCAGTTGAAAAAGGTAAGGAACATTTTTATTTAAAAATATATAATAATAAATGTTAGTTATCATTAATATTTTAATTTTTAGCACTTTTCAAAATGTGGTCGACTGCACTATGCAAATATCAGCATGAAAAAGGACCCCAACAATCCTGGTAATAAATTATCAATGGGTTATGCATTTGTAAGATATAAATATAAATCAGATACAGAGCGTGCTTTGAAAGAATTACAAATGACGACGTTGGATGGAAAAACACTGGAATTGAAACGTTCTGAAAGAACTCTGCAGTAAGTAATACATTTTGATTTTTACTAAAGAACATTGGACAATGGATTCTTAATTTATACTTTTAATAAATTTTAGGACTGATCTACAGGCAGCAAAGAAAACGGCCAAAATCACAGAACAGACAGGAACAAAAATTCTTGTAAGAAATGTGCCTTTTCAAGCAAATGCTGATGAAGTTAAAGATTTATTTAAGTAAGAATATTATTATTTTTCTATACATATACAAACGCCTTTTCCAATTTAATAAAAATAATGCTAACATTTTTCTTCTAGGGCATTTGGTGAAATTAAAGGTGTAAGATTACCAAAGAAAATGGTTGGTGACGAAAAACACAGAGGTTTTGGTTTCGTAGAATTTTATACGAAGAAAGAAGCTAAGGTAAGCAAACACAGTTATGACATGTGCCAAAAATTTAAACAAAAAAATTAAATAAAACTTTATTATTTATAGAGAGCTTTTAAAGCTTTGTGCCAAAGTACTCATTTGTACGGGCGTAGATTAGTTTTGGAATGGGCTCAAACAGATGAAGATGTCGATGATTTGAGAAAACGTACTGCCAAACGTTTCCATGGAGGTAAATATACATAAATTATTTCTTTTAATGATTTGCATTCAAAATTTTATTAATTTTTAATAATTATTTCAGAACCAAGTGCTAAGAAGAGCAAAAAGGGAACTTTGGATCCAGAAACTATAGGTTTACAAGTGGAATAAAATAAAAGGCCTTCTTTACTCTGTAAATAAGTTAAAACCAATATGTAAATTGTAAATAAAAGAGTTTTTATTATATAGTAATAATATTGTATTATACGAGATGACTTGTATTAACCAGAAAATACACTGACATTATTTTTACATTGATTATAACATTGTGACGGATAAAAGGCGTATTAGGCTCGAAAAAACATAGATTGTCACTATTACGTGTAATTATAGAAGCATATCGATCCGTTGCTATTCACTTTCATTTTTATTTGACAATAGTTTTACGTAAATAAATTAAACTTAGGAAAAATTAAATTTGGAGCTATTGCCACTAATGAAAAATCATTTGGCATAAATTATCGACCAACTCGTTGGTCCATCTAAATTGTTTTACTTCTTTTTACTCATATAATCTCAAATTAGTTTTACTAAATCACGAGTTTGACTTTCTCATTTAAACATGAAACTTTTGTGCGACAATCAAACTCTATCGCAAGTAGAGATATTTTTTTTTTATTTTATACATATATGCAGAGTCAAAATCGCAAAAATCCATTATCTAATTCAAAAATCTTTGCTCACGACTCTTTGTATACAAAGAAAAATATACATCATTTCTTAAAACAAATTTCTTTTGTTTTTATATATAATATATATGATTTACATATATTGCAAGATGTAAAAATCACATTTGGTAGGTGAAACAGTTTTTTCCATTTCATGTTACACAGAATGCTGACTTTTTTTTACAAATAAAAATCCACGATGCAGTATTTTATAGGGCGAGAGGATACGGGGAAGGGTCACAACATTAAAGATAAATCTTATCTGACTTGCATCGTGTAAGTGACTGTTGCACTCTTGAAAATCGTTGATTTTTTTTCCTTTTCTGTTTTTTCTATAACGTTACTCTCTCGCCCGTGCAGTATCTTGGCAGCCCGCTGCCAGACAAAATGCCGCTTCTCTCCGCTTCGCGTCCCTTGACACAGAACTCCGAGGAACTCTTACAGCTGCAAAGTCTGTGTTATCATGTATCGGGGTTCTTGCCTTTTCTTCGGAACTGATCCTCAAGATATCCGGGGACCTAAAAACATTTTAAAAAAAGAATACTCTGTTACGATTCGGTGGCAAGCTTTTACGCTCTCACATCTTATTCCCAGCGCGATCCGACAGCATTTAGGTTTTAGTTTAGCGCAAGTGCACGCATGATCTGGTGTAATTATGTTGTTAATCTATTTAGAAGCTTAGTTAAAGGATTCTTTTACATTCTAGATTATTATTATGTTCATAAAAATGCATAATTTCACCTACTTTCGTAACTGGCAGAGATAGGGAAGCAGCAGTGAACGAGAAGTAAACAACTGCAAAATATTTTGCACAGTTGTAATAATGTTACTACACTGTTCTATATTGAATTTTGAATTTACATTTTAAAATTTTTAACTCTTTTACTTTTCTTTACAACGAATCATAACTAAATAATCCCTTTTCTGCCGAAATGCACATTATATATTTTTATACTACAGTGTTAAAGTTAATAACATTTATGATTCTTATCGTACTAACTGTGATTAACCAATGAATCAGTGTAATAAATAAATTATTTGAAAAAGGTGAACATACATTTAGTTAATGTTCGCTGTTTTAATTACAAATCGTCATCTTGGAGTACCAAAAGCCTCTGTATTGTGAGCCTCGTTATATACTCAGACATGTAAACAGATTTTAAGTATATTTAGTCTACACAAGTTATCAAAAAATTGCATAAAGACATGTAAGTGTACGATGAAAGCATATAGAACATTTATTGACATCATTACGGACACTCTCGGCGTGAGAGGATGATTCAACGAGAATGCCGAAAGAACGTGGAAGAATGAGCCGTTCGTTTGCTACACAAAGTAATCGCTTTAACGCTCTTCGACTTGTTTTGCACTCTTGCTACAAGCAATCAAAATGACGATAACAGCCTCTCTGTACTAATAATAGTAGATAATCAAGACTAAGCTGCTGCAGAGCTCGATCTACATAGTTTTTAGTCACTTTTTTTGTTCGCATGCATTCATTCCATTTTCGTTGAGAGATAATATTGTCTGGCATCATACATTAAGTTAAAGTTCACTAGGCTTTACTCGAAAGGCGGAAACTAAATAAGTGAAGAAAGGAATAACAAGGATGGTGTTTATGTGTGTCTTTTAGACATAAAAAAAATAACAAGCTGCATATCACATGCTTTACCGGTGATTTATTAGCATGTGCGCTAAGGTAGATGTGCATGTTTGCTTTCTCTCTTTTCTGTAGCTAACGTAACACAAAACAACACAATAACTGACATTGTCTCTGTCTTTTAATCGGCATCTACTTTACGTTTACACACTAAACCATCTACCTTTGGTTTTGGTCGATGCGTGTCCACTGCGTCGATCGGCAAGCGTATGTTCTCCACTTTGCAGCCATACGCCACGGGCGTTAATTTTATTATCGTGTGCAGAGGCACCTGGAGATACGGCAGCTCCTCTGAAAAACAGAAGGATTGGGTCGGTTGGTGCAGGGTTGTCAAATGGGAACTGACTGTTAAAAGTAAGGGGCGGGGGAGTATACTTTTTGTAACTTTTATCCGAACTATTTCCAATGGCTTTGCATCATTATTAAAGAAACGTAAGCTGAATTACTGTATTCGTGATTCATATAATCTTTCAAAGTTAGAAATGGTTTGATTTAAAAATATTAAACACTTGCTTTTCACTTCAGTGGGTTAATCGTGAACGGGAAAATCAATAGTTTATGCTATATATATATTATTAGCAAGAACTGTAAGCTTGGCGTCTTTTGTCAAAATAAAGACGTTGCACAAAGTATAAACCCTGCTTGAAAGAAAACGAGGCACCGAGCAAATATTTATACAATTTTTCATAATTCATCGAATAAACGTTTGTATAAAAAAGAAAAAAAAAACGTGCGATACACGCTGAATTTTTTTTTTATGAAAAATTTTGATAAATAAATATTCGAAGGACGTGCGATATCGCCTCTCTGCATGCGAATATTTTATAACAAACCGGGTCTCTTGTCGAGGAAGTACGCAAGCAGACAGCGCAGCACCGCCTGGTGAGTGACAACGAGAACGTTGCCCTGTCGCTCAAGCTCCATGATGACCGGCTCGAGGCGCGCCACCAAGTCTTCGTAGCTCTCTCCCCGAGGATAACGATAGGAAAATTTGTTTTGGTCCCTCGCTGCAAAGTCCGCCGGGTACTTGCTGGCTATCTCCTCGTACGTCATCTCCTCGCAGATGCCCTGTTAAAGGAAAATGACCTTTCGTAAGTCGGAGTTTAGAGCCACGATAAAGTTACATAAGCGAAAAGCAACTGACCGCGTCAATCTCGTTGAGGGCCTTCCACCTCTCCTGCGGCGCCCGGACGTGGGAGGCGGTCTGGATGGTCCTCTGCAGCCAGCTGGTCCACACCCTGAGATTGTGAATGTCCTGCTCGGCGATGTAGTCGCCGAGGGCACGGGCGTACTCCCAGCCTCGGTCGCTGAGGTCCGAGTCGCCGCCGATCCTGCCGTCGAGGTTCATCGAGCTTTCGCCGTGCCTCGTCAGGTAAATCGTGCGCGGCACTATATGTATATTCATGAGGTAATAGACGATGCGCGACTGAATGTGGCCTTCGTGCTTGTGCACCAATACCTTCTCCCCCGTGTTGTAGATCTTCATGAACGACAGCTCGCTCTCGTACTCCTCGTCCAGCGGCTGGTACTTTTCCTGGTAGTGCTCGATGCGCTGCATAAAGTCCGCCAGTACCTCCTCCTTGTTCATGTTCGTGTAGTCGGGACTACTGACTTTTACCTGTAAAAGTTAGACGACGACGAGTTATAGAAAAGGCTGCCCTTTAAAAATATAACGTTTCCTTCGTCCCTTTAACTACGGATATTCGGTCAGCAGATGACATTGCCCTCGCCGCGGGGCGCGAGTTCGTCCCTTTCGTTCAATCAGTCGGAAGCATCGCAACTCGCATAATCGCCCCGGCAGTCCTAAGTCATCTCTGACGCAAATAGCCCTCTCGCAATAACGACTGACCTCCATGATGTTCTGCTCGACGATGGTGGGATCGTTGCAGACGGACTCGACGAAGAAGAGCTTGAAGCCCATCTTCTTGACGACAATGTCCTGGATGAGCTGGCGCCTCTCGACGGTCGAGTTGGTGGCGTCGAAGACCGCGACCTCGCCGTCCCCGCACTCGAGCCACTGGCAGACGTCGTTGAGGGCGTCCATCGCGCACTGCGTCCTGATCGCCATGGCCTTGATGTTGTCGGGCCGGAAGAAGTCGTGGCACTGGTAGGCGGTGGTGGCGTGCCGTCTGTACTCGCCCAGGTTGTACACCTTCGTGCTGATGCCGATCCAGTTCAGGTAGCGGCAGAGCTTCTTCGAGATGTAGGTCTTGCCGCGGGCCGGCAGGCCCACCATCGCTATTACGTGCGGCTTGTTCACGAAGTTCGCCCGCTCGCCTATAGGAAACGAAGCGTTAAATATCTGCGTCAGTTAAGAGTTCAAGGTGCAATTTTTTTTATTGACAGAGATCTTCCGAATGGGATATAGTGCCTATCGACGATATAAAGAAGATAACGAGTGCGTTTCAAGTGTTGAATTTTTCATCGGTAATCAAAAGGTCGCTGTACTTTTGCTAATAAAGATTTTATCGCGCGGAGGCTAAACTTCAGATAAAATAGCAATCATTTATTGACGTTGGGTCAATCGATATGTTCAAAGACTTTTAAAACTACTAAGCATTTTAGTGTTCGGTTTTTTAAATTTTCAAATACAAAATTGTAATATTTTACAAGTGGAGCATCTCTTGCACCATTTATAGATTTTCAGATTTTATAATACAGATCTATTTCTTTACTGTATGCAGCAATTTAGTGCCCAGTACAAATAAATCTAAATATACACCTCGAACGACTTAACATTCAATCATACATGCATAAATTTAAATAAGCGAACTAGCAGCATGAAATCGAAGCGCGTACAAAGCGCTCGAATTAAGAGCTCGAAAGCAATTTAAAAATTCTCCCGCAGACTAGTTTTACTTAAACAAAAAAAGCGCGACTATATTCATCTCCGAGACTCTCTGGTTTTATCTGGTTTGGAAAAAGATTTCGCTGCGCGAGGCAATTTGCTAGATGGCCTATCCGCGGATATACGGTTCGAACGGACTCGCCGCGAATTGATCGTCATCGCGTCGCGCCTCGCAATTTCGATCGGAGCGTTAGGAACGTATATAGCTTCGAGAGTCGATCAATAGCAATAGCAATCTCTATTTACGCCTTGTTAGTGCGAGCTATGAAATGTCGGTTTCTTCTTGCCTTTCAAAGTTGCACTTATAATCGGAATTTAATTGGTATATTTACTTCAATCAGATGTGTAAGTTAATCATCTTTCCGTCAAAGTTTCGACGTAAAGTCAATTCGGAAATCGTTTATTCTGAAGCAAGAAATATTTTTTGCAAGTATGAATGACGTTTATTTTTTAAAACGTAATTTAATGGAAACGTAAAAGCTTTCAGTGCAATTTTAGCGCTTTACATTTAATTCGTGTACATATTTTTAGTATCCTATTATTTTTCTAGCCTGGAATAAATATAGGCAGATCTGAGAATTGTGAAGATGGTAACGCTGATAAAATAGGTGAGGTGTTTTCACGTTTGGACGATAATCAAAATCGATATTCCCCGTTATTTTTCTGAATGAACATAAGGAAGCGAGAGGAATAAATACATTAGACTTTGTAAATAAAAAATGGACATAGATATAATCTTAAGTAACAAAACCGTCTGTCAATATTGAAAAACAAACGGACAAATTGGAGAGTTATTCTTTCCTATACGTGAATAAAGATTCCTTCAGAGTCTAGCCACTTCAAAGCGAAAATAAAGATTACAACTTATTACCTGTTTTATTAATCGCCGAGATTTAAAGCCATCCCACATTCCCAAACAAGTTTTAAATCCATCCGGCTAGCAGCTGTCAAAGTCAGATTACAAATAGCCACAATAGCCGAAGCATTTAGAATCCGAGCGGCAACTGGAAGGTTAAACCTTAACTTGATTTTCGCAATCTCCTCTCTCGCGAACTTCTTCGATTACAAAACTCGGCATTCCGCAGCCGAACAAGTGCTTGTTCATCTTTCGCGGCCGAACGAGAGGCTCTTCTTTTTTTTCCCCTTCGAGAGAACAACCGCTAAGGCGATTTACAATTGTAATTGCCTCCCGGGAGAGACGTGCATATTTTCGCCAGGATATCCCGCGCGCCGAGCGTCATTTCATGAGCGCTAATGGACGCCTGCTGCACCTGCGTTTGAATTTCTTTCGAACGCGCGCTCGCGCATTATAGCTCCTGTCAATTCCGGTAAGTGTATTTTGACACGGTTTACTGCCCGCTCGCTCGAGATTGCTTACGGGTTAAGTAGTACGGAGAGTGCTTTGGAAATTTTAGACTTTTTCTCCATGCCGCCGGCCGTCTAAACAAGTTTGACATTGCCGGGAAAGAATGCGAGGATTATGGACTTTCTAAAGGCCCGTGGAAATTTTGACGATGTCGTCGAGAAAAAAGAAAACGAATTAATCCACACTCCGCGGAACGTTCTGGAACCCGTTTATTATCCGAATTATGCAATTTTATACATTTGATTATAAGTCGTATTAACAATTAGTCCTGAGATAATACGAAGATAAGGATCGTCGTTACGTTAATGGAAATTTTTCTTCGTACACCTTACTTTCTCGAAAGATCTTGTAAAATTTTCTCGGAACGTCTCGTCGAGCTTTTTTTATAGTTTCGAAGAAAATTTCCATATTTTGTCCCCGAGAGGTTCTCGAGAGAACTTTTTTTATCGAGAAGAAACCGAAGAGTGAATTTTGCATTCAATTCTGCACTTTAAACTCAATTTTTGCAGACCGTTAACCGAGGAGTCATCGATTATTGAGCGGCTCTATAAATAAAACTTGATTTCGGCTAATATTGAAAGTTTCCTCTCAATTATTTACATATCGAATAATTATCTCCGAGGCGATTCGTCGGCGGGTGAAACATTCCACCCCGCGTCAATTTCCAATAAACACTATTGCGCGCCCGTCAATCAATTTCACATATAACGTCCGGAGATAAAATCCAATCGGACACGTGAAACCGTCCATAAGTCTTTAGCGCGTTTATCATCCGTCCGGGAGCGAAGGTCAAGCTCCTCTGCCGCCGCGACGCCGAGCGGACGAAAGAAGAAAACAGGTGTCCGGTGAAGAAAGTTAATGCGGGGAAGGCCGTTAATTAAAAAGGCTCGGGTGAATTACGCGCTAATCGCGTCCAAAGTGCTGTCGAGCTCGGCACGCGCGTGCAGGGGATGCGAAAGAGAGAGAGAGAGAGAGGGCTATTCGTCTTTCGGCGAAAATCCTTGAGGCCAAGCGTTATTTTCTAATCTACGTATTAAACATTGTGATAATCGAGAGCTCTTTTTACACTGAGAGAAAAAAAGGAGTAAAAATTACTATTCTGTATCGTAACTTGAGATATGAGAAGAAAAAAAAAGATTT